>JAKUAK010000052.1:0-39269 GCA_030562905.1 Tanozyma kutaoensis | reverse complement strand
GGGGGGGGGGGGGGGGGGGGGGGGGGGGGGGGGCGGGGGGGGGGGGCAGGTGGGGCGGTGGGGTGGAGAAAAGCGGGGGCAGCAGAAGCGCCACGTTGAGCGGCGCCAACTTGACCGGCGACCGCAACCGCGACGGCGCGAGCCGGTTGAAGGGCTTATCGAGCGTCTCCGCGTTGCCTTCCTCGCTGACGTCCGAAACAACAGAGTGCGCGTCAAAATACTGCGACTCCACCCTCACCTCGGGCAACTCGTACACGCTGCGGCGGTCCCGGCCCGTTTCTGGCCTATTTACAATGGGCAGCTGCACGCGCTTCTGGTCCATGCTCTGGCGCACCTCATTGATTGCAGCCTGCGCCTTGCGGCTCACAATTGCGCCCGTCCCGAGCACCAGCTTCAGGTTTATCAGCTGGCGGACCTGCTCGAGCATGTCGCGCGGGGTCGAGTGGCGCTTTGCAAGTGTGTCGCGGGGCAGCTGGTTGCGCGGGGTAACGGGCCTTTGCGACGGCGTGGAGGGGTCGAAGGACCGCTGTGTGGGCGTGCGGTGGGGCTCCGGCCGTAGCCCCTTGAAGGCCGCCGTGGCTGCGGCCTGGGCGCTCATGGTTGGTCCTGCAGGTGGAAGCAACTGTCAAGTCGAGAAACTTTTGTAAATGCCTGAATCAAATAAATACTCCTGTGACGTCATGACTATTTTTGGGTTGACACATGGCGCGACAAGGCCCCTCCGGACGAGCCGTTGGGAAGTTGATGCAAAAGGGAAACTTAATCTCAAAGCCCCGATGAACGGCTGACCGGCATTGTGCCAAGTTATACGAGACACAATCGGCTATCAAGCCGAGAACTCTTCGTGAAGTCTGTATTATTTCTTGTGGTACCTCCGTTCCATACTCATTTGTCGCTCCGATTGAACTTTCTCGCACCGTCTCTTTTTGGTCTGGCCTACTTCTTCCGCCTGGCGGCATTCACGTTGCGGCCGCGCCCCACCTTTACCCCGCTCAACCGAGCGGGGGTGCTGAAGGGAGAGATAACATTGTCGGCGCTTCCTCCGCCAACCCACTCCTGAAGCATCTTCTCGTGCTGCCTGCGTGCGCGGGCGTCCTCTTCCACCGCGCGCACGTACTCCTTCTGGTCCTCTCGAAGAAGCACAGGGTCGCGCATCGACTTGTGTCTGTTCTCCTTGTTGTGCTGGAACCCCTTGTTGCCGTAGTGCTTCTTGGAGTTGCGCGAGAGCGGCGAGGGCAACAGGTACACGTTGCCCCGCAAGTTCCACTTGAAGTTCCGCTTGAGGTGCGGGGTCAACTGGCCAGTGGCCTCGTCGACAGACACGGCGCATCGCAAAAGCGTGGCGCCCCCGCAGCGCGGGCAAAAGTGCCTGGGGCCGTTCTTCGGGATCGGCACCATCGTAAAGCAGGCGTGGCACCGGTACATATAGTTGCGCACCCGCTTGATTTGTCTCCCCAGGTGTGTGTTCATGAGCTTGAGGCCCATGCGCATGGCGACGTTCTGACACGCAAAATCGCCAGTCGCTAGTGCAACCGAGACCGTCTGTGACTCGTTGAACTCAATCGCCTCGCTGTTGTCCTTGTGGAGTTCCTCCTGAAGATTGTCTGGGGTGATCCAGTCGCCGTCGTCGTCTTCCTCAGCGTAGTCTTCTTGGAGGGTTGACCCGGCCATAGACTCAACGAGAGCGTCCACGGAGTCGCCTGACTCGTTGACTGGCCCGGGAGTCACAGACTCAGAAGACGCTAGCAGCTCTTTATGGGTTTCGGCTTCCTTGGCTTCAGCCTTTGCAGCCTCATCTTCCTTCGTCTTGATCACCTCTTTGTTTTTTTCCTCGGATGTCTGTGAATCCAGCTTCGGCTTCCAATTCCTCTGTGTCGCGGGTCTTCTCCTTGGCTTCACCACCTCGAACCCATCCTCATCAACCTCTGCCCCGCTCTCCTCTTCAGCCTCCTCGGTAACCTCTTGTCGCTTAACCCGCGCGGGCTCAACCGCAGCAGGTTTCCGCAAATTGGTCTCCCCATTCTTCTCCACCTCCAACTCGTACGCCAAGGCGATGATGTGCACGTCGTTCAACGACAAGACCAGGTGGTCGCCTGTGGCCCGCGCAAAAGCCGTGACCTTCTCTACCAGCGCCTGCTTCGGCTGCCGCACCTGCAACTTGTCGTCCCACACCAAAAGCTGCTGTCTGGCAAACTCCGAGCGCAACTCCGCCTTGACGCCGGGGGTGGTGTAGTACGTTGCGGCGAGCTGCAAGAGCGTCGCAGCGGGCTGCGTAATGAGCGGCGTGGCGTCTAGCACCAACGATTCCACCGACATTTGCGATGCGATCACGAGGCTGAAAATTCGCGATGGATGTGACAGATGAGACAGGGCCGAGGGACGGCGAAAGTGGTGGGTCTAAAGCTGTTGATGAATGGTAGTGGGGCAAATGAGAAGTGGGGCAAGCGGGGCAGATGAGTGGTGGGGCAGGTGGGGCTAATGAGAAGTGGGGCAGGAGGGGCTAATGAGAAGTGGGGCAAGTTGGGTTAGTGGGCTGAGCGGAGGAGTGAAGCTCAATAAGGCTCCTGAACGAATCCAAAAGTTCCTGCAAGTGGCGAAGAAAGTCAACCTCCAGCATCGAAAAAGTGTGTTGACCGCTATATCAAAAGTGACGCAATGTGAATCGGGTGGCAGCTTTAAGTTGTGCATTGGCACAACCGAGGTGAATCTTTAATGGTTTGTCGGTCTCGATAGTTGTAAGTGGCGAGACAGATGAACTGCTGTCACAAAAAGTTATAGTGCGTCGTTGGTTCACCTTAGCCTCGTGCCTTATTCTCTCGGCTGATCTGTAGGTGATCCTATTACAAGAGAAGATTTTCTCTTGAAATTGCTCTGGAGAGAACGGGGCGAATTCTTACATATCCCAATGCGTACGGCTCTCGGGCTATTTGAGTGGGACCAAGACTGGCAATTGACGCGAATGATTCTAGCGGCAAAAAAGCTCATCATCAATGACAACCAGTCATCGATCGACATCAATGCACGTGGGCCTGGCAAGTCTAGCTTTAACTGAACAAGACCTGGTCCGAGTGATATTTTGTCTTATGTGGCATGCTGAGGTATGTCTACCAGCAATAAATTAGGCTTGATCCCGGTAGAATGTTTTCCGGTATCAACTTCTTTCACTTGCAGCCGATCCCCAGATCGCCGATTTGCAAAATCTGCGATGATCGAATTGAATAATGAAAAGACATAGTGACCGGAATCTTGAAAAATTCAAATGACACACCGTGGTTATCGGCTAATGAGGTGTACTGATGCGTAAATCCGGGGAAATGACAAAGATTGTCTTGCACTAGTATGTCCGATCCGCCTAACCGCAGCTTGGAAACGTCGCGTAGCTCCCGCATTGTATGGCTCTTGGAAGAGCTTGGTCTTGACTATAGCGTCAAGGCTTACAGCAGAAAAAGCGGGGCATCCCCGGCCTCAATCAAGGAAATCTGGCCCATTGGCACGTTCCCTGTGGTTCAGGTGTTTGAAGACGGCAAGACGGTGACATTGGCCGAGTCGGGCCACATCATGAACTACCTCGTTCAACACTACGACAAGGCGGGGAAACTCACGCCTGCGCCCGCAGACCAAGTGTTGGTGGACTACTATCTTCACTTTGCGGAGGGATCGCTCCAGCTGCACTTTGTTACTTTGTTTGTAGGATTCCTCTTTACGAGGAAAGCCACCGCCGAGGGCAAGGCGGTGGTGGAGAAGATGCAAAAACTCTACACTTTGGAGCGGCTCCTCACGGGGTTACGCTTCTTGGACACGCAATTGAGCAAGAAAGGTGGAGGATTCTTTGTGGGGGACAAGCTCTCGCTCGCGGACATCATGTTGGATTTCCCAATCAACGACAACTTGTTTCTGGGGGGTCTTTTGGGCATGTACGGCGTGGAGGACCCTGAAGAAATGTTCCCGAATTTGTACAAGTGGCACCTCTTGACAAAGGGCTTGCCTAATCGGGTAAAAGCGCTCGAGCGCGAGCAGCTGCTCGAGTACAAGTTGTGAAACGACACGTGCCGGCTGCATAGATTCCGATCTACATTGAATTCATGTCTGAACACGCTGTTCTCCACTAGTATGTAGAGTTGCACTAACGACAGCTGGCACGGGTCCCGCGCAACCAGAGCCATTTGGCTCTTGGAAGAGCTCGGCATCAAGTACGAGTTGAAGGCCTACAAAAAGAGAAAGGACATGGTGGCGCCTCCGGAGCTCAAGGAGATTTGGGGAATGGGTGCCTTGCCAATTGTGCAAATTTACCCCGCTGCGGGGCAAGGTGAGGGGCAGCCCGTGGTGCTCGCCGAGTCGGGTTTCATTTTCCAGTACTTGGCCAAGCATCACGATGCCCAGGGTAAGTTTAAATACGACTCAGCCGCAGATGAGCGGTTGGCGGACTACTACTTCCACTTTGCCGAGGGCAGCTTGCAAAGCCACTTGATTGCGCTTTTGGTTGGGGACATTGCGGCACGCCAGGCGCCGTGGGGCGCTGGCTTTCTCGTGCGCAGCATCCTCAATGTGATCAACAACCACTACTACCGGCGGTGCGCGGTGAATGGGCTCAAGTTTTTGGAGGGGCAGTTGGCTGCAAAAAGCGGGGCATTTTTCGTTGGCGACAAGCTCAGCGCGGTGGACATTCTTCTTGACTACCCTGTGAGCGACTATCTCTTTGAGCGGGGCATGGGCCAGCGGCTTGGCTTGAGCAACGACCCCGCGGCGGAGTTCCCCAACTTGTACCAGTGGCACCTTCATCTCCGGGAGTTTCCCAATCGGGACAAAGCCAAGCAGGTTGACGCAGACCATGTGGCGCTCACCGAGGTGCGCGAGCTTTGATTGCGCTTTCGTTTTGTGCAGATCATGGCCAAGTTTGTTCTTCACTAGTATGTTGAGTGTATGCTAACGGCAGTCTCGTAGACTCCCGGGCGCTGCGCATTGTGTGGCTCCTTGAGGAATTGCAGTTGGATTACGAAATCAAGGTGTACCCACGTGGCGCCGACCTCATGGCGCCACCTGAGTTGAAGAAGGTGTCGCCGATGGGGTTGTCGCCCATTTTGGAGGTGGTGAAGGAGGGGAAGCTGCTCACGGTGTTGGAGAGTGGGCACATTGCGCAGTACTTGGTGCAACACTACGACAAGGCGGGGAAGTTGGCCCCGCGGCTGGAGGACGACGCCGAGTTGGTGGACTACTACCTCCACTTCGCCGAGGGCAGCTTGCAGTGGCACTTGGTGGCGCTTTTGGTGGGCACCGTGGCGGTGCAGCGGGCGCCGTGGGGCACCAAGTCGTTGGTGAAGTTTATCGTGGGCAAGGTGAACCTGGAGTACTACTTGAAGCGGCTTTTCAGCGCGTTGCACTTCTTGGACAGCCAGTTGGAGAAGAAGGGCGGCGGCTACTTTGTCGGCGACAGCTTGACCGCGGCCGACATCATTTTGGACTTCCCCATCAACCAGAATGTCTTTGTTGACGCCAAGCCCATCATGGGCCCGGCCTTTGACCCCGCCAAGCAGTTCCCCAACTTGTACAAGTGGCACCTCTTGACGACCAAGGAGCCCGGCCGCGCGCGGGCTGTCGACGCTGAGAAGCGCGCCATCGCAGTAGAGTAGCTTTGATTCATATTCAGTGTTCGCACAAGCTAAACTTGCGGCTAAAGGGGAGCTCGTAGTCCTCCACGTCGCCAAGCGACCGCTCCGCCATGAGCTCCTCCCTGTACTTCAATGCCTCCTCTTTGGTGAAGGCGGGGCTGTCCCAGTGCGGGGCAACTGCGTCGGTCGCCACAACGTGCTCGTTGCCGGGATCCACCAAGAAGAAGCACAAGATCTTGCGGTGCCCCGCCCTCGTCTTGTCCTTGAGCTCAAACCCCGCCACGTGGTGCTGAAACTGGTTTGGGAACACCACCGTGCGGCCCTGCTTCGCCTCCACCGACCCCAAGAAACGCACCATGGCGTCCTCGTCCTTGAGACCGAAAATGCGCTCGCAGTACGTGGCGTCATTCTGCTCGTACGCGGGATCCTCAAAGGACACGCGGAACTCAAGCCGCAGCTCGGAAATGTTCTCCACGTCGTAGTAGTGCAACACCGTCGCCACAATGTCCTCGTTGATGGTGCCCTCCACGTGCCACGTCCCGCCAGGGTACGCTGGCTTCTCCGGCGTGAGCTCGATGCTCGCCATCTTCACAATTACCTTGATGCGTTTCTGCGCAAGAAGATCGTACGGAATTGTGGGGGGATCTTCCACGTAAACTGGCGGGAACTTCTTGAGGTAGTTGGCCTTGCACTTTTCAAACTCCTCTTCTGCCTCCTCCGCTTCCTCCTCGTTCTCGTCGTACAACTTGAGCACCCTGTCCAAGTGCTGCTGGTAGCGTTCGTCGTAAACGTCGGTGAAGGTGGGGATGGGGATTCTGACGTATTCTGGGGACTGGAACCGGCTCAAGCAGAGGTTGAGAGCGGGAATTGCCGCGTTAAAGACACGCTCAATTTCCCCATAGAGATCCTTGTGTTTTGGATGCAAGTTGTTAATGTACGAAGTGAAGGAGAAGTGATTTCCCAGAGTCTCCATGATTGACGGGAGCCACTGGAATTTCTTGGATTTGCCGTAGTCGCTGACGCCCTTTTTCAGGTCCAACGCCTTCTCGTCCAACAAAATTGGGTTCCCTGCGAGATCCAAGGTCTTGCCGTAAACCAACGGGTACAACGACGGGTGGACGATATCTACAACGCAGTCGGAGCCGGGGTGGTAGTCCTTTGGGATTGACGATTCGTACTCGTTGGCGAGTTTTGTGAATTTCAGGGACTCGATGCCATCGACGAGGACAATTGAGTCGTCTGGCCCAATCTTAAGCCCCTTGTTGGCCTGCAACGACTCATACCACTGCAATTCGCGAATGGCGTAGTTGAAAATTTCGTCTGAGAACTCAGAGTCGAGTTTGGCCTCGTTTCTCCACTTCTCCACAATTCCCCAGTCCTTGTACTTTGACTCCCAGTCCTTTTCCCTGATGGCGTTGGACAAGTCGATGATGAGCCACTCGTCAAGGCAGCGCGGGGTGCGGCCCTGGCCTCTGAAGGGCTCCCACCACGGGTGGGCAAAGTGAGTCATGCCAAGAAGCTTCCATACGCCGGTTTCCGTGCATGGAACATGCGGGCGTGCATCAAATCCTGCAGGTTACAGCCATCGCAGAATGGGGAAGCAGCGTGGGCGGCGCGAGAAAACGGCTGTGCGCGAGCGCGAGGAGGCGGCCGAGCCCGAGCCTGCGTCCGAGTTCTCCAGCGTGTTTTTCGGCTTGGTGGACGAGGCCGAAACCAGCTACTTTCGCCAGGCCGAGTCCACCCTCAACACGGACGCCTTTGCCAGCAGCGAGGAGCGCGACAGCTTTGTGAACTCGGTGTTTGAGGAAAGTAAGGGCAAGGAGCTCAAGTTGGTGACGACGCAGATTTGCTCCAAGCTCGTGGAGCGGCTTGTGCTTTTGGCGCTGGACCCACAGCTCAAGGCGCTCTACGGCGCCTTTCTGGGCAAGTTTGCCGCGTTGGCGCACCACAAGTACGCGCTGCACGTGTTGGAGACGTTGTTTGTGCGCAGCGCCGGCGTTGTGGAGGCGGAGTTGGCCGCCGGGGAGGGCGACGATTTCGTGTACAGCGAGCTGATGGAGGCCATATTCTTGGCGATGCTCGAGGAGATGCAGCCGTACTGGCTGCAGATGGCGGCGCACGCCTACGCGAGCCACGTTTTGCGTATTTTGGTGCTTGTGGTGGCTGGCAAGGAGCTTCCGTCGCCGCGGCGGCCCAACGCGCTCCGGCTGAAGAAGCTGAAGATTGCGCGCAAGATGATTGACATCCGCGACTCGGGCGGCTTTGACCGCGCCTTTCAGACGCCGCCGAGCTTCAGGGACCAGCTCAAGCGGATGGTGCACGGGCTCTCGCAGCAGTGGGACACGGCGCGGGTGCGGGAGCTCGCGATCCACAAGATTGGCTCGCCCGTGCTCCAGCTCGTGCTCCGTGTCGAGGGCATGGTGGACCGCGACCGGCTGGTGTGGCACATGGCGTTTTTGCCCGAGAAGAGCGGTGCGGACGAGCAGGAGGCGCAGTTTGTGGAGTATCTTCTTTCTGACGCTGTCGGGTCGCACTTTCTCGAGGCTGCGGTGAAGAACGAGGGCGTGCGGCTCAAGTTCATTGAGCGGCTCTACCGGCTCTACATGGCGGAGCGGGTGCTCAAGTTGGCGAAGCGGGCCACGACGGGCGTGTACGTGGTGCAGGCGCTCTTGACGAAGCTCAGGCCCAACGACGTGCAGCACATTTTGGACGCTGTGATTCCCGAGTTGGCGGGGCTCGTGCTGATTGCGGACTCGCAGAACCTCGAGTTGGGCCGCGCCGTGATTGACGCGCTGATTGCGCGCTACAACTACCGCCGCAGCGAGCTCATTGCGCAGCTCTTTCTCAAGTTCGCGCCAAACTACGACCCCGCAGCGGGGGAGGCCTCGACGGAGCTTTTCGAGAATGTGTTGCAGTTGACGGGGTCGACGTTGGGCAACACGCGCGGCGACTGGCCCACCGCGGACGAGCGGCGCCGCGCGCTCTTTTTGCAGAAGCTCATGGAGTACGAGCCCCAGTTTGTCGAGTGCGTGTGGCTCAACTGCATGGCGCTACCGCCGGAGAAGCTCGTGCAAATGTGCACGCACGGCGTCTTTGCGCACGTTGTCGAGTGCTCGCTCGTGGTGGCGCCCAGCGAGCCCAAACGGGTCCACATTTTGCGCAAAAAGCTCCTCAACTTGTTCGCGGGCAAAGTGGCGGACTTGGCGTGCAACGCCTACGGGCTGCACATTGTGGACAAGTTCTGGCTGTTCACGGTGCTCTTGCCCATGTACAAGGACCGCATGGCCCTGGAGCTCGCCGCGGAGCTGCACAAGGTGAAGGAGAGCCAGTACGGCAAGATGGTGTGGAAAAACTGGCTGATGGACTTGTTTCTCAGAAAGAAGTACGACTGGAAGCTGTTGGTGCGCGAGCAGGAGCGCGAGTACCACGGCGCCGAGCGGGGCAAGACGCCCATTGAGTTGAAGATGGAGCTGTTGCGGGAGGCCCCGCCGGCAAAACGCATGCGCAGTTAATAGACTATTTACACTCGAGCGACGCAGCCGTGGGGCTGTTCACCACGGGGTCCGCGCCCGACTGGTTTTTCGGGAAGGCAATCACGTCGCGGATGCTCGCCGAGCCCACAAGCATGGCACATAGGCGGTCAAACCCAAGCGCGAGCCCCGCGTGCGGCGGGGCACCCCACCCTAGCGCCGTGAGAAGGTGCCCAAAGAGCGCCTCGTGGTTCTCAATGCGGAGAATGCGCTCGAGAATAAAACTTTGGAGCTCGGGGTCGTGGATACGGCGCGACCCGCCGCCAAGCTCCACGCCATTCACCACGAGATCGTAGTGCTCCCCGCGCACAGAAAGCGGGTCGCTCTCCAAAAGATGGTAGTCGTCCAAGTTGGGCATCGTGAACGGGTGGTGCGTGGAGCTGAGCTGGCCCTCCTCGAGCGAAAAGAGCGGGAAGTCAACGACCCACACGGCGACAAAGGGGTCTGCGTCAGGACACTCCCGTCGCCATTGGTTTGGAAAGTGCTCAATGGCGAGCTGGCGAAACCGCCCGAGCGGGGTAGGGTTCTCATAAGAAAGGCTCTGGCGCGTGGACACGGCTACAACGTCGCCGACAGTGACCCCCAATCGCCCGTTGAGCCCGGGCTTGGGACCCAAGTCAGAGAGCCCCTTCCACCATGACTCGAGGTTGTTCTCGGTGATGGAAAAGGTGTACACTTTTCTGGCGTAGCCGTCTTTCATGGCGGACGGCAACCTGCCCGCACCCTTGAGAACACACGCTTCAACAACGGGGAACTCTGTGGCGTTTTCAAAAAACAGAGTCACATCCTCGAACTGAATCGTCGACCGGAGATCGGGCTTGTCGATGCCGTACTTGGTTAAGGCCTCCCGATACGTGATTGTCGTGAACTCCTCGCTCTTCACGAGCTCGTCTCCTTTTATAGTGTAGAGGGGCTTGTCCACTGCCTGCCAGACCTTCTTCACCATTTCCTCCACCACGGCCATCACCTCCCGCTTGTCGCTGACAAAGGCCATTTCCAAGTCCACCTGCGTGAACTCTGGCTGTCTGTCTGCCCGCAAGTCCTCGTCCCTGAAGCACTTTGCAATTTGGTAGTACCGGTGCACACCTGAGCACATGAGAAGCTGCTTGTACTGCTGCGGCGACTGCGGCAAGGCGTAGAAAAGCCCCAGGCGGGTAGGCACGAGAAACTCGCGAGCTCCTTCGGGCGTGGACTTGAACAAAAGCGGGGTCTCCACCTCTTCAAATTCCTGCTCCTCCAACGCTCGCCTAATTACAGACGCCACTTTGCTCCTTGTTTTCAATGCATTCTGGAAGAAGGGCGTGCGCAACTGCGCAAATCGCAAATGCGGGGGAAACTGGTGTGGTCTCTTGTGCTTCAACTTCTCGAGCTGGGCCGCCTCGAGCCCCGCAGGCCCCACCGTTTGAATCTCGTCAACTACAATCTCCAATTTCTCCGCTGTTTCGCCCATGCTTCGCGCCACGTATTTTTTGGCGGTGCCCCGCACCACGACGGCGTCCTCGGGACCCCCCATTTTCATTGGGCCATGTAGCTGTATTTTGTCGCCATTCTTGTCCCGTAGCGTCGCAAACACGCGGTTGGGCCTAATCATTGGCTTCCTGTCAATGTGGCCGTGCACCACCACCTGGTCCCCCTCTTTTAGCCCCGCGATGGTGTGCGAAGCGGGGTGAAATCTGAAACGCAGCACAGCGTCATCGAGGCCCGGTAGCGTGCACTTACCGCGAAACAGCCTGAGCATGGCCTTGAAACAGCCTTGCAACCGTGTACGTACTGCACAAATGTTGTCTTTGCTTCTGCTCAGGCTCCCAAGAGTGCTAGCCAAAGTGCTCTTGCCCCTCTTGCTTCTAGCGGGGCTCGCCTACGCATTATTTGTGCACTCCGAGGTGGGGTTGCTGTGGTTCAGCGAGCCCCTCATGGTGGGGGCGGGGCACACTTTGGAGCGGGGCAACGTGAAGTTCCACTTTGTCGACGCGAAACGGAAGGCGGGCACCCCCCAGGAGGTTTTGCAGAAGAACAACAAAATCTACGACGCCGTGATGGCGCAGAAAATCAGCGAGCCCAAGGACTACGACGTGTCCGAGCTCCGGCCCTCTGAAAACTACCAGCACGCCAACGCCACGATATTGGCCTTGGTGCGCAACAACGAAGTGACCAAATTCGGCAAAACCATCCGTGCGTTTGAGCGCCTGTTCAACGGCAAGTTCCTTTATCCCTACACAATTATGAACGACCGCCCATTCACCGAAAGCTTTAAGATGAAGATCAAAAGCTACACCAACGCACCGGTCAATTTCGTGCATATCCCGCCAGAGTACTGGGATAAACCGGCGCTGGTGGACACCGCCAGAGAGCAAGAGGCGATGGAGCGTTTGGCGAAAATGAATGTCATGTACGCGAAAAAGGGCCTGTACCACAACATGTGCCGCTTCTACCTGCGGGCGTTTTACAATTTGCCCGAGTTGCAAAAGTACAAGTACTACTGGCGGATCGAGCCCAATGTCCAGTTTTTCAGCGACATCAAGTACGACGTGTTCAAGTACTTGGAGAAGACGGAGAAAATCTATGGCTTCACAATCAGTCTCTACGACATTGACGAGAGCATCGAGACGCTATACACGGAGACGCTAGACTTTCTCAACAAGGACGACAATTACCAGTATGTGCACCCCAACGGGGCGTTTCAGTTTATGACTGAGAACCAGCAGATCCCGAAGAAGGCACAAACCACGGGGGGCTACTCGACCTGCCACTTCTGGAGCAACTTTGAGATTGCCGACATGGATTTCTACCGCGGCGAGGCCTACACAAAATGGGTGGACCACTTGGAGAGTACAGGAAAGTTTTATTACGAGCGCTGGGGCGACGCTCCTGTGCACTCGCTTGGGTTGGCGCTCTTTGCTGACAAACGCAAGGTTCACTGGTTCCGGGACATTGGCTATCACCACGTGCCATACCGCCACTGCCCCACCCTGGACGCCACACGCGGGTGCAACCCGGGTCAGTTCAGCGACGGCGACTACAACTTGGACCAGAACTGCATGGCGACGTGGATCGATTACGAGATGGAGAGCCCCGCCGCGATATACTAGAGCTCGCCATATGCACAGCGCAATGCAAACTGTGGTGGCGCACCCCCTTATAAAAAGCGGGGCACAATCACCGAAACATGCCTCCCGCAGCCACCGACGTTGACGTTGACGACACCATCCGCAGGCTTGTGGCCTTGAAGCCGTTGGGCCGCAGCTACGCGAAAACCGTGAAACCAGGCGGCCCGGGCTCGTGGCTTGAGAAGCTCCCAGACCCGGCCCGTAAGCGCTTTGAAAAGTACGGCATCGACTTGAGCAAGGGGTACCCCAAGGTCCCTGCGCCGGAAAGCATCCCCAAGTTTGTGGACGAGGCTTATGAGATTCGCAACCGCGAGTACCCCTTTGTGGACCGCGGCAAGGGCGCCGATCCCGAGAAGCGGGCGCTTTTCGGCGCCGCCAAGCAGGTGATTCACTTGACGAAGCACGTGGGCACAGAGATTGTCGGGTTACAATTGTCTGAGCTCACCAACCAGCAGCGGGACGAGTTGGCGCTTCTCATTGCCGAGCGCATCGTTGTGTTTTTCCGCAACCAGGACTTGTCCCCGCAGAAGCAGTTGGAGTTGGGCGACTACTGGGGCCAGGTGGAGGTGCACGCGCAGGTGCCGCGGGTGCCCGATGCGTTGGACGGCACGCTGCTCGGCGGCATCACGGTGATTTGGCAGGACTACGCCAAGGAGTTTTTCGGGCTTCCCCTCACCTTCAAGAACCTGAAGCACGGCAACTCGCAGTGGCACACCGACTTGGTGCACGAGTTCCAGCCCGCGGGGATCACGCACCTCCACAACGACACGATCCCGGACGTTGGCGGCGACACGGTGTGGGCGTCTGGCTACGCTGCGTACGACAAGTTGTCCCCCGCGTTCCAGGCGTTTTTGGACGGGAAAACGGCCATTTACCGCTCGGCGCACCAGTACGTGGACCGCGAGCAGCCGCTCCGCGGCCCCAAGCACATTGAGCGCGAGCACCCGCTTGTGCGCACGCACCCGGCGACGGGCTGGAAGTACTTGTTTGTGAACCGCTCCATGACGGTGCGCATCGTCGGGTTGCAGCCCGAGGAGAGCCGCCTCGTGCTCGACTACTTGTTCAGCTTGTTTGAAACCAACCTCGACATCCAGGTGCGCTTCAACTGGCGCCTGGAGAGCGGGTTGGGCACGCTGGCGCTCTGGGACAACCGCATCTCGCAGCACAACGCCGTGTGGGACCACGAGGGCCAGGAGCCGCGGCATGGCACCCGCGTGACGCTGTTGGCGGAGAAACCCTACTTTGACCCAAAGTCCTTGTCGCAGCGGCAGGCGTTGGGGTTGTCGTTGGATTAGTACGTACATGCACGCTACAACAGATAGATGTCGCTTTTTTCCTCCTTGCGGCGGCCCTCGCGCGAGAAGACGTCCGAGAAGTTGCGGATCGGGTTCAACGAGAAGGGCGCAAAGTCGCGCTTGACGTCGCGCCGCCAGAACCCGCGCCCGTCGTTCCACAAGCGCAGCCGCTGCGTGTCGTCGTCGTGCGAGAGGGGCAGTGCGAGGGGCACTTGGTGGGGCACTTGGTGGGGCACCTGGTGGGGCACCTGGTGGGGTACCTGGTGGGGCACCAAAGGCGTGTCCAACCCCTCCCACGGCTGCGCGAAAATCAGCTCGGGCGACATCAGCCGCATCTCGTCAAAGGGGCTCGTGCTCGCCTGCGCCACCCCAGCCGCGTACGGGTAGTCAAACACAAGCAGCCGCAGGTACATGGGCTCCGTCTCGACGTGGGGGTAGTGGTTGAGCTGCTCGGGCCGGAAGGGCTCGTACGGGTAGTTGCGCTGTGACGCCGTCAACATGTCCTGCGCCATGTGCTGGGCGGCGTACTGAATCTGTCTCGACACCAACGGCTGGAGCGACGTGTGGCTGCTGGACACGTCGAGTGACGGCCGCTCGGATTCCATCGACCGTTTTCGCTCCTCCAGCCGTTTGCTCATCGACCGCTTCATGTCCTCGTAGCGTCCCATCTCCTCGCTGTGCCGCTGTTTCCACTCGGCCTCGGCCTTGGCAAGCACGTCTAGTTCGTGCTCAATGTCGCTACGCCACTCGGGCATTAAGTCTGCGGCTGTGGTGTGGCTGGCGCCATTGAGCAATGCAAGTTTCTGCCTAAGGGCTTCCTTTTTCGTATTTTGCTGCTTGAGCTGGTGCTGGAGCAACAGGAGCTGGCGCTCCTGGGCCTCGTGCTTTTTCTTGCGCTCCGCGGCAGCGTGAAGCTGCCTTTCTTTGGTCTCGCGAACAAGCTGGGCTTTTTTCCCACGAAGATTCTCCGCACGCAGCCGCAAACTGGCCACGCGAGCCTCCTTCACCTGGCGGTGGCTTTGCTGGGCTTTGGCGTTTTTGATTAGCTTTAGGCGCTCGAAAGTGAGCAGATTGCGCCGTTTCTCGAGCTCTCGAAGACAGAGATCCTCCTTTTGTTTTTCGTCAGCCTCCTCGCTAAACTGCTTGCGGAGCCGCTCTAACTCGAGCCGGAGCTCTGCTGATTTTGCTTCTGCATCAACCAGCTGGTTGTACTTGTGCTGCTCCATCTGGAAATACACCGCCTGACCTTTTGCCAAATTCTCCATCGAAACGATTTGTGCGTCAAAGTCCAGGGGCAGATCTGCATGGGCGGCACAGAGCACCGCTTCCACGCACAGAAGCTTCCGGGTCTGCACGTACACAGGCGCCAGCTGCAGCTGCAACACCGAGATGGCATTCACCGCCAACACCTGAATATTGTATGTGTGGTTTGGCTCAAGGCCGCACAATTGAACAGCTGTCTTCGCCAATGTCGCCGTCTGGCGGCCGTTCAAAAGCACCACGAAAAACAAGTTGTCCAGCGGCTCTGCGTCCCAGTGGATTTTCACCAGAGTCTGTGTCACCAAATCGACGCAAACCTCGACAACGCGGGGCACGTGGAGCCCCAAATTGGCAACCACTGCCTCGGGACGCGTGTGTAGAAGCGTGTAGCACCGCACAAGCACCCAAAGCACCAGGGGCACCACCGTTAGTAGGAGCTCCAACATGCTGTGTGCAGGTGACGTGCCTTCGTTGCAAGATGAGATGTGGGGCAGAGGGGCATGAGGGGCATGAGGGGCAGAGGAGTAGCGGGGAAGAGGGGCAGGCAATTGCCCGGGCAAAATGATATTCTTTTAAGATCCAAGAAGATTCGACGCGTGCGAATGTTGTCTAAAACACTAGACACGAATGCGATCTCGCGCGGGCTCGTGACGGCCAAACTGTGGCTCCACTTGAGCCTTTATTCCTTCGTGCTTTTGGCGGATCCAATTCAAGTATGTACAGTGTCAGATCTCAATGTCGAATCGATTCAGCAGGGAAGCTCAATCACAGTCTCTTTACGTCGCAAAACTTGTCAAATGTCACTCCATCACCTCGCCCAGGACGGTAGCGCGGCTGCTGTAAATCGAAGCCGCAGCCAACACCGCGTTGAAGCAGCCGAGAATGAAGAACGGCGCAAACACCCACTCGTCGCTCCAGCGGCCCCCAACGGCGGTTATGAACAAAATGCCCGCGCCGCCGCAAAGCAGCGAAAGCCCCGAGATGCTGCCAATCACGCGGTGGTCATTATTGCCCTCGGTCGCGCCGACGCTGCTGAGAAGACTCATGCTGCTGATGATGGTGCCAATCTGCGACAAGCCCATGAAGCTCACAAACACAAACGTGCCGGCGTTGCGCGGGTCAAACACGCCCTTGCCGCCCAAGAGACAGAGCCCAAAAGTACCAATCATGCCGCACACCGACGCCACAAAGAGCGCCGCCAGGCTGCCCAAGCGGTGCAGGTCCACCAAGATGCCCCACACGGGGCTTGAAACCAAAGCCACCGTCTGCGCCACGCCTGTGACAATGGCACTGAATACGTAGCCGTTATAGCACTCATTCTTCAGCGGCTGCGTGAACGTGCCTGCCCCGCACTTGCCCTCCGAAAAGTAAAACTTGTACACCATGAGGGGGATGAACACGGCGGTGCCCACAGTCGTGGAGCGCGACACAAAGCCAGCCACGTACGCCAACTGCACACGTCTGTTGTGCCGCAGCGCCGCGATGCCGTCCCTCAAAAGCTGGAAGTAGGAGCCTTTAGGCAACTCCTCGCTGTGGTTCTCGCGACGCTCTCTCACGCAGTCGTACGCAAAGAAAGACACCAACACGGCAGCAGCAACAGCGTACAAGCCCAAAATGGTGTACAGCCACCGAAGACTGTCTTTGCTGGAGAGCGAGGGGAAGGCGTGGCTCAACTTCACCGGCATGGTCAAAAAGACAGCCAAGGAAAAGACGGCGCCGAGACCCGTGCACACGCCCAAAAGCGCCGCCAATTTCCCGTGGCGCTTGCGCGGAGGCGCCACCTGAAAGTCCTGTT
Organism: Tanozyma kutaoensis; assembly: GCA_030562905.1. NCBI lineage: Eukaryota > Fungi > Ascomycota > Pichiomycetes > Serinales > Metschnikowiaceae > Tanozyma > Tanozyma kutaoensis. The sequence goes on along the minus strand of JAKUAK010000052.1, from coordinate 22,676 downwards.
CCATCTCGTCACCAAAACCCCGCTCCGTCTCGGCGGGGTACTCCTCCCCCACTTCGCTCTGGATTCCCGCACTCTGCACGCCCTCCAACTCGGCTTCGGCACCCAAAGGCGCGTATGTCTGCTTCTTGCGCCAAAAGAGAAAGTCGGTAAAGTCAAGATCAGAGTTATTGGCCTCGTGAAGCATCACCGTGACGGTGTTCATAATTCCCGTCACCGCCAAGGCAAAAACGGCCCGCCAGAGCCACAATTCAGGGAAAACGTGCCATGTCAACCGGCCGTACCCCACCATGGCGAGGGCCAAGAGCAAAAATCCACAAAGCTCCAAAACTCGGGGGCCGCTGGGGTACTTCCCCCGCCACGCCACGCCATTGAGTTTGTCTGTGAGTGTGCCTATAAACGGCAGCACTGCGACACTGGTGAGCTCGTCCAAGGTGCCCAAGAGGCCCACGGTGGCGCCAGTTTTTTCAGGCGCCACGCCCACAACCTCCGAAAGGAAAAACGGCTGCGACGACAGAAGGAAAACCACAACGGAGATGCACATGAACCCCGCGACGTTGAGCGCCACGAGGTTGCGTGGCTTGTAGTTTGGATTGAGAACCATGAAAGAAGTGGTTGCAGCCAATTCCGAGGGTGGACTCCTGTACAAGAGGTGCAGCTGCGATAGCTCCGCATTGTGAGCAGTGCAGCGTCGCCTACAGCACCTCAACGTTGGCGCGATCCACGACTTCTGCCCCGCTCGGGTGCCCCGCTTGTGCCCCACCTATGCCCCTCTCTTGCCCCGCTTCCTCCGCAGCCTCCACTACATGCGATTTGTGTCGCGCATAGTCACACTGAAGCGGCTTGCCAAACACAATTGTGCCGTCCGCGGCGAGCGCCCGCGCTGCGCCGTGGCGTGTGGCAAACAATATGTGCGCCTGGCCTCGAAGCTTTTTTGTGGTGTAAATGGCAAGAACCTCGCCATAGGTGGAGAAAAGGAGATTGAGCGTCTCGCGAAGAAGCGCGCGGTTTACCTTGTCGTTGAGATTGCGCACGTATAGTGTTTGCTGGGCATCTAGATGCTGGCGCTTGGCGCTGGCGGCCGGCTCCGGCGCCTTCCTCTTCTCCATGTGTTATATGCAGATTCACTGACGCGACTACTGCTCAAAATTATCTTCACGAAGCTATCGCTCAACGCAAGGGAGCTGAAGTTTGAACGTAGACTGTCATCATGATTGAAAACAAGTCTCATTCAGCGTCAAATACCAACTCTCTCGGTTGCGGCCATATCATGTGGAAAGCACTGTTTCCCGTCCGATCAACGAGCGTTAAGCCACATAGAGCCGCACTGAGTAGTATAGTGGGAGACCATATGCGAAATTGCGGTGCTGCAATCTTTTTGTTCTTGTGTTTACTGTCTGGACGAGTTGTCAAGTTTGAGGCAACATTAATCGTTTGTCTGTGATGAGCGATTAGCCAATGTGATTTGAAGGAGCGGAACAAGTCCACTGTCGACAGAACTTTTCTCTGTGCTGCAACCTTATATCTGTTCGTCAGACTAAGTCAGACAAAGGCAAGTGATATCGACATAGCGCTGTTGGTCCTGTTAATCTTATCAAAATCTCATACACATTCCACGTTTTGTTGATGTGAATCATTTGAATTGGTCGCATCAGTTCAACTCCACATAATCGAGTTCTTGTCGATTCAACGGGTTTTACGAGCGGTCGCTTTTAGTTTTGAGCGACAATAACGAGGCACATACGGATCACTCTCCAGTACTGCTATGCGTTGGGTTCACTTGATGTGTAAGTGGCAACTCTAAACCATCCCATCGCACGCTTTATCGTTATGCGCTGGATCACTGAAACATTTTAGCGAGTCTGAAAGTGTCACTTCTTTAGCTGTTGGCTTTTGTAGTTCTTCGCTGAACTCAGCATTTGGCGTTCAGGCCCAACCTTTCCACCTTTGCCCCACTACCCCACTACCCCACTGCCCCACTACCCCACTACCCCACTGCCCCACTACCCCACTGCCTCACTCAACGTTCTTCGCTTTCGCCCACAGCTCGCCTCCTTTGTAACAAACCAATTTCACAGAACATCTCTGGCCTCCTGTCTTCCTCTTTTACCCCGCCCTACCCCTAAATGCTGACATGTCTAATGTATATCTCAGTCGTTGAGCTCCCGCCACCGCCACTTGCGCCACAACTCCCCCGCCTCGTTGATGACACTCTCCATGTAGTCGTGCTTGAGCTCGCCCGGCTTCTCCCGCACCCGGTCGCCTCCCTTCTTGTCCCTCTGCTCCTGATACTGCTTATACCTGTCGCTCCGCTTCAACGATTTGGCGGGGAGTCGCAGCAAGAAGGCGCGGATCTCGTGCTGGTCCAACTCCACCAAGAGGTGCTCCTTGGCCTTGAGGAGCGCCAAACACACAAACACGAGTTCCACTTGCGGGTCGATTTTCGAAAAAGGCACCAGGTCCAGCAGCAGCGCCAGCAGGGGTAGCAGCGCCGCGCTCAGCTCACTGGCGTCCAGCGGAGGCTCTTCCACCAGCCAGAACGGGTCGGGCCCCAAAACCGCCGAGAGTTCGTGCGCCACGCCCAACTTCTCCACGTACAGCAGCCGCCGCTGCGGGCGCCAGCCCAACATGAGGTCCCAGACGCGCCCGCGGTCGACGCGCAGCCACACTTTTGTCCCGCAGTACTTGAGCCACCAAATGACCCACTGGTCGTCGTGCAGCCCAAACCGGTTGAGAATGTTCTCCTCGGCAAAGCACAGCAGGAGGTCTGGCAAAAGGCGCTGGAGCACGTGGATGAAAAACAGCACCCGTTCCTCCAAGGTGCCGCCGTGGAGCGACAAGGCCAACTTGTTGATTTTCCGCTTCGGCAGCATCGCCGCCTCGGGCGCGTGCAAGAGCACCAACGCCAAGCGCTCGTAAGTCTCCGCAAACAGAAGCGGGGTTTCCTTGAGCAACGACTCGAGGTACCCCGCCAAATTGTGCTCCTTGATAAAGTCGTCGTACTCGGCGAAAACACTGCCAACGCACAGCGGGTGGTTGCGGCCGAGCAATACGAGCGATGTGTGTGGCACGGGGGGCACAAACTCGGCGAGCCCGAGCGCCATCCACGTAAGTGCGGGGTCGTACCGCAAAACTTGTCTCCACTTGGAGACGAAGCGCACAACGGCGTGTTGCACGTGGTCAGCGAGCTCCATTTCCGGAGCACTCAACGGGCTGGCGCTGGCGTCGCGACGAAAGTATCGCCTCACGTCTTTGGACACCAACCCCTCAACTTGCTCCTCCTCGCCGGACTGGCGCTCCTCGTCGGGCTGCAAAAACGGCGTCACGACGAACGGATGATGCTTTAACACGGCGGGCCACACCCAGAAGCGGAGAAAGGGCGGGATCCCCTTTTGGCGGCTGACGAGGGCCAAGCCGCCGGCGTTTTTCTCGGCAATGTAGCGCTGCAACTGTGCGAAAACAGCCGGGTCGTAGTCGTACTGGAAGCCCGTGCGGGCTAGCGGTGGCTGTTCCGGCTCAGACATGCCATGCCGGGTGGGGTACTTACGGTCTTGTGAGTGAAGAATTATACGTCACGTGAGCGTCGGGACGCAACCATGGCCCGTCGACCCCACCCAATTTGGTGGGGCAAGTGGGGCACGAAAGTTTGAAGCTGGGCACAAAGTTCAAGGTGGGGCAGGAAAAGATTTTGAAGTGGGGCAACAAAAATGAAGTGGGGCAAGGTGGGGCAAGGTGGGAGTCGTGTGAGGTGCGACAGTTGCCACTGTGGCGGCACAACACCTTTGATTTCTTGTTTCGTCAACGGATTGCAAAGTGCTTAGTTCAGGTGATACCAGTTGAGTCCGGTCGAGTAGTTGGTGGACACAAAAGCTCCTCTTTCACGCCACTTCCATTTTTCCAAGATCTTAGTTGATTTGCCCGTGTCGTCTTTGATGGTCAGGGGTCTAGTCGAGGCTCCGATCGGGCCGCGATTCAAAAACAGGTCAGAGTCCCACGACATGCATGTTCATGACAATTTCGAATCGGACTTTTGTCCGATCGACTCACACGATGATACAACCACTGGAGCACCACGAAACAGCGGCTTTCGCACCAACAATTGTGACGTAGGGATCGGCGGTGACGCACTATTGTATCGAGCCAAATGACGTTTTCGAGTCCCAATCGAATTTCATCGCCGCTTACTGTGATGCAATTAAGTGGACAAGGTTGTACATGTCAGATGTTCGCGCTTAACCGACCACAATCACCTTTCTAATCTTGACTCACTGTAATTGCCCCGCTACACCCTTGCGGTTACGGAGCCTCGACTAACATTACGAGCGCACACCTACTCAGCCGTTGTCACCTGCAAACTCAATGGTCGCTTACAGCCGAACCTCAAATAAGCTCACACATCATGTTTGTCAACAACCACTTTGGCCGCCGTCGGCCGATGACTTGCATACAGCTGCATCATATGCAACCGGAGGAGATACACTGCAGCGTGTGATCTTTGCAAGCACTACTTTAAACATTTGACCAACCTCACATGTCGGCTGAATCTGCAGTACTGGCCGACACACCCGAATGAACATATTCCACTTGCACACGCCGGCGGAAACCAAGCTTCGAAACGGTATGTGCCCCGCTTCTAACCGCAGCAATAAACAGCGAGCCCCTCGGTCCTTACAACAAGGAGCTCGCCGATTTGGCGCTTCTCTCCTTCAACGCGAAAAGCCTAGCGACAATGACGGACATTTTGCAGAAAAAGCTAGCCAAGGTCGTTGAGCACGCAACGCTGGACAAGCCGCTGTTGCGTCGGCTGAAAACGCTAATACCGCCGCCAAACCGCCACAATCCGCCCAAACGGTCCACCCTGATTCTGGGGCTGTTCTCCTCGCTGAAGCTGCTGGACACCAGCGAGTTGGTTTTGCTCAAGGCCTTGACTGTCATTGCGTACTTGTGTCAGTACGGCTCGAGTCTTTTCATCGACTGGATCCGCCGGTGCTACTCCCGCTTGGTGGCGCCGTTGGGCCGCCTAGCGTATCTGGCGCAGTATAGCAGGGCGATACACCTGAAGGTGGGGCTTGTGGTGCGCTATTGCGAGGACGAGTCGCAGTTACTGAGTGTGCGGCACTCGTTGGACCAATTGCGTTCTGAAATGCGCCCGGGAATCGTGGGGGACTCCCCGAAACGGAAGTAGTATTTATGTGAGCGGGGTCAGCGCGGGGCGCGGGACTGAGGCCAGTATGTGAAGTGGGGCACTAGGACAGAAGTGGGGCAAAAGTGGGGCACGAGGACAGAGGTGGGGCAAAAGTGGGGCACCAGCAGGCACCAGCGACTCACTAATCAGGAGTGCCAAAACTCCCAGAATTTTCTGACCAAAATCACCAACTAATTGACAATCTGTACTAATGCATCACGACCGATCAGCAATCTTAAATCACCACTAAACCATGCGTTTGTCGTCCCGATTTGCACGTCAAAATTGCCCCTACACCAGCTCATATGTAAGGCTGACATTCGTCCCGCAACGAGGCTTTTGTGTATTACTTTTGACGTCAAAAAGACTCACGGCTGCATATAACCGGGACACTGGTTGAGCTTATCCTGATGAATTGCTTTTTATGTGGGGCGTGACTAGGCAACGTTACGTCACGTGATTACCCCCTATGCGCACTATATAAAGAAGCGCTTGTTGCCACATCCCAACATGCAGATCTTTGTTAAAACACTCACTGGCAAGACAATCACCCTCGAGGTCGAGTCCCTGGACACCATTGACAATGTCAAGTCCAAAATCCAGGACAAGGAGGGCATTCCGCCGGACCAGCAACGTCTTATCTTTGCTGGTAAGCAATTGGAGGATGGCCGCACTCTTTCCGACTACAACATTCAAAAGGAGTCTACTCTTCACTTGGTGCTCAGATTGCGCGGTGGTATGCAGATTTTCGTCAAGACCTTGACGGGTAAGACGATCACGTTGGAGGTGGAATCTTCGGACACGATTGACAATGTCAAGTCCAAGATCCAGGACAAGGAGGGTATTCCGCCGGACCAGCAGCGTCTCATTTTCGCTGGTAAACAATTGGAGGATGGTCGCACTCTTTCCGACTACAACATTCAGAAGGAGTCTACTCTTCACTTGGTGCTCAGATTGCGCGGTGGTATGCAGATTTTCGTCAAGACCTTGACGGGTAAGACGATTACGTTGGAAGTTGAGTCTTCGGACACTATCGACAATGTCAAGTCCAAAATTCAGGACAAGGAGGGCATTCCGCCGGACCAGCAACGTCTTATCTTTGCTGGCAAGCAATTGGAGGATGGCCGCACTCTTTCCGACTACAACATCCAGAAGGAATCCACCCTTCACTTGGTGCTCAGATTGCGCGGTGGTATGCAGATTTTCGTCAAGACTTTGACGGGCAAGACGATTACGTTGGAGGTGGAGTCATCGGACACTATCGACAATGTCAAGTCCAAAATTCAGGACAAGGAGGGAATTCCGCCGGACCAGCAGCGTCTTATTTTCGCTGGCAAGCAATTGGAGGATGGCCGCACACTCTCTGACTACAACATCCAAAAGGAATCCACCCTTCACTTGGTGCTCAGATTGCGTGGTGGTATGCAGATTTTCGTCAAGACCTTGACGGGTAAGACGATCACGTTGGAGGTTGAGTCTTCGGACACCATCGACAATGTCAAGTCCAAGATTCAGGACAAGGAGGGCATTCCGCCAGACCAGCAACGTCTCATTTTCGCTGGTAAGCAATTGGAGGATGGCCGCACTCTTTCTGACTACAACATCCAGAAGGAGTCGACTCTCCACTTGGTGCTCAGGTTGCGCGGTGGCTGTTAGATATTGAATGAGAAGTAATTGGTCTATCGTAATTCTATACAAGCGCCGAGTCTATTTCGTTTTGCAACACTGTCGAGGCGTTGGTTCTGAGGTTGTTCAACGCCGTCACTATGTCGTTTGAGTGGCTGATACGCAAGAGGAGGCCGCAATTGCGCACGAGCTTGACGGCGACGCGCTCCAACTTGTTGGCCTCGCTGAAGTTGAGCAAAATGTGCATCTTGTCCAGGAGGTCGACCCCCGCCTCCAAAAGCGTGCGGAAGCAGTCGTTGAACACGTCGGCGGAGCGCCACGTCAAGTCCAACGCGGCCATCTTGTCCATGCACTCGAACCCGAGCTCCATTGTTTGCGGTTTTGGTGATTGGAAAATGTTGGAGAGGTAGCCGAGGTAAAGCTCCTCGATTGCCGCCGCCTTTTGCGCCGGCGCCTTGGGCAAGTCCAAGTCGACGCTGCTGAGGTAGTCACTGGAGAAGATGTCCCGCATTACCCCGCAGTAGCTCTCTGTGACTGCCCCGCAGTCAAACGCGTGGACATAGTTGCCCACGGACTTGATCGCCTTCATCTGGTATGTCTTGTTGCGGCGGTTGCCCTCTGTCAAGAGCGTCTTCTCCACCTTCAGGGCATCGTCAATGTGCTCCTTGTTCTTAATGACAAAGTCCACAAACGCCGCAAACACAACCTCCTTGCCCTCCCACGACTTGCCCTGGCACGCCAGCCACAAGAGGTCGAGGAGGCGCTTTGCCTGCCGCTCTGGGTACGTTTCCAGCCCCACCAGGGCCAAGGCGGCCGCCACAGTCTGGCGGTTGCGGTAGTTGCTCAGCTGGAGCTGCGACTCGCACAAGGCCAAAATCTCGTCAAAGTAGAGCCGCATCGCCAGCGACCCGCTCGTCTCGGTCCACTCCTGCTCAAAGGGCCGCCGCACAGACTCCTCCGGGTCGTGTTTCCCGATAAACGCCACGGGAAGGTACGCCAGCGCCACGGCGGAGAACTGGTCGTGCCCCGCAAACCTGCTGACGCTCTCTGCCGCCACTGCCGCGCGCTGCCGCTCCTCCGACTCCCCGTCAAAGTACATTTTCGCAATCTTGTCGCTGTACCTGACGAGGGCCGCGGGCGGGGCCATTTTGCACGCGTACCCCGCGGCGGCCGCGTACGACGCCGCCACGGCGCCGCTGCGGTCCAGGAGCTGCGCGCTGCACGTCGCCAAGAGCAGCTCGCCGTAGGGACGCACCAACGAGTACTTGTTGGTGACGAGGCTCACAATGGCGCGGCAGCCGGCAATCTTGGAGGGCAACCCCACCAGCTTCTTCACCGCGGCGCGGAGCAGCTCCACGACGGGCGCGGCGAGGTCTGCGTCCACCAAGGCCACCATCTGCTCGAGCGCGTCCATCATGGGCGACGCGCCCACGCTCAGGATGCGCTGCGCATCCACCTCTGTGCCCGAGAGGTTGTACTTGTCGGCGTTGAGCACCAAGTAGTTCACCACGTCGGGCTCGAGCGCCAGCATGAGCTCGACGAAAACAGCCACGAGCCGCGGCACGTGTGGGCGCACGGCGGGCCCGCCGACGCGGCACAACTTGAGCACGGTCTCCAACGCGAAGCTGCGCACGTCGGCGGCGTCGCTGAGGAGGCCCTTGGGCCCGAGAAAAAACGGCATCAACCGCGCGAGCACCAGCAGCGCCTGCGCCGCGGTGGCGCCCGCGCCCACGTCCGCGGTGCTCGTGAGCGTGCGCGCAAGCAGCTTGCAGAGCTGCGTGCCGCTCTTGCGCACGCTGTCCTTGATGTCGTCCATGGCGCGGAAGCCCATGTTCCAAATCTCCTCGGTGCGCGCAGCGTACAACGCGAGCGGCTGCGTCAGCACGAGGTCGTGGAGCGCCGTGGCGCTCGCCTGCCGCACGCGCCACTCCCTGTGGCCGAGACCGCGGAGGAGCTCGTTCAAAATGGCGTCAAAGTGCCGCCTGGTGGTGGCGCCGCTGTCGCGCACCAACGCCGCCCAAATGTCCTCCATCAGCCTCGCCACGCCGCTGCTCGGGTCGAAGCGGTACCGGAACAACTTGGGCACGAGCCGCGCCGCCAAGCTCGGGTCCTGCTCCAACATGTCGTTGAGGCTGGCGCTCGCCATGATCGAGCCCAAGCCAAACGCCATGCCCCGCCGCAGCAGCCAGAGCGCATTCAGCCGCGCAAGCAGCATGAACTTGTACACAAGGCCAGGGTCGCCCACGTCCGACGCCAAGTTGAGCACATCCTTGTACGTCGACACAGAGCCGTCGTCCGTTTTGAGCACGTCCGCGTCAAAGAGCTGCGTCTCAAGGCCCACAGACCCGGCCCCGAGCGCCGTCGAGGCGGCAGAGTCGGTGAAGCTCTTGAAGAGACCCTTCACCAACGTCTCCTTCAAGTCGGCGTCGCCCATCTCGTACACCGTGCTGAGACCGCGCAGCGCCGCGTCTTGCACTAGCTCGTCGCGGTCGGCGAGGAACCGCATAAACGCAACGTGGATCTCGGCGGCTCGCTGCCTAATTTCGGGCGCATCGAGAAACTGCACAAGCGAGAGAAGCCACAAGCAGCTGCTGCGTCTGAGCGCAGGCTTCGTGTGCTTGCACGCGCTGAGAACGTGCTGGAGCACAGTGCCCGCCCGCCTCATCTCGGGGAGGTACTTGGGCGACTCGCCCAAAATGTCGGCTTCCCGCTGAAGATTCCTCAGCGCCCAGCCGCCAGCAAGAAGCAGCAACGCCTCGCCGCTGGCAAAGAGAAAGTCAACCTGTTTCGAGTTGTGCGTGTCGTAGACAACCTGCTCCGTTGGGGTCAACTCGGGACTGTCTGAGGCCTCGCGGAGGGCGAGCTTCGCAAGGGCAAACACCGAAAGCTCGTGGCACGCCTTGGCCCTGGGGAGGATTTTGTCGTAGAAATAGTCAACGTCGAGCTCAAAGCCGAGCTCGGCACTGAATACGCCGTAGACGGCCATCTGCGACAAGGCCTCGAGCACGTCGTCGTAGTGCCTGCTGTCCGTGATTTTGTCCTTGAGAGTTTCGAAATATTCGCCGAGAAAGTCCCGCGGGATGGAGAGCGCACGGCCCCTGAGAAGAAGCCGTGATATAATGTACCCGGGAGCGAGCACTGACTTGGCCAGGCGAAGAAGCCCTTCAATTTCCGGGTCGCCCACATTGGGGTGTGTGCAAATGATGGCCAAAGAGGGGTAGACATCCTTCTGAGTCAACTTGGGAATGTACCGTGTGAACTGGCCCACAACGCTCTGGGGAGACATGGAGAGAAGAAAGTGAAGCGTGCCAGCGACTTTCGCCGTCTCAACAGCCTTCAACACGTAGGTCAAAAAAGTGACAAACAGTGTCTCCAGCTCGTCGTCCATCGCATCGGATAATCTTCCAATTTCAGTGCACACCGAGCTCCTCACAGTCTGGTCAACCTCCAAGGCCTTGTCGACCCTGGCTTCCCAGTCTGAATCTGCCACAACAACCGAGGGCGTAGACCCAATTGCCTGCATCGCTAGCATCCTCAAAACAAAACGAATGGCCTCTTCCGCACAGGCCTCAAACTCTGGGTCCTTGCTCTGGGTAAATGTCACCACCAAGTCGGAGAAAGAGGGGTACTCAATGTCTACTTTTCCGAGCAACTCTCCCGAAGACTTGTACTCGCTGTTTGACGCCTGCAAAAGCGTAATGAGATGCGGGTGCAAGCCCTTGCGGGCCTCCTCAATGGTGTCCAGACTGTTTTCCCTAAATGTGGCCAAAACACAAAGGTACCGTGCCTCGGCATCGCTAAATGAAAAGGCACAGTTGATGTACTTGACAGCAGTGTAGCGGCACAGCGGCTCCCTAAACGATTTCCTGAGAATCAGTTTGAGCTCGCTTTTTTGGCCAAGTTTGGGTAAATGCACAGTCAAGGAGGAGAGCACGTCTTGCACCACGGGCCGCAAGTCAAACGCCTCCTCCGCCAAGGCTTTGAATAGGAACCGAATGTGCGACAAGTCGGAGAACCACGTTTCGGGCCGGTTCCGGAGAATCTCGCCGTAGGCCTCATATTGCAACCTGCGGCCGTTGCTGTCGCCCTCGCTGAGCGAAAGCCTGATTTTCGCCAAAAGATCTGCGCCAAACTCCTTGTTGACATCCTCTCTCGCTGCTTTTCTAATGAACAGAACCGTGGTGTTGCGGAGCCGCAGCCACTGCGCATTGTACCCCACCTCCACGATTTGGCCAATCTTGGCGTGTTTTGCAGCGTAGTCGCTCTTTGCCAAAAGCTGCATTATGCGTTCCTGAAGCTGCTCATTCACCGGTGGCTCGCCGCACAACAAGCCAATGATGAACTCCACAAAGTGCGTGTTTTCCACGTTGCACTTTTTGAACGCCGTGAGCGCCCGGTCAGCCACCACGGACGACGGGTCGCACAGCGCCACGAAAAGGGGCTGTACGGGATCGGCGAACGTGTCCAAAAACAGCAAAATGTGCTGCTTGGCCGCAGCCAACTGCTGCAGGGTGTAGCTCACGCCGGCGTCCTTGGTGAAAAAGGCCACATTCTCGGCGGTGAGTCCCGGCAACACTACGGGTTTTTCCACTGGCGCGAGCAAAAAAAATTGGGTAAACTTCTGCGCCAACCACGTTTCGTCCTCTGCGTGCCATTTTTCGTCGGCAGACTGCCAAACCTCCAAGAGCCTGACGAGGATGCTGAACAAGCGCGCCTGCACCATGAGCGGGGCCCCCGCTATGCCCCGCACCACCTGCGGGGTCAATTGCTGCTTTTCGTGCGGGGTCAATCTGTCGACGGCCTTGGCCAAAAAGAGCAAGCTGTAGAGACGAACCTGCGTCAGGTCTACAGCGGGGCGCAATGCCTGTTCCAAGAGCGCGCCGTGGGGCAATTTCAAGCTTCGAGCCGCGGTGACGCGGGGAAAGACGTGCTGGACGCATTTGAAGACCGCCAGTCTCACTGGGGCGTGCGGACTGGCCAATTTTAGAAGCGTGGCCGGGAGGTAGAGGTTCAAGGCTGTCTCTAGCGCCTCGTCCAGCTCTGCGAGGGCGAAGCGGAGGTCCACCTTGTTGACGAGGTCCAACTCTCTTTCCATGTCACGTGATTTGCAGCCATTGCCACTGATGAAGCATGGGTGGCAAGTTTATTTGAGAATTATTTTGTGATTGGCCGTGTTTCTGGCATGTGGTGGGAGCTCATTGCCATGTCTCCTTACACATATTTTTGAATAAGGCCGTATTTCGTAAAACCGGAATATTATTGACCCAGGCAATATTAACCAGGAATATTTATTAAACCCAAGACGCTTTATGCCCTGGCCTCCCGGACTGAGATTCCTGGACTCCGTGAACTTTTGCACCCTGAGTCCTGGCTGCAGCCTACACGTTTTTGTACTCGCGCAAAATCACAGGCACCAGCAGCGGGGGCAAGGCGCCGAGCTCGGTGATGACCTTGTTGATGTAGTGGGGCGGCGTGAGGTCGTACATGATGTTCAAGACGTTGGGCCCGTCCTCTGGCTGCGGGGCTAGTTTTTCGAGTGCCGGGAGCCGTTTGCGGGCGCGCTCGAGGTCCGGGTTGCCCAACTCGTTTGTCGTCACCAGGTCGAGCTGCACGCGGTCGGTGAACTTGATCAGCTCGCAGCACACCAACACGGGGATGTTGCGGCGGTGGCAGGCCATGGCCACCATGGCGGTGCCCACGCGGGCGTACAAGTGCCCGTTGGAGAGCATGGCGTGGGCGCCCAAGAGCACGCAGTCGACCGTGTCCAAGAGCGTCGCCAGGAGCAGGTTGACGAGCACGTACGACGTGCGCACGCCGAGCCGTACGAGCTGGCGGCCCTCGAAAAGCGGCCGCAGGTCCACGACAATGAGCGAGAAGGTGCGCGATTGCGCGCAGTGCAGCAAGAGGCGCTCCAACACCGCCAGGTGGCCAAACGTGAGCACGGTGGAGCCCTCGGCAATGTGGTGCGCGGCATTCTCCACAATGAGGCGCCCGGAAAGGTCCACCTTGTCGCGCACAAAGTCGTCGATGCGCAGGCACAAGGCCGCCTTGGCCTCGTGCTCGTGCTCGTCGAGCAGCACGTGCGAGATCTCCTGCTTGAGCCACCGAATGGCGTTGCCCATCAGCACCAGCAACGGGCGCAGGCTCTTGAGGTGCTCAATCTGCACGCCGAGGTGCGTCGTCAAGTGGCGGCTCAACGACGCTCTCTCGGGCGTCTCGTAGTCGGCAATGACGCACTTGAACGCCGCCATCATGGCCCGCAACCGCGCCGTGCCCACAAGCCGGTGGCTCGCAATGTGGAGCGCGAGCGTCAACACCGCCGGGTGCACGGACCGCGGCACGGGCGCCGCGCGCCGCTGCGCCAGCGTCTCCAAGTGGCTGAAGAGCGAGGCCGTCTTGGGCGCTGGCGCAGGCTCCTTTTTCGCCTTGCGCTTGTCTGCCTTCTGCGCAAGCTGCTGCTGCTGCTCGGGCGAGACGCCCGCGGCCTCCTTCTGCGCCGCGCGCTTGGCGGCTTTCTCCTTCTTTTTGAGCTCCTTGAGCTCCTTGTTGGAGAGCTCACTCATGTCGTGCGCGACCCATAACTCTGCAGAGTGTCGTACAAGCGCACAATCTTCTCCATCTTCTCGTCCGCCTGCGAAAAGGCAAAGCCGCGCTGCTTGCGGATCCGCTGCACCTGCCGCACCTTGCGGATGGCTTTTTCAAACTGCTCCATCCGCGGCTTGTAGTCCTGAATGTTGTACTTTTGAATCTCTTGCACGTAGTGGTAGCTCTCGGGACTGTGGCTGCGCTTGAAAAACTTCCACGCAAAGTCCCGGAGCAAGCAGAGCGTGCTCACGCCAAACACAGTCGCCCAGAACATCGCAGCGGGGTACAGGTGCGCCAACACACCGTAGTACTCCCGCAGCACCTTCACCATGGGCGCAAACGTGGCGTACCCGGGGAACCACAAAAGCCACAAGGCAAACAGGCCCGGGATGGCCACAAGCGTGAACTTGGTCCACAACGTCACCACCAACGCCGCCTTGCCCAACGCCGTCAAGGTGCACGTGGTGTAGATCAAGGTGCCCCACGTCCAGTTGTTCGCAACCTGCCCGTGGGGCAAGTAGTTGGCGTAGTTCTCAATCGCAGCGCAGCACACGAAAATCACCCCGCTGTGGAAAAAGCCGTTGATGACCCACCCCCAGAAAATGGTCACATTGAAGAACTTGTGCTCCTGGCCCAACTGGTACAACTGCGGGTACCGGTCCAAGAGCCGCGCGCTCACAAACTGGTCAAATACGCCCATGATGAACGGCGGCAACACCGTGAAGAGCACATTGTACAACGTCAACGTCCACAGCTCCACAAGCAGCTGCCCGGAGAAGCCGTTGGTGAAGACAAACCAAAACTGCGTCATGTACAAGGCGCAGTTCTTGTAAAACAGGTACAAGATGGCGTTGCTGATGCGCTGGTACAGCCACAGGCCGTGCACGAGAAGCAACTTCTTGAGGAAGCGGAACTGGCCAATCGACACGTCGGCGCTGCGGGCCGCCTGCATCCCCTCGAGCCCGTTGATGCCCACGCCCACGTGCGCCGCCTGGATCATCAGCACGTCGTTGGCGCCGTCGCCAATGGCCAAGAGAAGCAGACCCTTCTTCTTGCGCTTCACCATGCGCACCACCAACGCCTTCTGGAGCGGCGACACGCGGCAGCAAATGACCGCCTTGCACCGCGACGCGAGCTGCAAAAACAGGTCCTCCATCTCGGGCTCGAGGGCAAACCCGAGCGAGTGGCCGTCGATAACCAACGCCAACGAGTCCAACGTGCCCACGTCGAGCTCGTGCTGGTGCTGCAGCAACGCATCCAACTTCTCCTGGAGATTGTGGCGCGTGTCCTGCGCCGTCTCCTCGTTGATGATGAGCAAGTTCATGTCCTCGCTGAGGAGCTTGCACGACATGCCAATGTTGATGGCCGTCTCCTGGCCGTCCCCGGTCAACACCCAGATCTTGATCCCCGCGGCCTGGAGCGTGTGGATCGTCTCGGGAACGCCCTCCTGGAGCTTGTCCTCAATCGCCGTGGCGCCCAAGAGAAACAAGTCCTTTTCAATGAGCTCCGCCACGGCGTCCATGCGCTCAGAGCGCTCGTCGAGCAGCGTCAGCGCCTCGTGGTACGCCGCGGCCCACTCCTCGTACTCACTTTCGGGCACGATGCGCAGCGCGAGGCACAAGGTGCGCAAGCCCTCGCTCGCAAAGTCCTCGAGATGGCGGATCGTGGCCTGCGTGAACGGCTGCTCGCCGCCGAGCCGCTCCAAAATCATAGTGTCGGCGCCTTTGCAGAAAAGGCGTATTTTCCCGTCGGGGCACCGGAAAATCGTGCTCATGCGCTTGCGCGTGCTGTTGAACTCGCAAATGTTGAGCAACTCGTACTCCAGCGCGTGCGGGTGCTCAATGGTGACGCCCTTGGGCCGCCGCACCGAAAACTTGTACCCCAAGTCGGCGGCGCCCTGCACCAAGGCGCCCTCGTCGGGCAGCGCCGCCTGGTACTTGATGGCGCCGTTGCTCACCTCGGGAATCACCGTGTGGCACGTGCTGAGGAGCACCAAAAACTCGTCAATGACAGCGTGCCGCAGCAGCGCGAGGTCCAGCTGCAAGTCGGCAAAGCTGTGGAACCCAACCTCAATGCCATCCACAACCTGCGCCTGGCCCTCCTCCGGGATCTCCTCCGCGTAGCAGCGCCCGCCAATCGAGCACGCCTTGAACTCCATCACGTTCCGCGTGAGCGTGCCCGTCTTGTCTGAGAAAATGTAGTCAATCTGGCCGAGCTCCTCCACGAGCGACGACGTGCGCACGTTGGAGGGCGTGTCCAGCTCCGCGTGGTAAATGTCGAGGTCGCTGCCAATCATGTACGCCTGGTAGTACTTGATAATCTCCACCGTGACAAAGAGCGAGATGGGCACCAAGTTGGAGTACAAGATCCAAAAGGTGAGGATGTCCTTGAAAAACAACCCAGCCATGTTGGTGCCCTCGAGGTGCAAGTACTCGAGGTTCTTGCGGTCAATGTTGAGCCGCGCCACGTTGCCAATCAGCGACACGAGCGCGAGGATAATGAGAATGCTGAAAAGGGCAATGATCTGGAGATTGATGACCCGCTCCACGTCGGTGCGCTTGATCGGCGCCGCCGTGGCGTTGCGCATGAGCTTCGTCTCGTGGCCCGTAAACACCACGACGCCGTGCACCCACTGCGTGTTGCGGAGCGTCGCCCCGCGCAAAAGGAGCTGCTGCGGGGTCAAGGATATTTTTTGCCCCGCATTCTGCAACACCCCCTCATATGTGTAAAGCAGCGAGTTTGGGTGCTCCAGCACAATCTCCGCGCGCCCGAGCTCGCTCTGGAGAAGCTGCGCCGTCACCATGTGCGCCGTCTCGACCTTGGCCTGCTTGATCTTGAGGTTGGTTTCCCCGTCGAGGTTCGCCGTCTCAATGTAGCACAAGCCCTCGGGCTCCGAGGACGAAAGGAGCAAGAGATCCGCAGGAAAGGGCTCCTCATTGAGCACCTTCACAATGTCCCCAACCTTGACGTCAACCCATTTTTTCGCGGCAAACTCGCCGTCGCTAATCACCTGCAGCCGCGTGTTGTTGAGCTCGCTGTCGGCGGTGGCTCGTTTTAGGTCCTCGCTCACCTCCTTGACGGCAGACACGAAAAGCACAACCAAAAGCGTGCCAATGGTTGTCCAGCGATTTGTGGGCGACACGTGGGGCACCTGCTGTATAATCGACGTGAAGAGGAAAAAAAGGTTGGCGTACTTGCTAAACTGCTCAAACAAAAACTTGGGAAGGAACGTGGCAAAGTTGTACTTTGTGGTGCTGATGTAGTTGCCGTAGTAGCCGTACTGGTCGTTGGGGCCCATGATGTGGATGTGCCGCAGCCCCGCGCGGGGCACCTGGGTTTTGGGCTTGAAGACGCCCTTTATCTTGCCGAATATGCGCCGAATGTCAAACTCGCCCCGCTCCTGCGGGGTATCGAGCCCCGCGTAGCCCCGCTCCCCGTTTAAAAGCGGCTTGGGCCCCACAATGGGCTCGCTGTGTGCATCGTCTGAAAGCGGATCGTCGGCAAAGGGATTGTCCGAGTGGTCCGCGTACGGGTTGTAGCTCGGGTACAGCTCCCCGGGGTGCAGGTACAGCTCAAGATCAAACTCTATTAGGTTCTCGTCGTGGAACGGGTCTCGACTTGTCATTTGGTACTGCAGGTGGGGTGTCATGGTGGACCAAGTACTAAAATGGCGCGGTGACCGGGTGTAGTTAAATCGTGTTTGCTTGTTTTAAATTTGGGCTAGTCTGTTATTTTGGGCGTCAGGCCCGATGAAGATTTGTTTGAAGTGGGTAAGAATGGCTTCTTGTGTGGTGGGGTAATTTAGTCAATAGTCTACTGGTGATGTACTGACCAAAGGTGGTTTTGCACGATGGACTCACTTGAAATTGGCATTGACACTCAAAACGCCGCAGATAATTGATTAAATAGCCTGCTGGGTAGTGTCACTGACCACGCTGCGATGTACTTTTTGAGGCGAAGACGCGATTAATAAAAGCACGAGTAGTGCAACTCCGCAAATTTTGTGGACACGTCACTTGCAGGCGTCTTTTCAAACTGTCTCGCTACGACAGCGTTGAGATTTGCGAAAGGTGATTGAACTGCTTCGCGACGTCCATTAACATTGAAGACTTGATAAACACGTTGAGAGTTCCGTTGCTCAGTGCATCGAAACCGCACAGGTCGATCCAGCTCCTGCCGTCACTCAAAGACATAACAAAGTGGTCTATTGGTTTATCTGATTAATGGTCTATCATAACTCAGATACGTTCCGCTTGACCTTTGTGAATTGAGAAGACTCGGGCTGAAAAGGTGTTCACTGATGCATCACCCGTCTCTTGAGGCCGGCGCAGGCGCGTTTCAAAAATTTAGGAAGGCAGAGGCTCCTCGCATATTTGGTTTTGGAACGCATCGAAAGGCTGCGCGTCTATCTGGACTTTCGGCGCTTCTCAGTACTTACTCTCCTATTCGTTGCTTAACCAAGCCCACACCAAGGAGTCCATTTGGCTTTTAGCAGAGAATGTACTTTAACACTTCGGCGGGTTTATGGAAGTGAGCATTTTCTGTGAGCTACAACGATGAGCAACCGCACGCTTTATGCTTCTTGTGAACGCACTCATGGTGAGTATTGTCCCATTACGAACACTACGTGCTCTAGCGCACGCCTCAAAATCACAATAAATCTTTCCACAAAAGAACACGCCTCTTCGCGACCATCACCCTTTCCTGAATTTTCTTTTTGTGAGCGTCTTTCTCAGCTGATAAAACTCTCGCAACGACATGGATCGAGCGTTGCTAGATGGGTAATGTCATAAGTCCCGATCGCATTTCTCCTGCTGAAGTGCGGAGTTGAAAGCTTTATGTCATCTTTGAAATGGAAACTGATTGGCAAACACATGCTCGGGGTTTCTGGCCCTCTCAAGTTGTCACGGAAGGTGTTTCTCGTCGACTGAACATGTTGTTGAAAAAGTCGATGCGATTATCGAAGATTCTGTCGTCTCTTTTGGATGGTTGACACTGGCAGTGCAGCATACAATGACAGGAAGAGGCTGAGGTGCTTTACGGCGTCATGACTAAAATTGGAAAAACGAGTTTAACAATGATTTGTTGAGTGATCAAAGTGGCTATTGCAATGCATCCGACGTGTAATTGAGCGTCAAAAAATCACGAATGGATTCGACTGGCCGTTGTGCTCACCTTTTTTCCGACCAAAATCGAATCGTGCATCCGAGAGGTACACTCTTCGCATAATGAAAGTCGCTTCAACAGACTCCTCTTAACTTCTCATTCATGAAGGCACTGAAATAGCAATCCGAATAAACTCAAAGGCCTAAGTTGTTAGTTTTCTCGTAAGCTTTGAAGTTTGGGTTGATGTCAAACGCGCGTATCATGTGCGCTTGTCCACCATCTAAATCACGATAGCTACGGTGGCGACTAAAATTCGAGAGTTGAGCATGAGGCGGGTCTATTCAGGTCCATTGCGTCGGCTCTGAGACGGTTACGGACTTTTTACCGATTATAGTTAGTTCTCTTTGTATCGTGTGTTGCCTCTTGCGACTACCTTTCGTGAGCTCTGATGACCGATCAGTTTTACACCGATGATACTCACGACAGAGTTACTGCTCATGCTCACGATCTTGGCGAAGGTGCTTGTTTTGCCCCAGTCTCTTAATCGCTCTAGCTTTGCGCCATTGTATGAATACAAAGACTCACGGAAGTGTCCTTTCACTTCTTTTCACCCAGCTTCTACACTAGCCGCTTTCTCTACATTCATTCAAGACTTAAAGTGCTTGGTCTCGGCCTTGACCGACATGACCTTCCTGTTGAGGCACTTGCCCTTGCCCGGCTTCACCCAGCTGCACTTGTGGCCCCCCTTGTGGGTGCAGTTTTCGTGGGTCCAAATACACGCGTAGACCTTGCCCTTGTCCTGCTCGTTGAGCACGTACGCCAGCTTGCCGAGGTCAAAGTTTTCGCACGTCCCCGTCTGCAAGTCCTTGCGGGAGCCAGAGTCCCTGCACTTTTTGCCAGACATCACGTCGACACTGTAGGGTGCACGCTTGAATAAGTGGTAGCCGGAAATGCCCAAGTCGGTGTCGGCCTCGTATAAGTACTTGGTGCTGTCAATTTCCTCTCCTGTCAACTCCATGTAGTGTGCGTCGTTGGGCGCCGTGGAGTAAACCTCGCCTGTGCGCTCCAGGATCAGCAAGAGACACTCTTCCATCGCCTCGTCGGCGCCGCCGGAAGAGTACAGCCGCTTCTCCTTTGGCATCACCAAGAAGCCCATGTGCGCCATGTCCACAATGGTGTACGCCTGGTGGTTACATTCGGCGAAAAGGCGGTCCGCAAAAGCGGACTTAGCGGCCGTGTCGTTGGACTCTTTGCCGCAACTGAGCACACGAGGATATGAGCCGAACTCGTTGGAGAAGCGCCAGCCGTCGAGCGACTCGGCCGCACTGAAAGCGAGACAAAGGAGGGCGAAAAGCATGACGAGGCGAAAATCTGACGGCTTAAATAGACGGGCCGCCGTGCAGCGGTTAGTAGCGTGAAACCTTGATGCGTGCGTCTTGAAAGGCATTCGTCAATTAGCCCAAGGCATACAATGAACAATGCCGCAACATGTGATTGGTTCGACGTGCGCACAGCGGCTGTGTCCATCTGATAAAGCGACCAATCGGCAACACCCCGCCAACGGCTTTGAGGCTTAAATTGAAACCTCGCGATTTTTTAAAAGCAAAGTGAGGGCCATTGTTTGATTGTGCCCGGCCGCGGGGTCAGGTGATGGATAATGAAAAGTCGAAGGCTTGGTTGTGTATCGAACTTTCGTCCGCATCGGGAACAGCTGTACGCAGGCTTAGTCGAGGCTTATTGTTGTGACGTGATTTTACGAAATGATCGTTTCAAATGCTGCAAGTGTTTTCTCTTGGCTTGGAATCAATGTCAGGGTAATTTTCGCTTCAAATCAACGACCGGTTTGTGAAAATGGCCGAATTTGTTGGTGTTTGCTTGGCATCGCATGTTAGGTCAGACGCAGGTCCTCACAGCTCGCATGCAAGCTTTTTATTAGAATAAATGCTATGCGTCTGGCAAACGCACGATTGTCGCATAGCAATAGATCCAAATGGTGTAAATAAGCCAATTTTGTGCAAGATTGTCCCCATAAAACCCAGACGCTGTGTCTGTCACCTTGACGACAGCTCATTTGTTACATTCCCGGGCGCACTTTGCGGAATTGGGAAAATGCGCAAAGAGCGGTTGCGTCGGTGATGCAACGGTACAGCCACACGCACTCTGCAGCATCCCAGCAGGGGAGCATTAACTAGACGACATCTGCGAGACGGTGCTTCGCTATTGCTGGCGGCAAAGGAGCGAGTTACCATCAATTTACTACGGACAGAGAAGAACTCGTTTACTGGTGCCCGGCCTCACAAAGGAATAGTGATAAAACGTTTGTGCGTGATAATGCCC
The DNA here is from genome assembly GCA_030562905.1 of Tanozyma kutaoensis. Lineage (NCBI taxonomy): Eukaryota > Fungi > Ascomycota > Pichiomycetes > Serinales > Metschnikowiaceae > Tanozyma > Tanozyma kutaoensis. The sequence goes on along the minus strand of JAKUAK010000052.1, from coordinate 1,840 downwards.
CAAACAGGGCTTTATCTTGAGAAGGATAGCGTTCTGAGCCGAGAGCTATACGTAACAGCTATGAATGAGAGCTATACGTGTTGCTTTAATTGGTTCGAGTTGGCTCAAGCACAAACTTTGGGTGCAGTTCCAAAACACTTTTGTAGCAGAGAAACTCACAAGAAGGATGTGTGAATCTGCTGCGAGATTGAGGTGATTCCTAAGCGCAATAGCTAAGAGGGACGTAGGACACGACCACTATGGGGCTTAGGAATTAAGTCTTCTGTCAAAGTGCGCACTAGTAGTACACCCGTCACCTCGACAGACGGCGGGTGCTCACCTGAGATTGCCCCACCATGGACATAACCCACCGTAAGCATACCCCGCAGCGGGGTTGCCCCTCTCGAGGAGCCCCGCGTAGAGGGGGAGTGTTCTACACCACGGGACACCTCCGGTGTCGGCTTTCGGCTCGCAAGAGCCCTAGTTCAATTGGGTCCTGCGACCTCGTGACAGCCTCAAACGTTGAAGTCGCAGTGACAGAAAAATGAGGTGACCATTGTCGTAATTCCATCGTTCTGACATGTTGTGAATTTCCAGACCCTACGAGGAATAAAGGGGCCGGCAATGAGTTTAAGCCTAAGCGGTGGCTCGAAAGTGAGGTCGGAATAATGTCGGTGGGGTCCTTGGATTTTCATCGTGACCAAAGGCCAGGAAACTCAGTAGCGCAGCCATCCGGCGATACCGGTGAAGTACGTGAATGATAGCCCTCAGTTTCCGATAGTGTGGAAACGTGTCGATTGGTCCTGAGGTTCAGCCTTACGGACTGCATACTCTCCTGTCAGGCCTGCATATATTTTGGCTGCAAAAAATTATGCTATGCTACCCTCAGACTGTCGCCGCGCTCGCAGGTCACGCCTTACCTGCCGGGCCATTTCTTCGATAAAGCGCACTTTCGCACATAATTTTTGAGTGCCTCCAACACTCAAAGTAGCCGTACACGGTTCACAGACACAAACAGAGCTTAGCGTCGACTCAATTGACGGCCCTGTGCTTCAATTCGCTTCCACGACGACTCATTGCCAGTAAAACGGGCAACAAAGCTACATAGAAAATAGTGAATAAAACGCTTCAAATCCATTCCTCACTTACGTAGCGTCACAGACCTAATAGCCTACGAAACGACTTCAAAAGTAGGTGGTCAGAATCCTCCAAACACACCAAAAACGCTGCCCTAACGGGTCGCTTGTAGGACCAACTCCCAACAGCTATGGCATGGTGCCCCTCTTTCGAATGCCCTGGTCGCGGCGGTTTCACTGCTGATATTAAAATCCCCGACAGACGTCTGTGGACAGAAAGCTGCAACCTCTGGTTTAGTCCGGCACGGGGCCCTGTCAGGACCCCGCTCGCGTAGCATTCTGGCACAAAACGGTCTCGGCGCAGGAACCCGTCCTGTAGACTGCCGTGCTACGCTACACAAAAATGGGTATAAAAACACAGGATTCCCACTTTTTTTTTACGTCTACAAATGTCCCAATCCCTAAGAAAGGCTTCGCCTCTCGGATACCCAGACGCTGAAGCTGTCACTTATGAGACAGCCCACCTGTTCTAGTGAACTGACCGCCAATCCGGCGAGCATCTAAGGTTCATTGGGGCTGACAGCGGTTCCGCCGGTGGTGGGCCGGCTCACTTCCATGCTTATTGCAACATCACAGTGGCGGGACAATGCCCCACTTACACTGATGGTGGTGGTTTGTGAGCCCGCTCCACGATAACACCAAGAGGACTGGGGGGAGTTTGTTTACTGTCGCCTGGCGTCACAGAGGACTTTTAAAGGAGCGTCTGTGCGTGAATCGGTCTCTTG
>JAKUAK010000051.1:0-40041 GCA_030562905.1 Tanozyma kutaoensis | reverse complement strand
GTAGCTTTGTTGCCCGTTTTACTGGCAATGAGTCGTCGTGGAAGCGAATTGAAGCACAGGGCCGTCAATTGAGTCGACGCTAAGCTCTGTTTGTGTCTGTGAACCGTGTACGGCTACTTTGTGTGTTGGAGGCACTCAAAAATTATGTGCGAAAGCGCGCTTTATCGAGGAAATGGTCCGGCAGGTCAGGCGTGACCTGCGAGCGCGGCAACAGTCTGAGAGTAGCATAGCATAATTTTTTGCAGCCAAATTAAATGCAGGTCTGACAGGTGACTGTGCAGTCGTACGGCTGAAGCGCAGGGCCAATTGACATGTCTTCACCTTTTCAGAAAAAGAGAGCCACGTTTGACGCGCTTTCTGGCGTTGCCGGAAGGCTGCGCCATCCGGGTTTCTGGTCTCTGCCGACACAAAGTTCCAGGGACCGACCAGGAATACTCGTCCTCAAATTTGAGCCGCCCCTCTGGACTGATGATATCGCCGGTGCTCCCACCCCTTTTGAGGCCGATAAATTACTTTTTACTCTAAGACGGTGAACTTGCTGCAGCGGTCGCCCCAGCTTCTGCCCCAGCGACTTCCCTGTCTGTATCTTCTAGAGAATTGCAGCGCTCAACCCGACCAGGCTCTCTTTTAAAACCATCCCGTAATGGCGCTGCTTAGTCGGGTGCACACACTGAAGAGACCTGCGGCGCGGGGTTCTTTTCCTACATGGGCTCCTCGAGAGGGGCAGCCCCACAGCGGGGTATGCTAATGGTGGGGTATGCCCATGGTGGGGTATGCCCATGGTGGGGTCTGTGAATGGTGGGGCGAATTCAGGTGGGTCCGCCTCACAAAAGTGGCCTGTGGTACCAGGGAACGTGAACAAGCTCCCCAAATGCGCGTTGCTTGACGGTTGTTTCACAATACATTGCCGTCAGCGTCAGCGGGGTGATGCTTCGCTGCTGGGGCGTCGCAAATTGCGTGCGGATGTGCCGTCTCACAACCAGCGTATCCCTTTGCACAATAAACGAAGAAGTGGGTGTGGCCGGATCTCTAGCAGGTGGAATGTGGTTAAATTGACCGCTGCAAAGTGTGGGGCTTCGAGAGACAACTTGTGTTGCACAGGAGGTGACATGTTCACACAAACAATATCAAATGAGTTGTGCTATGCGGTATGTGGTCGAAGAGCACAGCGTTCACAGTGCACGATATATGCGCGTCACCTTTGATAATGCTGCTCTAACCTTGCATATGATGCGAGACGCTGTTTTCAGCCGTGCCCTTTATAACGGTGTCAAGGGGAAAGTCCGAAGAGCGTGTTGTTTGGGCCGCATAACAATCTGATGAAGCAAACTGCGCTCGACGCGATCAAAGTCGTTGATTTTCGAAGAGCGAGACTCTGACAATGACTGTGTCGAGGGTAAAAATACCGGGTGTTTTCTCTGGGTCGGGCGGACTAGCAAAAAGGTCATTCCTCGTCTCGGTACCGCACGCCTTAGATGGGCAGACAGCCGCGCGGCAGATTACCTGGAGGCTTCTTCAGGCATGTCTCAGGAGTATGAGCCCCTTTCCTAACTTTCACCGACTGCAGTTGAGACTACAACCCCACAATTGTGTCGATATGGTATATAGTCTCGTCGATCAAGTCTCTTATAACTCTTGAATATAGTTGTATAAGAACCCTCACGAAATGCTTACGCCCATCATCGACAAGTCACAGTGCTAGCAAGCTCTTCATCAGTTTTCATCCTCGTGAGGCTGCGTGGTTCAGCTGCTTTTGACCTCAAGTCTATTGGTGGCACCACCGGCGTCATGAGGCTTCAGAGGTAATCAATTCGCAAGCGTTCGTTGTTTAGACAGTTGAGCGTCCTAAAGTCGCCATTCTGATGCTCCAGCAAAGAAGCTGACGTATCGGATCCGCATTCCGATGAACGACTCACTTCATCGAAAATGGCGGACTGACATTATCGAAGGAGTTGCTTTTCCTCTTTTCGAGCTCTGATCACAACAGAACATATGCGTACCTTGCAACATTATAAAGATGTTCGAAGGCGCAACCAAACTTTTACGTACAAAGAGAATAATGAAGAACTTGTTGAGACATACGGCATCAATTACAATGCAGCTAGGCTTTCTCTTTGCAACCATAAACCTTTTCCCGTCAATGTGCCTCGAAATCTGAGTACTCGCCTGGACGTTTTTGATTCTCTTCTCACACTGATTACAGAATTAGTGGCGGGGAAGCTTTGACGTTGCGGCTTTGTCGCGACTTGCGACCGTTGCCTAGAATTGACATACATGGGAGGGCCCAAGCATAATCGTGCATGTTTACGAGGCTTCATGCATCCTATTGCATGCATAAGACGAAACCTCCTACATATATCTCATGTCCGTCTCACGACGTTCGGCCCTCTAAGTCCCATGCTCAGTAAGGACTTGAGTTGTTCGTGCAAAAGAGTGTCTGTAGGCTCTATGGTGAGTTGTGGGCGCTAGGGTCGCCGATAGGCACTGGGGTGGCTTCAAACACCTTCAAAGCCTTCCTCATTAACTCCATGCTCAAAATGGCTTAGAGGTCGTCACTACCCTAAATTGGACCGAGTGAGTGGCCATGTTGCAGACCAATGGCCAGTATTGGCTATGCTCAGCCATTCCGAGAACGTTTAAAGCCGTTTCAGACGCTCGCCCAGCCAAAAGTCTTTCTAGTGTGGCGTGACAGGACGTTAAGACGAGCCCGTCTATCGACGCGAAACATCCAGGCTGAGTTCAGACCCAAACCATTTCCATCTCGTGGTGCTTTGGCGTTAACAGACATGCAGGGTAACACCAAATGAGTATTCAGTGTTGTTACAGTCCATAACCTCAGAGATGCAATGTGTCTCGTTTCGAACCAGATTTGGCTTCGTCTCCTCAACGAGCCATCACCCGCTTGGCTTTAACAGAACATTCGTCCAGTTGTCTTCAGTGACTTCCGCTGTCTTCAATGGACTTCCGCGGTCTTAATGAACATCCAGACCTGCTTCGTGGCATTCAGCCTGACAAGCCACGCCCAGGCCACGCTTCTACCGTGTCTATCGTCTCGTCACGCCAGCCCCAGACGGCCGAGCCTGAGCTTGCGCATGGGCCACGAGCGCAAGCTCTCGACCCAGCTGCCCAGCAGCGCGCGCAGCGACCGCAGAAACGTCGTCCCCGCAGACCCCGTGCGGCTGCGCTCCAGGGCGTCCGACGGGCGCGTGGCGATGCGCACGTTGTCCTTGGCCTCGTGCTCTACTAGTGCGTCGTCCCACTGCTGCTTGAGCTCGTGCGGGCTGCGCAGCTTCGGCGGCGGTCGTAGCTGCGGCTGCGGGGCCGCGGGTGTGCCGATTTCCGGCGGCACGAGCTCCAGCCGCCGTCGCTGCGTGGTGGTGTCGTTGGTGCGCTCGCGCGTGTGGAGCACAAACTCGTTGTAGTTGTCCAAAAGGAGCTCAAACACAACGTTGCGCAAGAGCAAGAGCTCTGCCCTGGACGGCTCCACGTCCGGGTGCAAAGTGTCCCGGAGCTTGTGGGGGATATTCACCTCTTTTTCCGAGTCGGGCTCGATGAACTCGGCGTATATGCTGGGCCAGTGCCTCCTTTTAACGAGCAACTGGTCGAGGCTCTGCACGATTTCGTAGTTTTCCACGCAGTGGGTCTGGCAGAGGTAGGCGGTGAAGGCCTCGCGGGTGTAAGGCCCGCAGTTGGCGATCGGCGCTGCGCCGACAATCTCGTCGAGCGACGGGATGGTGCAGCCGAGCGAGTACGTTTCCATGCTGAGCAGGGGGACGGCGGGTATAAAAGCGGGCTGGCAACGAGATCTGGGGGGACGCATGCCGCCTTTTGTGCAGGATGCAATACAATGTGTGCAGGAAATAGAAGCCATGCTGCGTGGCGGGGCAGCGGCAGCGTGGGGGCAGCAGCAGCGTGGGGGCAGCGGCAGCGCGGGGGCGGGGATTCCAAGCGGGGCAGTTTCACACCTGCAGGGTCGTCGTTGGCCGTTGGCGCATGACGGTTGAGAACCCCGCTTCAATGACCGCGTCACGTGTGCCAACGGTTGCTTTGTGGCGCGGTGCCACCGTTGATCTAATTTACGAATATGCACGTACTGCAGAACTGAGCCGTGGGCCACAGTGACTCTGACCAAACGGCCGCCAAGCAGATCGGACTTCGGGGTTCGTACTGCTGAGCGCAATTGTGAGACAGCCTCAGGCACAAGGCTCACGTGGACAATGCGTGGACTCTTATTTATTGGTCCAGCGAGGCAGCCCACTTGCAGGAGACGCACGGCTCGCGAATTGAAAAGTTTTCCATGCAGTGGCGCCTAAGCGACCATCGAACGATTAATTGGTACGAGTCACCGCTGGCACCACACCAACCAACTATTGGCCAAATGTGCCGCTTCTTAATTGAAATTGGCAGTTTTTGGCGTCAACTGCCCGAGAACGGAAGCCCAGATCGGCGGGAATAGGTCTGGGAAGTACAAGGTGCATGGAGCGCAAAAGTGCCGCCGAGTATCGGAATGAGTGCAAGTTTTCCGAGGCGACGTGCGGGTCCATGGAGCACCGATGACTAGCAGAAGTGGGGTTGGTATCGAGACAAACTGTCGATTGAAATTTTGAGAAGTTGGGAGAGTGGACTGTGGTGGGTACGTGTGTGGCGTTAGAGTGGGAAATCACGCCACATACTAGTCACGCGTGCAAATCGTTCGACCTGTCGTCTCTTCTGTCGTTTTCGAAACAAGTGACTCGAGCCCAGTGACTCGTGTCAACGTATCCGCGCCGATGACTCGTGAGTCACTTGGCCCTGCCCATTGCTTTGCATAAAGGCTTGAGAGCATCAAATGAAGCTGTGCTTCGAATCATCTCATTTGTCTCAAACGTCACAATTAAAACAATTTCAATTTGTCCGAGCCTGACACGCGAGCATCAGTCGAGAAGTTGCTTTCGATACCCTTGAGCGGGGCTATATGAGATCACATTGCAAAAATGGGTCTTTCCGGCGCAATGGCAACGCCACATCCATAACACTCAGGCATACGAGCCCTTCAGTGACATCACTTTTAACTGGCCTTCTAGTGTCGCCATACACACAAATCATTGGTATGACTCCAAAACTGGTATCCCCTTCAAAAGCTTACAGTCGTCACACGTATCACCTCATATGTTTGAACACGAGACACGTTGTGGCTCTTGTCATCTTCCCCACACGAACCTACAAATGTTCCCCACTATTTATTTCTCTCTGCTATTGGTCAGGATGGCGTGGTACACCAAGACGAGGCCTACGGAGACGAAGCCAAACGTCAAGACGACGGTGTTCAACTCGCTGTCCGAAATCATTTCGTATGCAGGGCGTCTCTACTAGTATAACGATTGACATTGTATATGCAGCAGGTGGGGTATGAAGAGGGGCAATAAGGTGGGGCACCAGCGGGGCACCAGCCGGGCACCAGCGGGGTATAAGCGGGGCATCAGCGCGGGGTAGGTGGGGCAAACGGTGGTCAATTAGTGTAATGGCAACCGCGCCTGCATGTCCCGCCAGTCGCTAGAGGACCTTCTTTTCCACAAGTTGGTCCACTCGCCGGCCTTCAACGCCTGGGTGCGGCGCATCCACGCCCGCATAAACAGGATCCCTCTTGAAGAGCGCCCCGTGGACGGCCCGCGCATCAGCTACGCCGAGTACACCCCGACTGTGTGGCACAAGGCCAACGCCTTCCGCATTGTGTTTTGGGACGAGCTCAAAAAGGCCTTCACCTTTAGAAGCGGCCCCTAGAGATTAAGTAGTGCTTTCAACTCGGCAAACTTGTCTGGTGCAAATCGTAGTGAAAACGTGTAGTCGTCGATGCGGAAGGAAAGGTGCGCACCTTCAAGCCGTAGCAGCCCACGCGGCACGCAGAATTTGAGGTCCTGGTGCGAGCCCCCAAAGTAGTCCCCGACTAGGAATGTGGAGAAACTCAGCACAGCCTGAAACGTCTCCCGCACGGTATCCAACCAGCGCAACTCGCCGCTGCCCCGCCACAGAGAGTCCGCTTCCTTCACTTGAGCGGGGAACTCGCTATTGAGCAAGTGGCAGGGGAACAGGCTCAGGTCGTGAAATTGCAACGTCTCCAACCCCACCTCCAATTTGGACATATAATCAATCTCCAGTTCTCGCAGCGGATCATAAATAAACTCGTCCAATGGCTCACCCTCATACGAGCGCTGGTATGTCGTCTCAAAGAGACACTTGTGCGCCGCACCGATAAAGTGGTCCACCTGCGAATTCTTCACCTCAAAGTCAATTTGAAACTCAAAAGTGTCGCCGTCGTCGCCGTCCAAGTCTTTCCACGCGACAACAGGCGCGCCGTCGTGTTTGGAGAACACGCGAATCCCGAGCTCGGCGCAGAGAAAAAACAGGCGCTCGTCACTGCCACAGCTCTCGAGCTCGCTGCCCGCGCTATCTTCGCCGTCGCTTTCATCGTCGAACCCGGCGCTCTGCGAGCTCGTCTCGCCCTCCAGGTACGCCTTGATTACCGAAAGCAGGTAGCAAAAGGGCTGCCCCGCTTTTTTGATGGCAAGAAGCGCGTCGTTGTAGAGGCACTCGAACTCGTTCTTTGGCAGCTGCGGAGACCGCGCGAGAAATAGCCGGCCCAGGTGGAGCAGCGCCACCTCGTCCATGGCCGTGGAGCTCATGAACTTGCGTAGAAAGTTCATGTCACGTGGAGTGGGGGAACACTGATGAGCGGCTCAAGTGGGGGCGGGGGCGGGGCAAGTGTGTTTGAAGCCAGGCTGTCGTGTGACGGGGAAGACGGTCACGTGAAACATCACGTGAGCACTAGATGTTCAAGTCGCTCCGCCTCTGGCGGCTCAAGCCGGACTTCAAGACCCGCGTGCAGCAGGCCGAGGCGCTCAAGGCAAAAACAGCACCGGAGTGGGAAAAACGAGAGGCGCTGCTCCGAAAGAGGTACGGATCGTGGAACCCCACCCGCAAGCTCTCTCGGCTGCAAATTGCAGACATTAAAGACTTGAAAGTGCAAGCCCCGCACCTCAAAACAGTGCAGATTGCCGAGTTCTTTGGCATGAACCCCGAGGGTGTGCGCCGCATCTTGAAGCTGAATTGGGAGCCCTCCGATGAGGAGGTACAGAAGTTGAATGAGCGTGCTGAGCGACGAAAACAAAAAAGCATTGAGCGCAAGGAGACCTTTGAGAGGGGGCTAAAGACCGTATCTGAAGACAATGTGGTTTTCACCAAAAACAGAACCGCCCGCGGGGGAAGACGACCGCCGAAAGATTGGAGGGGGAAGGACAAGGGCAATAAGTCGAAGGACAAGTCAAAAGCCCAAAACCGCATGTACACGGACAGCGTGGGGGACATTATAGAGTGATGTTATAGATTAGTTTAGGGTGAGTGTAGATCCGCGGGTCGAATGCCGTGACGAGGTACCGGGCGGGGCCGTTTGCCACGGACATTCTTAAGGTGGGGCATTCTTTGGGCTATCACATTTTGCGCGGGCATTGGGCGGGGCACTTGCGGAGGGGCACTTTCATGTGGGGTCACCTGACCCTGCACCATGTCAGTGCCGAGACTCACGATTCCCGAGGCAGCGTTCGACGCCAGCAGGTACCGCAGCAGACCCAACGCCGAGCTCGTGCTGTTCCTCCTACGGCTCAGTCGCGGTACCGCTGCCGCGCTCGTTCTTTTCTACATTGCGGGGTACTTTGCAATTGGCCCCGCCATGGACCTCACGGCGAGCCGTCGGCTTGACTTTCTAGAAGCTTGCCGCACGAAGCTCCGTGGCTTGTTCTTGCTGTTGATCAGCAAAGTCGAGTATGTGCCCATTGTGACGAGGGCGGCGGGTGGAAAGTACTACGCCGACGCCATTTGCCAAACTGATTTCGAGGAGAAACGCAGCGACTTGGGCATGGGCGCCGTACATGCCAAACTTCAGCAGTTGCGCCAGCTGTTGGACGAGTGCCAGAGCTTCAACATCACGGAGATGACCCACTACACCGCCGTGAACTTTACCCTCAAGGACTTGCAGCAGAATATCGACACCAAATACTTTAGCCAGCGCGAAATGTTTGCGGGTAAGGGTGGCTCGACCAAGGGCCGGCCCCGCAATTTGGCGCAGGAGGTGAAGATGGATATCCGCGGTATCAAGGGCATGTACATGAGCGGTCAGGTGTAGAGGGTGTACGTTAGAAGAGAATGGAAGACCAAGCTAAACAATCGAGAGAGGATGTAGTGGGGCAAAGGTTTAGTGTGATGGCTTAGGACCAAGGCCTATAAATGGCCATGGGACGATTTTCACCATTGGGAACTCATCTTCATTGCAACAAATCATCTCTGCGATTGAAATGACTACAACGATCAGATCAACGGAGATACGTTTCGTTGATGAATGGAACGCTCATCCATGGTTTCGCTACAACGGATAGGCCCAAAGGGCAGTTAAGCTCTTCATCAGTTCAATGTTATTGGGTCAATAAAGACGACGATACGGAAAGCAGAAGGGCCCGTGGGCACTTATCCGCTGCTCTCGCATTGCCCTCTGGTGCCCCTCTGAAGCCCCTCTATTGCCCCTCCCCCGCATTGTCCCTCTGTTGCCCCTCCCCCGCATTGTCCCTCTGTTGCCCCTCCCCCGCTGTGTCCTTCTGTTGCCCCTCTTTACATCTCCACTTTAACGACGTTGCATCCTGCATGGGCGAGCACGTACGCTACCGGCAGCTCTGCCAGGTGTCGACCCAGGCCGCCAACGAGGTGGCGCGGGCGATGCTGAACGAGCACGTCAACACGTGCTTCCCCACCATTGTGCAAATGAAGGGCGGCCGCGAGGTGCTCGCGCGCGCCGTGGCGGAGTCCCAGGCGTATTTTTCCAAAACGTGCCAACGACAGTTTGCACGCGACTTTGAGGACCAGGACCTCGAGCTGCTGCTCAACGAGCTCGACGATTTGGTCGAGGAGGCGCAACAGCGCCGTGCGCGCGGGGGCGAGCCCATATTTATAGACCGCTTCACCCCCGCGCAGATGCTCGAGGCGGCGCTGGCGCCCAACCACAAGGGCACCGCGGAGCGCTTGCAAATGATCCTCGCGCAGTTGGAGGGCGACAACTTGCGCCTCTGCACGGAGTTAAAGGAGATGGCCCGCGAGAGCGAGCGCATCAAGGACGGCATCCAGGAGCTGCTAGAGGCGTTGGCTGTCGACGAGGGCGCCGGCAGCTTCTACGGGAAATTGGACAGATTGGCAGACGCTGCGGCCTGGTTGCCCGGCGAGTAGAATGATATGATCAGGGATTTACTTCGGCAATGGTATGGATTGGCAACCAAAGCTTTTTTTACGCGGCTCTTTGTACGAGCGATAGCACTTTTGCTAGGATAAATGTCAAGCGACTCGCATTAGTATGATATTGATTCATCCACCGAGTGATTCGAGGCCGCCACGTTCTCAACTTATAATCTGGGAGTTTATGTTTATACACTGACCGACTGTGATTCTTTGAGCAAGTTCCGACGCCAGTCGTCAATACTCTCCATTCCATGCGCTGACTTGAGCTACATCGTCTCATAATGGCGATAGGCATCCGCGACAAGGAATTGATAGTCTGCTGTTACACAATGATGGATCGATCTTTTCCATAGGTTCTCGCCTTTGCTCCACATAGCAACTCCGATAGGGGTCAACCGATGAAACGTGCCTTCAAGTGAACCACTAGCATCTGATAGGTTGACAACAAGTTCGTCGAAGCGAAGCTCATATGATCCACTCACTTTACAAAGGCAGTCTTCAAGAAATGTTCTCTAGCTTGTTCTACCCTTGGAATGCTTGCACTATCACAGCATTACGACATGTGCGCGAAGCAGTTTCAAGCAAGAAGCTTGGTGCTTGTTGTGCACTTTTCTTTTTCTCAAATCGTAGAACATAAAGTGGCTCCCAGTTCACGGTTGGAACCTTTTCATTGTCGGCTTCACCGGCCTGACTCAGAAAAGAAGTCGCGAATCGAGGATACTCGTGAGAGCCTATTATGGAGGGGTGGCCCGATTGTCCAACTCAGTGCACATGAGACGGCTCCTGAAAAGAAAGACACCCTATTCCCGAATTGAGACAATCGATCATCAGTTCATTGTACTTGTGAAAATCACCGTGGGGGGCCAAAGCGACTCAATTCAATTTTGGCGGCCGTGATCTCCAGCTCACTGTAAAATGTGACAAGCTGTGCAGACCAAGCCAAGAAGCGCGTCGATAGCTTCATCTCGTCTATTTTCACCGAGACTGATCACGATCTAGAGGTTTAAGAGGTGCCTTTTAGCTGAAGTTAAGCTTTTCTGCTAAACCAACGCCCATCGTTTAAAAGATCGCCACTGATCAACCGATCTCATATGTTCACGATACAGCAGTACGACCTTACAGTTCGCCACCAACGGAGTTGATATGTGAACGTATGCTTCACCTCCTTTGAACCGCGATAATAGCTCGATACGACTTTAAAAGCTGCAAAGAAAGACGACGGATAGCACTATTACGACGTGACACGGTTCATAATGCCCCACGAAAAGCCCGTTTTTCTCCCCTTTAACTGAGTGTGACATTGAAGTCGCAACCTCCCTCACATCCCAATAAAACAATCATCGTTAGGTTTGGTGAGTCGCACATTTCCAGTTTTGACCAACCTCCTGCATGGCCAAGGAGAGTGAGCTGGAGCTGTCTCTCGGGTCCGACTTTGAGTCGGACGAGGTGGAGACCCCGCAGCCACGTGAGACCCGTAAGCGGCAGCTCACTTTTTATGACGAGGACTCGAGCGACGACGAGCCGCAGGCTCGCAAGATGACTCAGCGGCAACGAGCCCGGCGCGAGATGCTGCTCCGCAACGACGAGGAGACGTTTCAGGAGGCGGAGGAGAAGTTGCAGGCGCTCAACAAGAAGATGAGCAAGCGGAAGGAGACGGCAGAGGAGGCTGCGCTTCGAAAGGCGGAGACGGCGCGGCGGCGGGCGCACTACAAGCTGAAGCAGTTGGAGGAGGAGAAGCGGGACACGCTCAACAAGTTGTTGAAGCGGCGGGCGACGAAGACGCGGGAGAAGCAGACGGAGGAGTCGCAGGAGCCGCGGCTGGCGTTGAAGCCGCGGCGGCCGCAGCAGGGGCACCCGGCGTTGTACACGTGGGTGAGCCGCGCCGACGGCGAGCGGTTGCGGGTACCTGTGTTGGAAGGAGGGGCACGCGAGGGGCAATAAAGCGGGGCAGCCATGAGCGGGGCAGAGGCGGGGGAGGGGCACCTGGGATTCAAGGTGCGGGGGAGGGGCACTGGCAGGCCTCAAGACACGGCACACCGATGAATGTATGACAACGGGCATGTACAACTCAAACCGAGTCAGAGGTAGACGAACTCCACGACTTCTGCGTTTGTTTGCCCTTGCCGCGTTTGTTTGTCTTGCCGCGTTTGTTTGTCTTGCCGCCACTGTCCCGGCGACGGCGGCTCGGCTTCCTTGTACGAATCGACATTCTTCCTCAAAGAGACTGCGAGGTGCGGCTGAAGAGGCTTTGCATAAGCGAGTGGCACCACTGTGCCCTAAAGCAACTAGCGAATTTGACATGACAATTCAATTGCACGAGTAGCCATTCACTCGCCAAAGGAGCAACTACATGACAGTGGGCCACTCAATAATCCCAAACCCACATTTTCAAATCAAAACCATTACGCTTCCTCATCATCGCTCAACAGTTATCAAACAATTTCACCCTCACTGACTAATGCTGCATCCTGCGCTGACACATTTTCCTGCAGTACGGATGAACGTGCCAAACGTCCCCCACAACATGCCCCTCGCGCAGGCGCAGGGCAACTACGTGATGCGGCCGTACCAGTACCAGCGGGTCCCGATGGCGCCGCCCCACCTGCGGCAGTTCCCGAGCCCCACCTACGAGTCGATGCCCGGGCGCCCGCAGCAGATGCCGCAGGTGGGGCAGCCACAGGGCCAGGCGGGGCAAATACCGGGACAACTACAGGGCCAGATGCAAGGCCAGATGCAAGGCCAGATGCAAGGGCAAATGCCCCAGATGCCACAGATACCTGAGGGGCAGCCACAGGGCCAGGTCCAGAGCCAAGGGCCGAGCCAGGCCCAGAGCCAGGCCCAGGCGCCGCCGCAGGCGCAGAACCAGTCGAAAACCGAGCTCAATGCGCGGATCTTCAAGCGGAACCTCGGCAACGCCGGCGTGGTGCGCATTCTCGATTTGATCGAGCTCGTGGCCAACGAGCCGCACGAGCTGCTTTCGACAATCGACTTCTGGACCGCCGTCGTGCGGCTGTACTTCCTGCCGCTGGCGGTGGTGCGCTTCACCACGGCGCCGACGCCGCAGGGCGACTCCGAGTCGTTTTTGCACGGCTTCGCGCACGCGGGGCCCCCGCGCCCCTACGTGCTTGATGCGGGGACCTTGCCCCGCTTCCTCCACACGTGTTTCGCCGCGCGGGGCGTTGCGCGGCACCAGGTGCTGCTCCCGGGGCTCAAGTTCCAGGTGACCAACGCCGGGCTGGTGTTCTTGGCGGCACGGCTCGCGGTGACCTTCCTCTACGCGGACGGCAGCACGGGCTCGCTCGCGGGGGCCTGCCGCATTCTTTTGGACCGGGACTTCCGCATCGAGTGGATCGACGTGCGCTGCGCGCAGTACCTGCTGCTGGTGCTGGTGGGGCTCTTGGAAAAGCACTGGCGCACAGGCAACCCGCAGGAGGTGTTCAAGCTGGTGCGGCTGCTGCTGGCGGTGGCGTGCGGGGCAAACATGGGGCTTGCCCCAGAGGCCATGCGCCACATGCAGACGGGCGACGTCATGGCGCTCTTGCGCCCGCTCATGGCGTACGGCTTGCAGAAACAGGAGTCGCTGCCCCTCCGCGCGTTGGAGCAGTTTGCAGCGCTGGCGCTGGCGCTGCCGGACAACAAGGACAAGGAGCGGTGGGCGCAGTAATGGGTGGGTGTAGAGCTAGAAACGGTGCTTTGTGCCGCACGACGTTGTAGTTTTCGGGAGGACGCAGACGTGAGAAGCTGAGAGTGGACGTTGATGGTTGATTTCGTTGATCTGTGTCAAAGCTTCACCACTCGCTTGCATTGTGTTCGGGAAAGAAGTTTGCGTAGCTCGACCCGGTGTTTGAGGCAATGGTTGCCATTTATCGGTGGCGTCGAAAGCTGCTGCTGTGAGCGAGAAAACACACAAGCATGATGAAGTTTAGGCAAGCATGTCTGCTTAACAAGCAAAACGCTACGGACATGCGGTGAGTGAGGTGTCTTAGCCAGTCGGGCTTGCCGATGTTCAAGCCACACCACACTCTAGCTAAAAGGACTTGTGTCGTCAGTTGAGCGATCGAAGAAATCGTGAAAACACTTTGAGCGACTAGCTTGACTTGGCGAAGAGCTTCGCACAGTGTTTGAATTATTGCGATGTGATCTTATTAGTGGGCCGATTGAGCTGTTACTGATTGCCCACAGCGCAACTACAGACGGTCGCATCGGCACCTCTACAAACTTTGGGTCCGGTAAGGCCTGAGTCACCTGCTCACGGTTCATCCCGGCAGTATTGTCAGTGCTTTTTTTCGGAGCCAGTACTGTCATTTAATACCCACTAAATCAATTGAGGTGTATTTCGTTAGGAGCGGGTTCTCGGTTCATCACTATATGCATGCTGTTGGCTGAGTCCATCAGACCAAGGTCGCTCGCCTCCTTTGTCGGGCAGCGGCACTTGGTTTCCGAAAACGGCCTAATTACGAGCTACATGCGTCTCGGCCGGCTTCCGTCAATGGTGTTGAGTGGGCCCCCCGGAATTGGAAAAACGACACTTGCTCGTATTGTCGCCAGCGAAGTGGGGTACGTGTTCATGGAGCTCTCGGCGACGGAATCGGGCGTGGCCGAGATGCGCGAGCTCGCCGAGGGGGTGGTGCACGAAAACAGAAAACGCAAGGACAAGCTCAAGGTGGTGTTGTTTATTGACGAGATTCACCGGTTTTCCACCAAACAGCAGGACTTTTTATTGGCGTACGTCGAGGCCGGCACGTTTGTCTTTATTGGCGCCACGACGCAGCCACAGCGGCTCCGCCGTGCGCTCCTCTCGCGGTGCCAGCTCTTCACGTTGCAGCCGTTGGGCGACGCCGACTTGCAGCTAGTCGTGGAACACGCAGTGCAGGCTTCTGGAAGGTTGCTTTCGCCCAAAGCGGTAAGCGACATTGTGCGTAACGCACGGGGCGACGTGCGTGCCGCCATCAACGCCGTCGAGGCGAACCGCGTGGACGACGCGGAGCCCGACGAGTACTTGCTACAGTTGCTCGAGTATTTTATGGATGTGCGGCACCAGGAGCATGCTGTGAGCGTTTTGGCTCTTCTTGTGGATAGAATGGATGCCAAGGATATACTCAAGCGGCTAATACTCTACGTGTGCAAGAGAGATATCAAAAACGAGCTTCCGGCAGTTGTGGCTGCGCGCAAGGCCCCCAGTTTGGAATCGGTGGTGACGCGGCTCTGCTCGTTGGAAAAGACAAAACCAGTTTATGCAGAGATTTTGCGGCAGGCAAAGCCACAGAAGAGGAAGGTTGATCCCCCGGAAATAGTCTACGGCGACCATGAGCTTGCGTAGATGCCAAAGAAGAGCAACGCTTTTCGAACCATAGTAGAAACACCATAATAGCGAGGTATTTTATGTAGAAATCACAATGTAGCAGAACACTATTGGTGTAGTCAAGCACCATTGATGTGAAAAAGAGCGGCACAATGCGATGAGTCGTTGCGAATGAGCAATGCCGAGTCGATACGGTGGTCTGGCACGGCCTAAGCACATGAATCCAGTACGAACGTTGGCCGCGAGGGTGTGCTCTCAACTCCCGCCCATTGACTGCTGTTACCACTGACCCACCACTTACCGCTGATTCGCCATTGATTACCACTGATTCACTATTGAGAAGCCAGTGATTCCCACTGATCAAGCACTGATCAAGCACTGATCAAGCATTGATTTCCCACTGAATAGCAATTGAATATAACTGACAAACCACTCGTCTCCTACTCATCCACCACTGACTTACCAGTGACCACAGTTTCACGACCACTTCGACACCGATTCACCGAGAATCTTTCACCAATTCAATACCGATTCACCATTGATTCACCACCACTTCGATACCGATTCACCGTAAACTCCTCACCGATTCAATACCGATTCACCACAGACTCACTACTCATTCACTACCCATCACTATCCTTTCATCCCTCATTCACTCCTCATCTACAACTCGTTCATCACACATTCACCAGGCATTCACCATTGACATCATACCGATTCACCATTGATTCACCACTCATTTACTACCCACTCACCACGAAGTAACCACTAAATCACTACTAGTTCACTCCTCATTCACCAGACTCACCACTCTTTCACCGTTGACATCATACCGATTCACTATTGATTCACCACTGATTCATCATTGTTATTATACCGATTCACCATTGATTCACCACTGACTCACCACTGACTTACCACTGACTCAACACTCATTCACCACTGACTCACCACTGACTCAACACTATTTCACACTAATCACCACTGATTCGCCGCCACGCTCACGCCACTTCTGCCCAGCGTGAGAGCTCCCCAACACCTTCTCCTCACCTGCTGAGCTGCTCGAGCCCATTCATCCCACCCCACTCCAGACACCTCACCGAGGCATTTCCGCCCTGGCGAGTGTGAGCGATTTCGACCCCGCGCCATTAAGCGGGGTGCCCCTCAAATGAACTGCACTTGCGAGCCGCTTGGGCTTGTCCCGCGGGTGGCTGTGTGGCTCGGCCCGCTCGGGCTCGGCGGGGTGCTAGCTGCGGCGGCCGCGGCGCACGTTGCGCTCTCTGTGTTGGAAAACGTGCTCGTGGTGCAGGCGCTCCTGCTCCTCCAGCAGCACAGCGTGGTGGTGCAGGTGCTCCAGGTGTGCGACCGCTTCCTTGGCGCGGCGGTGGAGGTTGCCCTCTTGTGGCTCTACTTCTGGCTCGGCCACATGCGCCGTGCGCGGCGGCGCCTACGTAGCAATGTAGTCATTTGATTAGCTCACGGCTCCCCATTCAATGCAGTGTAGATGTTGACCGAGTCGGCGCGCTTGGAGTTGTCGCGCTCGGGCCGCTCCAGCCGCTCCAGCCGCTCCAGCCGCTCCAGCCGCTCGGGCCGCTCGCGGCTGCTGGGCAGCCGCCCAAAGGCGCTCTTTTGCCGCAACTCCTTGGGACGGCCCCACGCCGAGCCCCGCGAGTTTTGGCGCAGATCAAACCCGGGCCGCGACAGGCGGCGGCGCTCCGCGGCGCGCAGCTCCTCCGCGCGCTTCATCTCGGCGTCATTGTGAATCTCGCGAATCGTCTTGGGGCCCGCGTCCGCCTTCAGCAGCTCCCAGCGGGCGCGGCGGAGGTCCTGGAGGTCCATGAGCATGAAGCGGATGCGCGACGGGAGCGCCGCAGCGTCCAACGTCTGCTGGATCTTGTCAAACACCATGCTGAGCACCAGGCGCCCGCGGTCGCTCTTGTCGAGCGACGGGCCCACCGTGCGCACCAACTGCACCAAGTTCTCCAACAGGTCCTCCGAGGGGTCCGTCACGTTGCTCAGCTGGTCCTCGAGGCAGCGGAAAATCACCTGGTCGTTGAGCATATTCAAAATGTACAAGTTGCCGATAAACTTAACGAGCCCGAGCCCGCGCCGCTTCGCGGCAGCCATGGCGTAGTACTCGTCCAGCATCATCTCGGGCTCGAGAGGCAGCCCGTCCGCGTTCGTGGGCAACTTGTCCACCCATCCCTTTTCGTACTCCTGCTGGCACGTGGCGAGCAAGAGCCGCCGCGCCAACTCGCCGCCCACGGCAATGTCGCCCAGGCGCGTGCGCGTCGTCACGTCCTTGACGTCGTCCGAAATCAGCTTGGTCATCTTGGCGCAAAACTGCGCATACACAAGCAGCCAGTACGGCTCGTCGCACGCCTTGGCAAACGTGAGCTGAATCACCTGCTTGATCGTCTGCGCATCCTCCTCCCAGCGCAGCTGGAGCGCGATGCGCATCAACTCCTCCGAAATGGCGTCAAACATCTCCAACGTGAGCTTGTTGAGCGCGCTCTTCACCTTGCGCTCGACATCGTCCCGCAGAAGCAACACGCTGCCGTCGGGCGCCGTCTGCACCTCTTGCGGCTGCTGCCGCAGCCGCGGCACCCACCGGTTCGCCGTGGGCACCAACGGCGCCACATCCTCGGGCTTTTCGTCCTCCTTGCGCTTGCCGACACGCCTCACCAGCTTCTCCCGAAGCGGGCCGCGGCGCCGCAGACCGTTGCGCAGACCCTGCCGGTCAAACAGTCCCCGCGTGGCGCCGTTGAAGCGGCCAGGGAGCTGCAGCCCAAACTTGCCCAGCTGCGACCGCTGCGGGCGCCGCACCTGCGGCACAATGCCAAGCGACTCCAACTTGTCCTTCCACGCCTCGTCCACGGGGAACTGCACAACCTCGCGGAACTGCAACAAAAACTGCGGGTCATATCTGTACGGCTTCGTCTCGCTCTTCCACCGCACATCCAAGTTGGAGAGCGGGTACGGGTACGACACGGCAAACGGGTCTGCAAGTGGCGTCGCCGCCTGGACTCTGGCGAAAAATGTGGAGAGGTCGTCCTCGTCGTCTAGCAGCTCCTCGGGGGCGGCAACGTCGCCAGAGGCTTCAGCGTCGGCTGGAGCGTCCGTCTCGTCATGTTCAGGCTCGACATCGGCCTCAGGCTCGGCCTCAGGCTCGGCTTCGGGCTCGGCTTCGGGCTCAACCTCCTTGGGAGTTTGCTCGACTTCGGCCTCGGGCTGGGTCTCTTTAGCCACAAGCTCTTTGGGCGTCTCAGTCGTCGCAGCCTCATCTTTGGGGATGGATGACACCGGCTGGGCCTCTGGCTTGGCCTCTGTGACAGGCTTTTCAGCCAAGTCAGCCGTCTCAGCCAGTTTTGGTTTGGGATCAGCCTCGGCTTGGGCCAAGGGTTCCACGGCCTCGGGCGGAGCGTGACTCAGTGGAATGGTCTGAGGGGATGTCTGAGTTGTCTGAGGGGTTGACTGTGTTTGAGAGGAAGCCTCGGGGGTCGTCTGAGTGTCAGCTAGCGGGGCAGCCTTAGGAGCAGCCTGAGGGACAGCTTGCGGGGCAGCTTGAGGGACAGCTTGCGGGGCAGCCTTAGGAGCAGCTTGAGAAGCAGCCTGTGGGGCAGCCTGAGGGGCAGCCTGAGGGGCAGCTTGCGGGGCAGCCTGAGGGGCAGCCTGCGGGGCACTCTGCGGGGCACTCTGAGGGGCACTTTTAGAAACACCCTGCGTACCTTGCCCAGCTGCCGCCTTGGCGCGCTTGGCCGCCTCGGCCCTCTCGCGAATCTTCTTCATAAACTCCTCGCGGGTCTTGGCCGCGCCCGCCAGGGCCGCCGGCGCCGCGGGCTCCTCCTTCTTGGGCTCAGGCTCCTCCGCACTCGGGAACGGGTACGGCTGCCCGTAGTTGTACGGCGGGTACATGACGGGCGGGTAGAAACCCATGGGCTGGGCCTTTGGCCGCGCCTTGGCCAGCCGCCGCGGCAGGCTCTTGTCGCCGGTCACGTGGACTGGAGCGCCCTGGGGCGCCACGGGCGGCGCCTGCTCGTCTCTTTCGGCCATGCTGCGGATCAACTGTCGTCCGCTCTCCGTTCTTGTGGGAGAAATGTGCGCAAAATTTTCAACCCACCCAATGTGCAGGGCACGACCCGTCAAGTGGCGATCGTGTCGTGGGTTGTTTAGGAGTTGCTGGTGATTGATGATTCGATGAGATCCTCCTTTGTTTCGATGTGTACGTTTGGTGGGTGTGTCGAATCGAGTACTGTGCGTTGCCAATTGTCTGTAAGGCGTGAATCGCAAGTCTGATTAAAGTCGACGTACAAAGCAGTGCATCGGCGATGATTTATAAATCGAACGGAGAGAAATTGTCCTGACAGACGTTGATAATTGGACTTATCGCTTCCCGTTCTCAGTCTGTTACCTGCAAAGCTGTTCGACTCAGGCAAGACTCGATTGAACAAGAATGTAACCCACCCTCGCTACCAGCCCCCAATATCAGTACATATATTACAATTCATGCCAGGCTTGTCTCCGCAATCTCCGGTCAACCAAGTGCCTTTAGTCTCCTACGGGGTCACGGCGTCTGACTCGCTCGAATCGCTCAACGAGGCAGTGTGCGTCTTGGTGATTGAATCCCACCGTGTGCGCAACCTGTCGCCAGGCTGGGACTCTGATTCATTGAGGCCCAAAACATGCGCGTCTTCTCCTTGCGCCTCGCGCGCCAGTCTGAGAAAGGCGCCCAGGAGGCTGAGCCGCCCCGGCAACTGCCACGAGATGTTACCCCGCGCAGACTTGTGGTTTTTCGGCTTCAAAATGCCCCGCGTCAGGCTGGGAATGTCCAGTACCGAAGGCTCTGGCGTTCTCACACGCAGCGGGCTCGAACTTTGCTGCGCTGCCGCGGGTTTCACGTTCCAGTAGTTGAGGGGCGTGCGTGGGCCCTGGAGAACCTCGCGAATCTTTTTACCCCCCTTGAAGTACTTCACCTTTATGAGCCACGCCCACTTGGGCACAATGACCACGAGCGGGGCACGGCTGTCTGATGACTCAGAGTCATCCAGCCCGACTCTCAGCCAAAACGCAGCGCCGTTGGAAAAGTCGCGGAACCCTTTGAACAGCGAGGGCCCCGACTCTGGCAACGGCCCTTTCACGATAATCGTCTGGTACTCGTCAGAGTACAGAAACTCCGCCTGTCCGGTGTACCGCTCCGTGAACCGCGCCACAAAGGCCTTCCAGAGATTGTCGCACATCCACTCCCCCATGCGGTCCTTGCGCACCATTTTGCGCCACTCCCGCTTCGACTCTTTGGGCTTCATGAGCGATTTCTCCCAGAACCGCCACCAGGTCTGCGAAAGAAGCGCCTCTCTTTCCAGCGGGGTCTTTTTGGCTCTCTTTCCCAATGTTGGTCTTGAAATGCTGATTCCGTACTTTTGCACGGGTGGAAAACGACGGTAGGGAAACTCGCGCTGCGGGTCCAACTGACCCCGCTTCTCCAGCGTGTCCATGGGCTCAATTGAGCGCTTGCACACCTCAGCGAGCCGTCCCTGGTTCCAAGGCTGCGAAATGTCTACATTGTCGTCGCCCACAGCGAGCGCCCCGTCCAACTGCTCTAGACCTATATTTAGGTAGCCGTTGAGGTCTTCCAATAGAAGGCTGATTTCTCGGCGGTACTCCTCGACGGTGTTTGTAAACCAGGCCGACCCCATACGTGTACACCTGTACACCTCTGTTTACACCCGTACATCAGCACATTTGGGAACCACTATGGGAGCTATATTGAAAAGCATGGGTGGTGAGTGATGGTGAAAGTCGTCTTTGAACTAGGGTAAAGTCAATAGCTTGGGTGTGGTGCTTAGGCACTTTAGTACGACCTTATTTCGCGGTGCACCTCGAGTCTGGGCAATCTCAGTTTGGCAGAGCATGCTAGATGAAGTGTAGCGGATTGATAACAGTTGAGGGTGTTATTGGTTGCTTCGAGCTTATTTGCAAAGGATGGATCACAGCGATGTTGAAAGCATAGCATTTAAAACCAGAGTCGAACCTCGAGTACCTGATTTGGGCCGGAGACGGGCCAGAATCAATTTTGACAGCACTGCCACGATGTAATTTGTGCATCTTAACGCACAAGACCACACTGACCTTGATCTGTCGCCCGATTCCTAGCCCAATGAAGTACTAGCTGAGCATTAATGATTTCATTCGTTTACTTGAAAATGGTACGCAATACGGATAACTGGCTTCACTAGCAAGCCACGTTCGACTCTGTTTACGTTTTAAAGTGTCTTCGTTCACTTACCGACTGAAAGGACTGGTCTCGGTGTTTTCATTCGTCAGCGCTGGGGCTTGACTTGGAGATTATTTCTTGTCAAACGAGAAACGTCAAAGAAATATGTCGTCAAAAGGAAACTTCTCGTCAAGGAAAGTTCTCAAAGGAAACATCTTGCCGAAGAGAGACATTGTCATTTGGAATTTGGTGATCTCGACAGGATTCGAAACCTCTCTGGGGTTTCGTGTTGCCCATCATCATTGTATTCGGATACAATATACTCGAGATATACGACTCGCGTGTAGATATCACGAACAACGGGTATGGAGCTTTAAAGCAGCAAATGCGTTTATTGAGCTAAAAGGTATTGCCCAGTTTTGTAGAGCGGTCCAGGGTATCCTTCGACCGGGCGTGTTGGTTTCTTGGGTCAGCCGAGAAAGGCTCGTTTGTTAGTGTTACACATCGGCGACTAGCGTTACGGAAAACGTCTGAGTAACTGCGGTGAGTTTTACCTTGTTCTCTGGCCGCATTTGCCTAAGAGGTCTGCTAGGGAGGCCAGATTCACGATACAAAAGGCTTTAAAATCAACATCGAGGCGTAACACCACTCTTTCTTGAAGGTATACAGAACCTAGTTGTACGGCCTGAAAATTACCAGCATTCCCAGGCGATACACATTGGCATTGAGACACACAGCATGTGTCGACACCCGTTTGGAATACTGAAGCATTTGGCAAGTCCCTAGTCTTGGAGCTCAGTCACAAACCAATGACCAAACCACAGCTCAGGCATTTGAAGATCGCATCTGAGCCTTACATTCCCGATCTAGTTGTGCAATTGTTAAACAATGCACCCAGTTTGACGGCAGCCCCCTATAGCTGCTCAGTAAGCCACTGTGAGACATCTAGACAAAACCACTTAATACAGTCCGAGTCCAGGCCATTCGAACAAGTCACCAACCACACAGTGAACAACTAATTAGGCTAGACTATACGCCTTCTGGATTCCCAGACTTTGGTTTGCCACACCCGTGCACCATATGACCACCGTCGAGGGATACATCCACGAGGGCGGCGTGAAGCCGTACTTTGCGCAGCAGATCCAGGACACCGAGATCCGCATACAGGAGACGACGCAGAACTTGCGGCGGCTCGAGGCGCAGCGCAACAAGCTCAACAACAAGGTGCGGCAGTTGAAGGACGAGTTGCGGCTTTTGCAGGAGCCGGGGCTGTTTGTGGGGGAGGTGGTGAAGGTGATGGGTCTCCAGAAGGTGCTTGTCAAGATCCACCCCGAGGGCAAGTACATTGTCAATGTCACCAAGGACATTGACATGAAGAAGATTGTGCCGTCGTTGCGGGTGTGTCTCAAGCTGGACCTGTACGACTTGCACCGCATACTACCCAACAAGGTGGACCCGTTGGTGCTGTTGATGATGGTGGAGAAGGTGCCCGACCTGACGTACGACATGGTGGGCGGCTTGGACAAGCAGATCAAGGAGATCAAGGAGGTGATTGAGTTGCCCGTGAAGCACCCGGAGCTCTTTGAGCTGTTGGGCATTGAGCAGCCCAAGGGCGTCATTTTGTACGGGCCGCCGGGCACGGGCAAGACGTTGTTGGCGCGGCTGGTGGCGCACCACACGGACTGCAAGTTTATCCGCGTGAGCGGGCTGGAGTTGGTGCAGAAGTACATTGGCGAGGGCCTGCGCATGGTGCGCGAGCTCTTTGTCATGGCGCGCGAGCACGCGCCCTCCATCATCTTCATGGACGAAATCGACCTGATTGGCTCGCTGCGCGTCGAGGGCTCCCTGGGCGGCGACTCGGAGGTGCAGCGCACCATGTTGGAGCTCTTGAACCAGTTGGACGGCTTTGAGAGCCTGAAGGACATCAAGATCATCATGGCCACAAACCGCTTGGACATCTTGGACCCGGCCTTGTTGCGCCCGGGCCGCATCGACCGCAAAATCGAGTTCCCGGCCCCGACAGTGGCGGCCCGCACAGACATCCTCAAAATCCACTCGCGCCTGATGAACTTGACCCGCGGCATCAACCTCCGCAAAATCGCAGAAAAGATGAATGGCTGCCTGGGCGCCGACGTCAAGGGCGTGTGCACAGAGGCTGGCATGTACGCCTTGAGAGAACGCCGCATCCACGTCACCCAGGAGGACTTTGAGTTGGCCGTCGCCAAGGTCATGTCCAAGAACGACGAGGGCGCGGTGTCCCTCGCCAAGCTCTTTAAGTAGAATGCGACACCGGTAATGAGCAATGGGCGACGTAGAGGCGACAACTGGAAAGTGGGTCGTTTGCACGAGACGGTAATGCCGGAGGACTGAATGCTAGAGAATAGGGTGACTGTGTCGATAGCGTAAGATGAGTGGCTGTATGGGAGCTGTGACGTCGGCGTACTATCAGAGACGAAAATCAAATGGGTACTTTGACCGGTTGCAAAATGAAGGTTGAGATCACGTCACCACTGGCCGGCATTCAAAGGGTATGGGTCCACCGAATCAATTAAGTCAGTAAAGCGTCAAAATGGTTGGCCTGATATAGCCGGTTTGCTTAGAGAAAGGTTTCCCGTGATGACCCCTCTTTTCTTATGGTTCGGGCTTGAACAACATGTGCTGATTCAAAGAGCATTCCCAGCGAACGAGTTCAATTTTGCGATATTGATTTCCGTCTAAGCGATCAAACTAGACCCCGATTCGAACGGCCAGTTCGAAACTAGACGACGAAGTTCACGAATTTAGTTAGCGATCGAGTGAGATGCTCGGTAGGGACGGATCAATTTAGAGATCGGACCAGATGTTGCGGCAATGACGGACAACTGAGATCGAGTGAAACGATCCGAAACAAACTGACAAATCAGCGTTTGGAATGAACGCATCGGAGAGACGGATCAACTCAGCGATCGAGTGACATTCTCCTATAAACTGAAAAAAATAGCGATCAGCTGAGATTGTCTAGAGGGACTGGTGAACCTAGTTGTGGGACCAGTTGCCCCACAATACCTGGGCCGTTTGATTGATCGAACCTCACGGCCCCAATGAATGGTTCGATTCGGCAATCGAGCAAGTATCCCGAAACAGACGGATAAGTCAGAGATCGAGCTAGATGTCGTGATAAAAGCAGGGAGTTAGGTGATTAGATGTCACAAATAAACGGACGTGATTCCACTGGTTAAGTAACGCGAGAGAAACGGATTGAGTGAGGGATCGGACAAGATGTCGGAGGATGGACGGATCAACTGAGCGATCGGACAAGATGTCGGAGGATGGACGGATCAAGTAAGCGATCGGACAAGATGTCGGAGGATGGACGGATCAATTAAGCGATCGGACAAGATGTCGGAGGATGGACGGATCAACTGAGCGATCGTACAAGATGTCGGGGAAAAGACGGATCAATTAAGCGATCGGACAAGATGTCGGAGGATGGACGGATCAATTCAATGATCGAAGAGGATGTCGGAGGATGGACGGATCAATTCAATGATCGAAGAAGATAACCCGGTACGGATAAACTCTGGGAACGAACGAGATTTCGGAGAAGAGACGGATCAACTGAGTATTTGACAAGATGATACAATCCAATCGGATAAACTCAGAGATCGAGCCCGATTTCTGGAAAGAGACGGTCGATGTAAAGATCGAGAGAGGCTCCTCAAACATCCGGTTCGAAGAGGCTGAACGAAAATAGTCGATAAAGAGAGATAAAGTTAGTAATCGAGCTAGATCCCTTGACTTCGGTGGCGATCCAAGAGTATAGTGGAAGCCCTCGGAGTGAACAATTCAACCAAAAGATTTACTTGTTTTTCTTTGGTGGACTCATGAGCGAGCGAGCGCACAAGCATTCTCAATCCAGGCGAGTGAACGAAGCGATCGAGTGTGACACATAAAAAGTTTTGGTCTTTCAGTCTACCAGGTCAATACCCGCCTCATACTAACCGCCTTTGGCGTTTTATCAAAAGTCGCGAGAGATACCCAGTGAATATATGTAATTTTACACTCAACTGAACTCGCAGTGTGATTGTAGAACAGCTCACGCCTAAAAAAGTCCAGACTTTTTAACTCGTATCTATTGTCGTACCTCATGAGTGTTTTTTTAAAAAGTCGTTGGGCATCCGTGTCGATGAAGCATGGGTGCGTTGCTCAAAGGCTTGATTAATCCAAGTAATCAAATGAGAACTTTGTTGCATTCTCTGGCAATAACGAGATTATTGGTTTAACAGCATTCACGAGATCCACAAGTTAAAAGACTTATGTTCTATCCACAAAACCCCGAATTTCAAAAAATTGTAAACACCCTCCAACCACACCAGACCCGGCCTGTTTTCCCTACAAATTTGACGCTCAGCGTGCATAACGAATGTAACTACCCCTTTCTTCCAAAGAACCGCTCGAGATAGCTGGGTTTGAAGTCTGCGCGGTTTGAAATGTACTGCCTGACGGTGTGCACCTTCATGTTTGCAAAGTGCCCCTCTGTGATCAAGGCGTTGATCAAGTTTGGCTGCACCGTGAACAAGTTGGCGACGTCCCTCAAGGCGAGGAATTTTTCCGTCAAGCTGGGGATTTCCCACAGGTCGATTGTGCTCTGGTACTGGATCACGTCCTGCGTCAAGGCGAGGCCGCCTGTGGAGTTGACCTCGAACTTTTTGTAGTGCTCGAGGAGAAGCTCGAGGAGCAGCTCGCCAATCTCTGTGAGGGCGTTTGTGAGGTTCGAGTCGTTGAAGTAGCGCGAGAAGTTCTCGTGGACGTCTTTTAGGAGCTGGTTGATGCGTGCGCACGCCTCGGTGGACTCGAAGTGGTCGTCCAACTTGTCGCACATGAAGTCCTTCTTCTTTTGAGTGGTGAGTTCCGCGGACACCTTTGTTTTCACCGAGTTGAGCGACGTGCGCAAAATGACGTTGAGGCTGCCCTCGCACTTGGCGACAAAGCTGTTGGTCAAGCTGATCATTCTGTTGCGGATGCTCGGGTTGTTGACGGCGCAGGGCAAGATGATTTTCTTGATGCACGACAGCACGAGGTACAAAATCTCGGTGGTGAGGCTAAACACCTCGAGGTAGCCGTAGTGGTCTGCGGCCAACGCCGCGTCGTACGCCACCTCGAGCCCCGCGGTGACGTACAACGACCCAAAGTCGAGCACCAAAATCTCCAAAATGTCGAGGGAGCACTCTGGGGTGCGCAGGTGGGCGAGCTCCAAGATGCGGGCGACGCCCTCGATGGCGAGCTTCACCACGACTTGCACGCGCGTGATGTCGAGCCGCACGCCCAGAAGCTGTTCTGTGCGGACCTCCTTGCGGTCGAGGCTGCGCACAAAGTCGCGGAACTTGCTCATGCGCTTGGAGTCGAGAAGCAGCCGCAACGAGCGGTCGCTGGATCTCGGCGTGTGCGGGTCTGTCTCGTTCAAGCGCGTGTCCAAGAGCCGTTTCGCGAGCACCTTCTCGTGGGCGTCGTTGTACGTTTTCGCCGTGTCAAACACGATCCCCTGCAACATGTCGCGCTCCGTCTTGAGGTACGGCTCGCCGAGGTACTCGATGAACAAGTCGAAGAAGCACTGGTCGAGCGTGCTGCCGAGCTCGCCGTTCTCGTCGAGGTCGTTGGTGGCGAAGAACTCGCGCATGTCCTTGGAGAAGTCCCCCACGCACACGTACACAGCGTGCAAAAGCCGCACATGCACGAGCGCCCCTTCCTGCTGCGAAAACAGAAGGAGCGTCAGCACCTTGTTCTGGATCGGCTGCGCATACACGCGCTGTAGCAACACCTTGACCACCGGGATGGGCTCCTCAAACACCTGCGCCACGATGCGCGCCTGCGCCTTGATGCTCATGCGCAAGTGGTCTAGCAACCGCTGCGTGGCGTCGTCCCGGAATAGCTCGTGCACCTGGTAGTTGGGGTCGGCCAACTTGGTCCAGATGGCCTCGTCGTCGAGAATCGAGTAGCCCTCCTCCTCGTTGAGAAAGATGTCTGTTTTGCTCATGAAGGCCAGCACAACCAGGCCGCCGCCGTTGAAGGCAAAGAGGATCTTGGAAAGGGCGGCCATCTCGTCCAAGTCGCCGGAGTCCAGCGCCACCTCGAAGCGGTCAATCAACGCCCGCTCCATCGTCTCGCTGTACTTCTGCACGGTGTCCACGCACTTTGCCACTTTGGGGAGTCCGCCGGTCAAACCGTCGATTTTCTTGGCCAACGCAAGCAAGTTGCTCACGGTCAAGGCGCACTTCATCCGCTCCGCGTGCTTCCCGTTCCGAAGCTCCTCTAACGGGTCGTACTTTTCCTTGGTGTAGAAACCGTGGTATGCCCGGATGAGGAATATCGTCTCCATGGAGCGGTCTCTCGAGTGCGTTATCGTGTTGAGCTTCTGGTTGAGCGGCTGGATCAACGTGGAAATGTCGGAGATCTTCGTGTCGAGGTGGTCAAACGAGGCCACAATGCCATTCACCTGGGTCGACAAGTTCAACACGCCGTGGGAGTACTTCACCTCGAAATCGTCCACATCGCGCTCGGCACGCTCTTTCTCAGTGACGGCCTTTGTTTGTAGCTGGTTGAGGTGGCGTAGCGTCGACTCAAAAGTGCGGATATATGGTTTCGGGTCGAGGTACTCCAAGTTGTTCACCTCCTGCCCTTTGAGGATGTGGTCTTTGCTCAATTCCTCGACAAACTCGTTGATGGAGAGCCCGGAAAGGAAATTGTCCAACGTGAGCAATTGGCGGATATCGTCATCGAGATCGTAAATGGCAAAGCTCATGTATGCAGGTGGGTCGGCCCGGCTTTGATTCCAGTGAATATTTGAGGGGACTATATTTATTATGGTATTGGAGAAACTGGCAATTGCCGGTGACTCCAATCCTTGAGGTGGCTTAAAGGGTGACCTAAATCTTGGAGTTGAGGTTTAGGAAAAACAACCAATGCTTTGGATGAATATAAGTGAGAAAGCAAGTTTGAGAACAACTCCCTCAGTCGAAGCACACCGAGACGGAATCGGGCCTCGCAAGTTGTCTTGAAAATAACACAGCACCATTGTCAGGAGAACGCGGGCGACGCGTCAAAGGCGACACAAACTAGACGGCATTCAACAACGTGTTTTGATTAGAGCGAGAAGTTGCAGCTTTCTTATCCTCAATCGGCGGTGTACATCTTACCCCGCTGCCCCGCAGGCTGCCCCTCGCGGGCTGCCCCTCACACGCTGCCCCTCACCACCCCACCTCAACCAATTCCACCGCCTGGTGTACGGGTGTATGGCGAGCCAAGTCCACTTCCTTGACACCAAGGGCAAGCCGCTCCTCTCCCGGGACTACAAGGGGGACATCCCCCCCGCCACGATAGACAACTTCCCCTTGCTCCTCATGGACCTTGAAAACGACGTGGACGACGCCCTGTACAGGCCTTACATCCACAGCAACGGCATCAACTACGTCTTTGTCAACCACAACGACTTGTACGTGTGCGCCTTGACGAGGAAAAACGAAAACGTCATGGCCATTGTGGTGTTCCTTTCCAAGCTCATTGACGTCTTGACCCTGTACTTCAAGTCGTTGGAGGAGGAGTCGATACGGGACAATTTCGTAATCACGTACGAGCTCCTCGACGAAATGATGGACTTTGGCGTCCCGCAGACCACAGACACGAAGATCCTCAAGGAGTACATCACCCAGGATTACTTCAAGTTGATTCGCAAAACGCCGTCGCGGGTGGTGCAGCCACCAACGGCGCTAACCAACGCCGTGAGCTGGCGCAAGGACGGCATCGTGTACAAGAAAAACGAGGCCTTTTTGGACATTGTCGAGCTGATCAACATGCTCATTAGCGCCAGCGGGCAGGTGCTCAACCTGGAGATTCTCGGCGAGATCCGCATGAAGCTGAAGCTCTCGGGGATGCCGGACCTCCGGCTCGGGCTCAACGACAAGGGCATTTTCTCCGCCGACGAGGCGCGCGAGGGCCAGAAAAAAATCGAGATGGAGGACGTCAAGTTCCACCAGTGCGTGCGGCTCCTGAAGTTCGAGAACGAGCGCATCATCACCTTCATTCCGCCCGACGGCGACTTCACCGTCATGCTGTACCGCCTCTCGCTGGCGCAGTTTTTGATGAAGCCCCTCATTCTCGTGAGCTGCAAAACCGTGGTGCACAAGCACTCCCGCATCGAGATTTTGTGCTCTGCCCGCGCCCACATCAAAAAGAAGCTGACGGCAAACAACGTCGAGGTGATTATACCCCTCCCAGAGGACGCAGACACCCCAAAGTTCGTCCCGGAGTACGGCACCGTCAAGTGGATTCCGGAAAAGCTGTGCCTCGTGTGGAAACTCAAGACATTCCCCGGCGGGAAGCAGTTCCACATGAAGGCCGAGTTGGGGTTGCCCGCGGTTACCGACCCAGAAGAGTTGGTGTCGAAAAAACCCATAAAGGTGAAGTTCTCCATTCCCTACTTCACCACGTCGGGGATCCAGGTGCGCTACCTCCGCATCAACGAGCCGAAACTACAGTACCAGCTGTACCCGTGGGTGCGCTACATCACGCAACTGGGCGACGACTACACGGTGCGGACAAAATAGTTACTGGCAGTGTTTGTACAAGAGAGCCAAGACCCGCTCTTTGGCGGCGCGGTCGCCGAAAAAGGGCACGCCCATCGCCGCGAGCTCCCGCTCGGAGTCGCGCGCGTACTCCGCCTGTTGCCGCGCCACTTTTTCGCAAAACTCCGCCACCGCCTTTTCCAGCGCCGCCGCCAGCGCCTGCTTCTGCTCCGCATTCACCCGCGCCAACTTGGCGAACCCCACCTGCTCGCCCCGCCCCCACCCCCGCCCCCGCACCTGCACAAGCTGCCGTGCCATCTCCTCTTGAAACACCTTGTGCTTGAATATGAGCGCGGCAATCTTGGCCCTCGTGTCGCGCAGCTTGAGCACGGTGTGTTTGATGAAATGCTCGGCGTCGGCGTCGTCGGAGACTTCTTCCTGTGTCGGCTCCGCCGCGTGTGCGAGAAGCTCGCAGATTTTCAGGTTGTAGTGCGTCCACTTGCGCACGAGCTCGGTGAGCTTCCGCTCCTGCTTTCTCTGGCGTAGGCGGTCGGCGATTCGACGCTCGTTTTTGGGGACTAGAAGCTTGAGCTGCTTGGACTTTGACGTGGCCTGGTAGTGGGCAATCATTTGCCCCACCACGGCCTCGAGATCAGACATGCTTAGCTGCAGGACTAGTCGGCTGCGTTGTGCAAGCCGACAATCTCGCCCAAAACGGCAATGTACTCTTGAAGAAAGGACACGAGGTGCCAGCAGTATGTGAACTCGCCACCGTATGCAGATTTCGTGTACGCATGCACGCCCTGAAGCATTCTGTGTAGAATTAGTGTCAACAAGTCTTTTAGAAGCGAAACGGGGTACGTTGCCTTGAGGTCATCGGTCAAGAGGCTCTCGTCGACAAACTGCAAAAGCAAGTCGATTTTGTCCCCGGGCTCGCTCTCCATCCACAGCACCAATTTGGTGCCAATAAAACTGGACACAAGGTGCGCGTGGTCCAACACCTGCGTCAAGCCTTCTTTTTCGCCATCCTCCACTCTAAACTGGTGTCCCTGAAGCGTGTGCATAAATCCCTGGTAGACAATAACTTGGAGCGAAGAATGCAACTCCTGTCCCCGGGTAGCGAGCGATGAAAGCACACTGCGGGTTCGTGAGACGATGGCGGGCGCCGTGGACGCTAGGCTGTGCGCAAACTCGCCTAAGCGCGAGAGCCGCGAAGCGAGCGATGCAAAGGATAATGAAGCACGCAGATCGAGGAGCATCCACGGCGAATTGGTGTCCTGCGGGATTATGCACGAGGCTTCTTTGAGGGCTTCTATAAGCTGCATGGAAGCCGCAGGGTCCACTACCTGCAGCAAGATCTCCGTTGCGTACACCATAAAGAGATGCAAGTGGTGCGACGTCGACACCACCTGGAGCACCTGCGCGAGCCGCTGTTGGAGTCCCGGCACCAACGTGGCAGGCTCCAAGTCGCACACCACGGGGACGTGTGGAGACAAAATGTCGTAGCTTGCACTTCTCCAATCGCCAAACCCGTCCGCCATTGGAAATAGCGGGAACTTGTCCACCGAAGTGACAAAGGAAGAGGACTCAAAAGGGAGAGGCACTCCGCTGTCCAATGGAATGATTGGCTCGTCCACGAGCCCTGGGGCGCCATCCGCAGGTTTTGTGGGCTCGCTCTCAAAGTACTCCTTAATGTCGGCGAGCTCCAACTCCTGCAACCGCTCAATGTCCTTGTCCACGATTGCCGGGTTCCACCTTACATTCAAATAGTGGTATCTCGAATCGCCGCGCGACCCTAAGCGCTTGGCGATGAGTTTTGGGTATACAAGTTTGATCACCTTGCCAATTTTGCTGCGGCCGAGGATGATCTTTTGCTGTGCCGCGGGGCTGCTCCCCGTCGGGTAGTTATAAATGAGTTTGAGGCACACGATGGTGTACACCTTGTAGATTGCCAAGCGGGGTAGCTTTGGCGTTTCGTCGCCCGTGTCGTCCTCCACCATTATGCGCTGCATGATTTGGATCGCCAAGAACATGCGCAACACCTCGTTGAGATTGACCAGCCAGCTCTTTTGGTAGGCGTCCGACTTGCCGAAGCGCGCTGTGAGCTTGGACGAGTCTTTGAAATGGTCAAGTATGCAGCGCACGTCGTTGAGCAGGTTGCGGTTGGTGTACGGCAGCCTGTCCACCACTTTCAGCGGTGCCAAGTGGGAGCCGTACAAGATGTTGTAGAGGTCGTCCAAGGACAAGTTGACGTTGAGGGTGGTGAGCGTCTGGAAGATGAAGCTGTCCAACGACGCGGCGTCCACCTTGAGCATCTGCAAGAGAAGATTCTGTACGTGCGGCCCTTCCGAATCCAGCGCCCTGCGTTTGCGTGGAAGCTGTGCCTGCGTCTCGAGTGCAGCCAGGGTCCCCTCGTGTCGTCGCGTGGTGTCCAAGTCAAAGTCGTCTAGCAGGAACAAGTCGAGGTGCGTCAGAATGGAGATGTTCTTTGCGTGCGCCTGGCGCGCGGGCGCTGTGGGTATGTTCGCATAGGGCAACGAAACGTGGGGCAACTCCGCGGGGCTTTGCCGCATCCAGTCCTCAAAGGAGATCTGGGGCGGCTGGGTTGACAGCTTGTGTCGCTTATGCCTGTTGGGCCTAGACATTTGAAATCACCATGGCAGCAACTGCCGAGTAGAACGAGAGGTGATTTAGTACTGCAGATGCGGATCGGTTGTTGCCAGAGCAGCTTCGCTGGCGATGCTTCGGGCCAAGTGCACAAAACCGCGGCGGCGAGGCAAAAATAGCACTCCGACTTGGTGTCCTGGTGTGGCGGTGAGTTTCACAGACGCCGGGATCAATGGCGTTTCAGTGGGGTGATCTAAATTGACAGCTAGCAATGCAGGTTGATGCGCGTGATGTTTCAGGCTTCCATGCAGCAACAGGTTGCTGAAGGCGTTGACTTTTTTAGTCAGTGCGGAATCGCGGAATAAATAGCGCGTCCAGTTTCATCGTTGAAACGTTTGTTTCGATCGGTCCCGATCGCTTAGATCTGAACACAAAAGTTTTGTGACCTGACTGAAAAGCGAATGCACTTGGACAAGAAAAGAGAAAGTGGTTGAAAGTAGTCTCTGAATGATGAGAACAGGTCGCCCACGGACAGCACCCCGCTCAATTTTCAACGATGAAACCAAATGACAATGGGCCTGCGTGGCCTCTCGAATTTCATGCTAATGAAAAGGAAAGGGCTCTTGAGGAAGGGTCTGGTCTGACGACTCATAACCATGCTCATCACGCCATACTGGATTCTCTCCTGATTTTGAGGAATCGTTGTCTGTGCGCAATCTTAGAAGCTGTAAAGGGACAATTTATTCAAAACGCTCTTCCCTGACGATGCCAGCCATAATAAGGCGTTAATTGACCACTTCCACATACTCTTGTCAATTTTGTGAAGGCTGTCTGGCCACAATACATCGTCGATAGATCGACTTGTTGTCGTGTGGACTGAGCTGACTGCACCGTTGGATGTACTTGCCCCGCCTTGGTGCCCCACTCTTGCCCCTCGCGTCCCACTATTGCCCCTCGTGCCCCACCATTGCCCCACGGCCCCACCTTGCCCCTCTTTACCCGCCTACAGTCTCAACCCCCTCGTCTATTCAGTCGTCCTCGTCAAACTTCGGCGCCAAGTAGAAGCGCAAATACCCACCGGCGTCCAACTTGTACTCGAAAAGCGCCGGCGTCTTGTCCGCCAACTTGATCGTGATGGTGCTCGACAAGGCCGTCGCCTTGATGATGTCGTTCAAGTACTTCAACCCAAACGTCAAGTCCACCGGGTTCTCGAGGTTCACCAGCGTCAGCTCCTCCGGGTGGTCCATGTCGGTGTACGGCTTCAACACAACCAGCCCGGTCCCCGACTCGCCCTCTGCGCCAAATTTGACGCTCTCCTTGGTCACGGTAATGTTGAGCAGCTCCGACAAATTTTTCAAGTCGCGCACAATCTTGCCAAAGTCGCCCGAGGGCATGGTGATCACCAGATCGTATTGCATGTCGTCAATGCGCAAAAACTCGCTGTCAAGGTCCATCAACTTGAGCAGGTACTCGCTGACGCGTTCCTTTTTCTTGTCCTCGAAAATGGTGACAACCTTGTCGGGCGCGTCTTCCGCCAACAACGTCAAGTAATCCTCGTTGTTGCCGCACTTTATGATTTTGCTGAACGAGTCAAGGTCGATCCCGAGCGTGATGTCGCGGTCGCAGCGGTAGTCGGAAAAGGCCGACGAGCCCACGAGAAGCAGCACAAGCAACACGCGCGAGTCATCCACCGCCTGTACCGTGATGCCGTGTTCCGTGCA
Organism: Tanozyma kutaoensis; assembly: GCA_030562905.1. NCBI lineage: Eukaryota > Fungi > Ascomycota > Pichiomycetes > Serinales > Metschnikowiaceae > Tanozyma > Tanozyma kutaoensis. The sequence continues at coordinate 6,411 of JAKUAK010000051.1, read as the reverse complement.
GTTGAAGTTGCACAACTTCACACAGTCCTTGATGCTGTCCACAATCTTCTTGAGGAGACTCGCCTCGTCGAATTTCCCCTCCAACATACCGAGATAATGGTGCGCGCACTACCACTCCATTTCCTTGCCCCACCGTAGCAAATTGGCGCGGTACCGGTCCGTCTTCACTACCGCGTTGCGGATCGTCGTGAGATTCTTGATGTACTCGTGCTGCCGCTGAACGCTAACCTGTAGATAACTCACCACGTCGGCGTCGGGCTCAGTGTTTTCGTGTCGCTTGAGCGCCTCGGGCACGGCGAAAAAGTCGTCCTTGAGCCCCATATTCTCCTCTAATAGGTAAAACGCGTCTTCACCGTCCAAAATGGCAAGGAGCTTATTTAGGTGGTTGAGGGTGTTTTGCTCCGACTCAATGAGCTGGATGAGGTCGGCGGCAAGGGTGGCGAGGCATGGCAGCTTGAACGTCTTGGAAATGGCAGGGTGGCTCAGCACTTCCAGCGGATGGCTCAACGGCGCCAACACCTCGGTGAGACGCATACGTTTGATTGACTCGGAGTCAGATGACTCCGAGTCAGAATCGTTGGCGGGGTCCCCCGCCCACCGCCGCTTCGCGCGCGCCGTGCCCCGCTCGATCGCGGCGTTGCTGTGTACGAGGTGATTCCGGCCGTCGTAGTCAACAACCTTGGGCACCAACGCTGTCCCGGCCTTCTCCGCCTCGAGCTTTTGGCCCCGGTTGCTCCGGGGTAGCGATACTGGGCGCGGGCCCTCTTGTGCCCGCGTGAGCACCGCCAGCTTGAACCGGCTAATCACATCCAACGAGCTACGGTCAAGCATTTGAGTAGTCACGTGAGATCGGATATGGTATCACGTGACGATACCTTGTGTGATTGCAGGCAAAAACGCCACACGCCTCGTCAGCCGCTCCAGCAAGGGCAACACCAAACGGTAGGCGTCCTGCGTGTTCAAGTAGTACCTGTGCAAGCGTTTTGTTCGCAAAAACCCAAGCAGCTCATACAAGTGGAGCGCCGCGCCATTGTCCACTTCAGTCTCCAACATAACCTCGTCCACCTTGTCCCACTCCTTCATCTTGTCAATGATGAGATTGACGAGTTTTGACGCAATGCCCCGCTTCCGGTACGGGGGCTCAATGACGAGCATGCCAATGTAGCCCCGCATGCGCACATCGCGGTGGGGCCCCACTTTGGCGATTATGACGCCGACGAGCTGGTTCTTGTCCCAGACGAGCACGCAATACTGCGGCCAGCTGTGAAAAAAGTACCAGTAGACGTAGATGGAGTAGGGTTCCAGGAGATTGACGTCGATGATGCGGGAGACGTCGCGGAGCTGGTCGGCGGACTCGCGATTGTAGGAGGTGTAGCGGAGACCGTCGTCTGTGAAGTCGATGTTCATCACGTGAGGAGGGTGGAGGAGTGAGGTGCAAAGGGGAGGGAGAAGCAGTGGGCGGGGAGGGCTATGAAGTGGGGCAAGTGGGGCAGGTGGGGCAGGTGGGGCATGTGGAGAGGGGCGGTCGGGTCAAGGGAACCCGGGCACAAACGGGAGAGACGGGGGAATCAGCTCCACGTGCCGTCTCACGTGACCCCACATTGCCGCGCCGGCCTGCACAGCAATGTCGCGTGTCGTGCCCGGAGCAGGCGTCCCCGGCCTATAAAAGGGACCCGTGCCCACCCCACACCAATGGCTCAAGTGTTGAAAAAATCAGGTGTCATCTACGGCGACGACGTGAGGCAATTGTTCCTCTACGCCCAGGAGAAGGGCTTTGCCATCCCCGCCATCAACGTCACAAGCTCCTCCACCGTGGTTGCCGCGTTGGAGGCGGCCAGAGACGCCAAGGCGCCCATTATCTTGCAGACGTCGCAGGGCGGCGCCGCGTACTTTGCCGGCAAGGGCGTTGCCAACGGCGACCAGCAGGCGCTGATTGCCGGCGCCATTGCTGCGGCGCACTATATTCGCGCCATTGCGCCCACGTACGGTATTCCTGTGATTTTGCACACTGACCACTGCGCCAAGAAGTTGTTGCCGTGGTTTGACGGCATGTTGGAGGCGGACGAGGCGTGGTTCAAGGCGACGGGCGAGCCCCTCTTTTCGCTGCACATGTTGGATCTCAGCGAGGAGACGGACGACGAGAATATCGCCACGTGCGTCAAGTACTTTGAGCGCATGTCCAAGATGAATCAGTTTTTGGAGATGGAGATTGGCATCACTGGCGGCGAGGAGGACGGCGTGAACAACGAGCACGTGGCGAAGGAGTCGCTCTACACGCAGCCCGCGACGGTGTTTGCCGTGCACAAGGCGTTGGCGCCCATTTCGCCCAACTTCTCCATTGCCGCGGCCTTTGGCAATGTGCACGGCGTGTACAAGCCGGGCAATGTCCAGTTGCGCCCGGAGATTCTCGGCGAGCACCAAAAGTATGCGCAGGAGCAGATTAAGAGCAAGAACGACAAGCCCTTGTTTCTCGTGTTCCACGGCGGCCTGGGCTCGCTGCAGCACGAGTTTGACACGGCGATTCGCAGCGGCGTGGTGAAGGTGAATTTGGACACGGACTGCCAGTATGCGTACCTCACGGGCATTCGCGACTATGTGTTGAAGAAGAAGGACTACCTCATGAAGCCCGTGGGCAACCCGGACGGCGAGGACAAGCCGAACAAGAAGTACTTTGACCCGCGCGTGTGGGTGCGCGAGGGCGAGAAGACGATGAGCGCGCGCATTGCGGAGGCGTTGGAGATTTTCCACACCAAGGGGCAGTTGTAGACTGAACAAAAGGAGAGCGTAAATGCGTGGTGACATGTAGGATGTGCGGAGATCAAAGGCGTCGACGCCAGGAAGACGGGCGAGGACGGGTTTTACTGGAAAATTACTGAGGGCCGGTTACAAGGTTTACATTTGGGAGAGGCCAACTCAAAAGGCCAGTACACCAATAGTGAGACAGCTCGAAGGTCGACTTAGTAGGGTACTTCAATGTGTAGCTACACAGTATACAGGATGGTTAGAAATGGCCCTTTCAGACCCGGTGATATGTCTGCTTGCGTTAACTGTCCGATGAAGCTAGACCTATTGCACATGTTCTTGAAATCGCTGAGTGAAAATCGACTCTCTTTTCGTTTAAAGGTGCCACTAAAACACGGTGACTCAAAAATTGGTATCAAGTAGTTGGATGATTTCTTCGCAACCTGTTATCGTGACTCAACACTCCAATGTACGATCGCTCGAGCCGTTGAACAACTTTGCTTCATCTTCCGCTCACACTTGACACTCCATTTTATTCTTCCATGTCGATGAAGTATTTACACAGACTGAAACCCAACTCAAATGGCTCGATTCGGAGGCAACATGCAAACAAGGATTTAAAAACCGTCGCGCGCGAGACGACGTTTAGTTTACATCACCAGACATGAGTCGAGTTGCTGTGCGACATTGTACAACAGGACATCTCGAAGAACCAACCAGCAAGGCCCGTATGCCGTCAGCTGACTTGGAAAACTCGGGCTCTTGGCCAAAACCAGTCAATTGATGATTTTGTAGCTGTGTAATTGCCCTGGGCCTCAGTGATTGTTGAATAATTTGGCGTCAAGCCTTCAGCGGTTGGTTAAGCCAGTTTGGCCTCAATGTGGAACTTAGATCTCGAAACAATTGTCGAAAGGCAACTGTAGAGGCCAAAGAATACCTGTAAGCTCATAGACTCATCAACTCAGAAAACCAAGATTCGGGATGTGTTTGACCCCGTCCTGTTGCACAAAATCCCCTCGTACTTGTGCTCATGATCCAGATAAAATCTGTTTCTGTGCTTAACTTTATACATATTAACAAATTTACTAACCCGTTCGAAACGATCCTTCCGTGGTGACGTTTCCTCTGAACTCGAGTCACATTCGTTGGGTCAAACTCTAGTGTCCGTCTTTGATGGCTTACCGCGCTTAATGATGCAACACGACTACCCCGGCCAGTCTCCACTTATAGTCTCACAAGGTCGAAGACCCGTCATTAGCTTCAACCAACACGATTCGTGGGCACAATTGCCAATTCTGTCAACGCGAGATCAGCCCGCACCCAGTCCTCTCTTCCCCTCATCGGCTCATGGCCTTGGCCACATACTGGTACTCGGGCATCTCGTTCGGCTTCATGATGCTCTGGCACTGCTTGCCCAACTGGGCGTTGGCGTGCACGTACTTGCTGACACAGCGGTCGGTACAGGCTAGCTCGCCCGTGTTGAGGTCGCCCTCGCCGTACTCGGCCTGGATGCACTTTTCTCTACACCGGAAAAGAAGGCGGTTGAATGTTGCCGAGACAACCGTGTACTGCGCCTCCGCCAAGCGCACCTTTTCAGGGTCCACGCTCGCGTGCGAGTACAGCGACATGCCCCCCAAAAAGAGTGACATTTGATGTGATACTGCAGACAGGCATGCACTTGCTTCTCACCAACGACGATGGCCCGCCCAGCGACTCGTCGTGCCCCTTTATGAAGGCCTTTGTCGATGAGGTACGGGTCTCTACGCCGTGGACCGTCCTGGTGGTTGTGCCGAACCAGCAGCGCCTGTGGATTGGCAAGGCGCACTTTGCGGGGAAACGGCTTTCCACGAGCTTTATATACACCAGGCCGGAAGTCGGCAACACTTTCGAGGGGCCCTTCCCAAAGCGGAACAACGACTTGGTCTCCGAGGGCTTGCAGGAGTGGTGTCTCGTGGACAGCACCCCGGCAGCCTGTGCCGACTTGGGCATACACCACTTGTCCGATAAGCCTGTGGACTTGGTGGTGAGCGGGCCAAATTTTGGGAAAAATTCGGGCAATTTGTACATTTTGGCCAGCGGCACAGTCGGGGCCGCCATGGAGGCCGTGACCCACGGAGTCAAGGCTGTGGCGCTCTCGTACGAGTTTAGAAGCACAGAGCACGACCCCAAAGTCGTGCGCCAGGCGTCGAAATTGGCGGTGCGGCTCGTGGGGGAATTATACAAACAGCTCAGAGACTCGGACACTGACCTCTTCTCGGTCAACATCCCCCTTGTGCCGCTGTTGAGCGACTCCACAACGGTGAAGTATGCGCCCATTCTCACAAACACATGGGGGTCCTTGTACACGGATCTTGGCGACGGCCAGTTTGGGTGGACCCCGGACTTCAAGCTGGTGTGGAAAAAGGGCCTCGCAGACACGAGTCACTCGGACAGCAGGGTGTTGCTCGACGACTGCATCAGTGTTACACCGCTCAGCGCCACGTTCCAGCAACGCGAGCCCCTCGTGGGGGACTTGGAAGCACTCTCGCTTGATGTATCCGCGAGTCATGAGTCGCCGACTCTTTTGATCACGGTACCTGACTCCTGGTACGTCTATGAGTCATTTACCAAGGCCTTCCACAAGGTAACCACATCAAATGCTATTCTCAGCCAGCTCAAAACGGACCCAACCCTAAAAGTCTTTCATTACTGCGACTACGAGGACATTGACCTCGACTTGTTGCAGCTGCATCCCAAACAGTACTTTGCCCCATCGTACATTTACCGCAAGGCGCTCATTCGCAAGCACTACCTCGGCCACACTATCCGGCACTACGTTGCAAAGCACCCAGAATCGATTCTAAAGAGGGCTTTCCCCGAAAGTTTTGACCTCGAAGTCGACTATGCCGAGTTCCTCGACGACGCCTTGGACGAGGCGTTTGAGCTTCGTTCCGAAGTCGAGAGCGGCGAAAAGATGTGGATTCTCAAGCCCAGCATGAGCGACAAGGGCCAGGGTGTTCGCGTGTTTCGTACAATTCCAGAACTACAAGACATTTTCGATTCTTTCGAGGAAGAGGAAGAAGAGGCGGAAAACGGCGTCATCGTGTCGCAGCTTCGCCACTTTGTCGTGCAGCAATACGTCGAGCGTCCGTTGCTTCTTCCCCAGTACTCGAAGCGGAAGTTTCATTTGAGAGTCTACGTCTTGTGCATTGGCAGTTTGAGTGTCTATGTTTCCCGGGGAATTCTCGCCCTTTTCGCGGCCAAACCGTACGATTCAAATCTGTTGGAAGGGCACTTGACCAACTCTTGTTTACAGGACGATCCCCTCGTGGAATCCTTCTGGAACATGACTGGGTTCGACAAGGAGGATGTGTTTTCTCAGATTGTGGACATTTCTCGGGACTTGTTCACCGCTGCGTTTCTGGACAAGATCAACTTCCAGCCCTTGCCCAATGCGGCCGAATTTTACGGGTTGGACTTTGTTATTGACGAGGCAGAAAAGGTGAGTGTGTTGGAGGTGAATGCGTACCCCGACTTCAAGCAGACGGGAGCGGGCCTCAAGGGATTGGTGGATGACTTTATCGGAGATGCTGCGCGGGAAATTGCACGGGCATTCGGCGGGGGCGGGGCCAGACCCTCGGCAGTCAACATGCCAAACACCCCCAAGGGTTCCAACGTGCGTACTTTGGA
>JAKUAK010000050.1:0-41468 GCA_030562905.1 Tanozyma kutaoensis | reverse complement strand
TCTGTTGCCTCTACACTGCCCCGCCACTTGTCCTCCGTTGCCCCTCTACTGCCCCACTACTGCCCCACTACTGTCCCACTTCTGTCCCACTTTTACCCCTCCTTTGCCCCACTACTGCCACACTCCTACCCCTCCTTTGCCCCACTCTTGCCCCACTTCTGTTCAACTTATGTCCTACTTCTGTCCCACTCCTACCACTCCTTTGCCCCACTACTGCCCCACTACTGTCCCACTACTGTCCCACTATTGCCCCACTACTGCCCCACTACTGCCCCACTATTGCCCCACTCTTGCCCCACTACTATCTCACTACTGTCCCACTACTGTCCCACTATTGCCTCACTACTGCCCCACTCTTGCCCCACTACTATGTTACTACTGCCCCACTCTTGCCCCTCCACTGCCCCTCAACTTTCCCTCTTTTACCCCACCACTGCCTTTCCATTTCCCCTCTGTTGCCTCTACACTGCCCCGCCACTTGTCCTCCGTTGCCCCTCTACTGCCCCACTACTGCCCCACTACTGTCCCACTTCTGTCCCACTTTTACCCCTCCTTTGCCCCACTACTGCCACCCTCTTGCCACACTCTTGCCCAACTCTTGCCCCGCCACTTGTCCTCCGTTGCCCCTCTACCGCCCCTCTACTGCCCCACTTCTGTCCAACTTCTGTCCCACTCCTTCCCCTCCTTTGCCCCACCACTGCCCCTCTACTGCTCCACTGCTGCCCCACTCTTGCCCCACTCTTGTCCCACTCCTATCCCACTACTGTCCCACTCTTGTCCCACTCCTGTCCCAATACTGCCCCTCTACAACCCCTCTACTGCCCCTCCACTGCCCCGCTACTGCCCCACACTTGCCCCACTACTGCCCCACTCCTGACCCTCTTTTGCCCCACTTCGGTCCCACTCTTACCCTACTACTACCCCTCTACTGCCCCTCTACTGCCCCACCACTGCCCCACTACTGCCCCACTGCTGCCCCACTCTTGCCCCTCTACTGCCCCACTACTGCCCCACTACTGTCTCATTATTGCCCCTCTACCATCCCACTATTGCCCCACCACTGCCCCACTATTGCCCCACCACTGTCCCTCAACTTTCCCTCTTTTACCCCACCACTGCCCTTCAATTTCCCCTCCGTTGCCCCGCTACTGCCCCACTACGGCCCCACTATTGCCCCACTATTGATCCACCCTTGCCCCTCTACTACCCCTCTACTGTCCCACTATTGCCCCACTACTACCCCTCTACTGCCCCACCGCCTCCCCACTATTGCCCCACTACGGCCCCACTGCTTCCCCACTACTACCCCACCGCTGCCCCTCTACGGCCCCACTATTGCCCCACTATTGCCCCACTAGTGCCTATCTAGTTCTCCTTGGCGACTCTTTCCTGACCCACCCGCTCGAGATTACAAAAATCAATTTTTCCGGAAATGTCCAGTTCTCGAATATTTAAGAATTGTTTAATAAATACTAACGTCTAAATTCGTTGCCAATACTCACGATACTAGAGATCAAATCGTCCACAATTTCATCTGTGAGAATTGGCGAATTGAACACAACTCTGAAAAACTCCTTCGAGCCGCCCAGCGGGTCTGGCGAGAAATCAATCAAGTATCGCCCCCGGCTGTGAAGCTCGCGAGACACGTAACGAGTCATTTCGGTCGAGGCCTCCTCGGTGGGCAGGGAGTAATAAAAGCACACCTGCAAGCACTGCGGATCGGCCACCACGAGCTCGAATCCATTTGTCCTTTGAATCTTGTGGACGAAATCCTCCACGATGTCGAAGGCGTGGTCTACGCGACGCTCCAACCCGCGAGAGCCATAGTACAACCACGTGAGGTGGAATTTGAAGGAGTCGGCGCGGCGGCCGCAGCCCATTGTTCCGTCGGCCAAGTCCAAGTTTTCGTCGTCGTTTTCGCGGCCGTGGAAAAGATATGGTGCATTCAACGAGTTGGCCGTTTGAAACTGTTTAGAGTCGGCGAGCAAAAGGAACGAGCACGTGGTTGGCGTTCCGAGCATCTTGTGCGGGTTCACTGTGATTGAGTGCGCGAGCTCGCACCCCGCCAATTTCTTGCCGTGCTTTTTCGAAAAGACGACATTGCCGCCCCACGAGCCATCCACGTGGAACCAGAGGCTGTGCCTTTTCGCAACAGCGGCGATTCCAGTGAAGTCGTCAAACAGGCCAAAAACGGTGGTGCCTGCAGTGGCGTTGACGAAGAGCGGGGTGTACCCATTTTCTTTAGCCTCCTCGATGCGCTTTTCCAAGTCTTTCACATCCATGCTACCGTCTGCGTGCAACCCCACCTTGAACACGCTCTTCGAGCCAAACCCTAAAAGAATGGCGGCTTTCTCCACGGAGTAGTGGCAGTGTCTGGACGCGAAAACGGCAAACTTGCGAGTATTCCCTTCCTGTTTTGTTTCTGGATAAAGAATCGAGCGCGCAATCTGCAACGCCGTGATGTTGGACCACAGCCCACCTGAGAATGTGAGCCCCCCGCATTTGCTCGAGTCGCCGTAAAACATGCGGGCATATTTCCTGCCAATGTAGTTCTCCAAAACGGACAAAACGGGCGAAACGGTATAAACGTGCGAATTTGTGTTTAAAACGGAGAGGATCAAGTCGCTCACCACGCCAATGGGGTTGGTGCTGGCGTACAATTTATCCATAAACCCAGGATTCCAGGTATTGACCGAATACTCCAAGACACTGTCAATGTGCTTGAAGAGCGCCTCCTTGTCGCCCTTTATTCCATTCTCCAACTGATTATTCTCGGTGAAAACCTTTTTAAGGAGCTGCGGGTCGTGGTATCGGCCCAAAGAATCTGTCCTGTATGTCTCCGAAGACGGATCAGCCTGGGCCACGTACGCGACGATCTTTGGGTGGAGCGCCCGGAGAAGCTCGTCTAGCTCGCTTACGCGGCCGGCCTCGAGGTCGGTTGCAATCATCACGTGAGTTTGTATGTACAGGATAAAACTATGTAGACATTGCCCCACCTGGAGTCATGAGGATGACTCAGAGTTGCCTTGCGCGAGGCCGCGGTTCAAAATCTCCAACTTGTGCATCTCGTCGCGCGCGTTGAAGTCGCCACTCGACAATTTTTCGTATGTGTCGTCGTACTTCCCCGTGGAGAGGGGCGCGTTACCCCGCATGCGCTTTCGCATGTCGAAAAAGCCGTGCTTGCATTCCATGAAGGCCTTGAGCTGCGCAAGACATAGTTCCGGCAAGTCCTTCTTTAATTCCGGGGTTTCGATGCACGCTTTTGGCGTGTTGCGCTGTATGAGCACGCACGGCGATCTCTGGAGACAAATGGCCAATGCCTTTTTCTGGTCGTTGCAGCTGGCGTTAGAGGTGGGGAAACGTACCTGGCACCCATGACACCAGTACACCAGAAGTTTTGGTAGGCACAAACTAAAACACCCGTGCACCATTTTGCAGCCGCTTCTCGATGCCCACCGAGTCGCCCTTTCTCTACAACCTCACGCTCCGGCCGCCGTCGCTCCATATACAGTCGCTCGTGGGTCAATTCAGCGGTGTCAAGAAAAAGTACGAGCTTGTTTTGGTCACCTCCACAACGCTAGAGGTGCATGTGCCTGACCCCGATACTGGCAAGGTTGCCAAGATTGTGCAGCAGGACGCCTTTGGTCTTATTCAGTGCATTGACAAGATGCGTTTTGCCGGACTGCAGCAGGACTTGTTGGTGATTACGAGCGATTCCGGCGAATTGACCATTGCCAAGTTGGACAAGGCGCAGTTTGTGCCGATTTTCCGGCAGCCGCACTCGAAAAACGGTTTCCGGCGCCTCACGCCCGGCGAGTACCTTTGCGTGGAGCCCAGGAGCCGCGCCGTGATGCTAGGCGCGTTGGAGCGCAACAAGTTTGTTTACAGAATCGAAGAGGTGGAGGGCCAGCCCAGGCTCAGTGCCCCGCTTCAATCGGTGGAGAAGGACGTGTTCACATTGCAGGTGTGCGCTCTAGATACGGGCTTTGAGAACCCCGTGTGGGCCGCGCTTGAGATTGAGCACCAGAAGATGTTGAACTACTACGAGTTGGACCAGGGGCTCAACTACGTGGTGAAGCGGGGTCTGCCCATTTACGAGTCTGCCAACCACCTTGTTCCTTTCCCCATTGGCGGGGTGTTGGTGTGCTGCAAGGGCGTGCTAGTGTACGAGGGCAAGACGAGAATGTACTTGCAGCTCCCGCAGCGGGGCACGCACGAGACGGTCGTTGTGGCCTCGTGCGTGCACAATCTCAAAAAGGGCGTCTTTTTCGTGCTCCTACAGTCCTCCTTGGGCGACTTGTTCAAGGTGGATGTGGAGCACGACGGCACCGTGCAAGAAATGGCGGTGGCGTACTTTGACACGATCCCCGTGTGCAACGACTTTTGCATTTTGCGAAGCGGGTTCCTCTTTGCCAACGTTGCCAGCGGCAACAGCCTCTTTTACCAGTTTGAGAAGTTGGGCGACGCGGGCACGCTCAAGTCGTCCAGGACCGAGCCAGACCTCAACGAGGCGCACAGCTTCGAGCCGCAGGGGCTCCGCAACCTCGCGTTGGTGGACATTATGGAGTGCTTGGCGCCCGTGACGGACTGCGCCGTTTTGCAGACCAAACGGGCGACGCAGTTGGTGGCGCTCTCGCACCAGCACGTGAAGAAGCTCGAGTACGGCATTGCCACGTCCGAGTTGGTGTCGTCGCCGCTTCCCCTCGCGAGCACCCGCATTTTCTCCACGTCGAAACAGGTTTCGAAGAACGACGACTACCTCGTGCTCACGAGCGCCCCCGAGAACAGGACGCTTGTCTTGTCCATCGGGGAGGTTGTGGAGGAGGTGGCGGAGTCCGGGTTTGTGTTGGACGAGCAGACGCTCGCGGTGTGCCAGGTGGGCGCCAGCTCCATCGTCCAGGTCCACAGAAAGGGGATCCGCCACATCCGCCATGCCGACCAGAGCGTCGCAACCACAGACTGGGCGGCGGACGCGCTGGTGGTGCATGCCAGCGCCAACAGCACCCAGGTGGTGGTTGCCCTCGAGAACCGCCAAATCTGCTACTTCGAGGTGGGGCCCGACGACCAGCTCTCGGAGTACCAGGACCGCCTCGACGTGGACAGCATGGTGACCGCCGTGGCCGTTGTGAGCGCGCCGAGCCCCGTGGCGCTCGTGGCGACGGCCGACTCGACTGTCCAGGCGGTGTCGTTGCATCCCAGCAGCTGCTTGCTGGTGTTGAGCATCCAGGCGCTCTCGTCGACGTGCGGCCTGCTCGCCGTGTTGCCGCACGGCGGCAAGGTGTATGTGCACCTCGGGTTGAAAAACGGGGTGTACGCGAGAGTCGCCTTGGACGTGGCCTCTGGCAGGTTGAGCGACACGCGCTTGAAGTACGTGGGCTCGCGGCCCGTGGCGGTGGCGCCCATTGTGCTCGCGGGCGAGCAGGCGCTTTTGATTTTGAGCTCCAAGGTCTGGGTCGGGTTCCAGTCGGTGGCGTTCAAGGTGCGCCCGCTCATTGGGTCGCGCATCGACAGCGGCACGTCCTTCTTCTCCGAGGATATCGGCGCCGAGAGCGTCGTGGGGATCCTGGGGGGATCGCTTTCCATTTTCACCGTGGACAATATCCACAGCGACTTTGTGGTGAGACCCATCCGCGTGCGCTACGCGCCCAAGAAGCTACTCCAGGACGGGAACAGCCCGTATTTCTTCGTGGCCCAGCTGCAGTTGAACACCGCCCCTGTCAAGGAGGGCGTCGACGAGGACTACTACGCCGCTTTTGGCCATGACCACGAGTCCGGGGCGTGTGCCTCGTGCGTCCAGCTCGTGAATGTCGAAACGGAGAACGTCGTTGAGACGTGGGCCTTCTCCGAGTACGTCCACGCGCTCGCGCTCGTGAAGCTCGGCGACCGCGAGTGCTTTGTGGTGGGCGACCAACACAGCATACACGTGTACCTCGTCACACGCACAAAGGGTCAGCCCCAGCTACTGTTCCACCTGCGCACGCCCGTGAGTGGCGTGCCGAGCGCCTTTTGCCAGTTCCACGGCCGGCTCCTCGCGGGCATTGGCCCGGAAATCGCCGCCTACGAGTTGGGCCAGAAGCAGCTTTTGCGCAAGCTGCTCAGCAGCCCCGGGTTCCTCCGGCGGGTCAACAAGCTCGCGCACCTCGAGGCGGACATGATTGTCGTGGGCGACGCCAGCGAGTCCGTGTCGTACATGCAATTCGACGCGCGGCAGAACCAGTTTGTGCTGTTTGCCAACGACACCATGAAGCGGCAGACCACGACGTTCTCGATGCTCGACAAGCGCACAGTGATTGGCGGCGACAAGTTCGGCAGCGTGTTTGTGAACCGGCTTCCCGAGCACGTTGCCCAGCTGCAGACGAGCGTCTTGTCCAAGTTCTCCGACGACTTTGTCGGAAGCAGGGGCGGGCGCCTCGAAAAGGCGTGCGACTTTTACACCCAGGACATCCCCGTGGCGTTCGCCAAGGGCTCCTTTGTCGTTGGCACAGAAAGCATCATATACGCGGGGCTCCAGGGAACCGTGGGCATCTTGGTGCCCCTCCAGACGTTCCAGGAGGCGCAGTTCCTCGTGAAGTTGGAAAACGCCATGCGCAAGTACACGGATCCGTTCGAGCACGACAATTTGCTCGGGAGAGAGCAGGTGCGGTTCCGCTCGTACTACAACCCGCCGAAAAACGTCATTGACGGCGATTTTCTCGAGCTGTTTGGCATGCTCTCGCTGGGGAACCAGATAAAGCTAGCGCGGGAATTGGAGCGCACGCCGGGGGAGATTGAGCGCAAGTTGCACGATCTCAGAAATAGGGCAATTTAATAGAGCTACACTAGTCTTCAATGGTCATGATGCATTGTTACTCAGCGGGAAGCGGCGTCAGCTTGGGCGAGCCCGTTTGTAGGCGGCCCGTGGGGCTCGCGCTCTCGTCGCTGTTCTTCCTGCCTGGGGTGTGTCCGTTGGGGGTGCTGAACTGGACAAAGTTCCAGTACGCGGGCGACAGCTGTGTGTTCTTTTTCGAGCCCCGCTCAGGGGTGAAGGCCTCGAGGGGCGCAATTTTTTTGGGCAGCTGGAAGGCGCCCTGCAAGTCGGGATACTCGTAGTGTTCCTCCTTGTAGTAGTTGCCCGGCGGGGGCAAATTAAAGAGGCCCCCTACGCGGGGTAGTTTTGGTCCGTCCTTAGGGGACTTGTCGAGCGCGTACGGCGCCAGCACTTGCACAGAGGGCACCGGGCCAGGCGGACCGGGCTGCGACATTTGTCTGGGCTGTCCGACAGGTGGTCCCTGCTGGTGTGAGGGCATTGTGGCTTGGGGTATGTGGTTTCCTTGCAAGTAGCCCATTTGTGCTTGTCCAGGCACCTGTTGGACCTGTTGACTCAAGCCTTGTCCCTGTAACTGATTTGACAAATGTGCTTGCACTGGTAATTGGTTGGGTGGGGGCATCTGCCCCACCTGCCCCGCGTGCCCCACTTGCCCCACCTGCCCCACCTGTCCCACCTGTCCCACCTGTCCCACCTGCCCCACCTGCCCCATTTGCCCCGCAGGCATTCCCTGCGAGCCTCGCTGCCCATTTTGAAAGTCATACGTCTGGCGGTAGTAATTGCTTGGGTCGGGCAACTGCTGGTGAGTCGCCAAGTGAATCTGCAACGTGCGCGACACGCTGGACCCCCTGCGCAGCTTCAGCAACGTGCCGCTCTGCACCTTTTTGAAAAACTCGTCGCGGTAGGCGTCGCTAATTTGCCACTTCATGCCCTTGCCCGGCTCGTTGGGTCTGCGGGGCACCTTTTCAAACGCCTTGTTGAGACTCAAGTTGTGGCGAATCAGATTCTGCCAGCCCGTCTTGGAGTACTTGTAGTAGGCGTAGTGCAGCGAAATCCAGGCGTAAATCTCCGCCAACAGCATGACGCCCTCGCGGTTCAGGAGAATCGCCTGCGTGATCATTGTGGCGTACAGGTAAGGCGGCTTAATGTCCTTGGCCTCCTCCTTGCTCAAGTCCTGGTCCAAATTCGTCTGGAGCAGCACCGCCAGCACCTGCAGCGTGTGCACGGGCACGCCCTTGTCGTACATTTGGAACCCCACATTGTACTGGGGCCGCTTGGGCTCCTTGTACTGCAGCAAGCACACCAGCGCCATCTTCTGCAGCACCAGCGGCTTGGCATCGGGCAAGATAAACATCATTTGCGTGCCGCCGACATCCAAAATGGCTCCCAGGTGCAACGGCGTGGCGTGGGTGCCGCCCACGGGCACTTTTGTGCCGTCGATGCGGGCGCCGTTGCGCCCGAAAACCTTGAGCTCCCAGCAGCGGAGGTCAATGTTGTACACAATCTCCGCGTGCCGCCGCAGCACCACCTTGGCGGGGCCCAAGTCAATGTCCACAACCTGCCCCGCAGCGGGGCCGTCCGTGTTGCGCCCGAGCAGCACCTGGAGTGTCTTGACGTAAAAGGTCCAATCGCAGCCGGCGATCTTGGCGTACGCCTGAACCTGCAGCGCCTGGCTCTTTTTGTTGGCGTAGAGGGCCAGCACCGCGGTGGGCTCCTTGGGCGCCTGGAGCGCAGCAATCACCGCGTTGGCGAGCTCCTGCGGAGAGTCGTACTGCGCAGCGTCGTGGGTGCGCTTTTGCGGCTCGCTCATTTGGGGGGACCCGTTTAAATGAGAATTTGTCAATGAAAACAGAGGGAGTGCAGGTAACACGGGACCCGTCAAACACTCCGCACACCGCAGCATCCGCCACGCACACCCGCGCAGGCGCGCAACAGTCATGACGCCTCGGCAGCGCACCGACGCTGGCCCGGTGCCACGTCTGTGTGTAGGATATTTATTTACGAGTCACGTGGTAACGCGTGTGCCCACGGGCACGAGGGCTGCTCGCCAGGACAAGAGGCTCAGAGGCTCAAGAGGGGCACCACGCGGGGCATCGAGTGGGGCATCGAGTGGGGCATAACGCGGGGCACCACGCGGGGCATCACGCGGGGCCAAGTGTGACCTAGTGGGGCAAAGGCCGTGCTGGAGCATCTTGCCCGGTCGCTAGAGTACCGCTCACTGCTGCACCGCATCTATCAAGATTCCTCCATCCGGCGATGCTCTGACCTTGCAGAGCATCCGAGTGCCTTGTATTTTATACCCCCGGGCGTTGCCCACACCCTCATCCCCGCGAGATCAACCGGGCGTAGTTGATTGGAATCACAAACGACTCAATCTCCATGTCGAATCCACGCGCGTCCGTCGTCTCTTTGGTGACTATATCCACAAACCCATCCTCCTCCTCCATGCGCCGCTTCATCAAGTCCACCTCGTCGACAATGTCAAACTCGTCCTCCTTCTCCTCGTACTCCTCATTCTCCTCCACCTCCGAGAAATCAGGCGCCAAGGCGCTCCACTTCAGCGGGAACAGCACCAGCCACAAGTACACCGAGCCGCTGTCCAAGCCTGTGGCGCCAATGGTGCAGCGCTTGTGGTTCCACTTCACGTCAAAAAGCTCCTCGTGCAGCCCCTCCAAGATCTTAATCAACGAGCCCATCAGCGTCTCCCACACGTACAAGTCCTGCGAGCTCTGGCCAAACGTGCTCGCCACGAGGAACTCCAGATTGTGGCTAAACGCCACAGCGTTCCACTGGAGCCGGTTCACCACGTCCTGGTACTTGTGCTCCACGTCAAACTCCCACAGCGCAGCGTCCTTGTTGTTGACCAAGTCGGGCATATTCACCTGGCGAATGACGCGGTCCGACGAGTTGACAGCGAGCTTGCGGCCGTTCGGGGCAAAGTCCAACGTCTTGATGTTGCTGTTTGTGATTTTGAGCAGGTGCACCGTCTCGAGCGTCGCCACAGAAATAATATTGAGCCACCCCTTGGACGTGCCCTGGAACAAGTACTCGCCGTGCGGCTCGTACACAGTCACGAGCGCACGGTGCTTGTCCTTGGCCTCGCTCACCTTTTCGCCCATAGGGTCAACGGCGAGCTTCTGGATCTCGACCCCACTGTGCAAGTTGACATAAACTGGGTCGTCCTCAAAGAGCGACGCGGCAAAACATAGGTGATCGTTTGGGTGTATGCTCGCCAGCCACACGGGCCCGTCAAAGCGCACCTTGCGCACAATTGCGGGGTTTTCGTCGTCTACGCTGTCTACGTTTGCCTTGCTCAAGTCCCAGAGTATGCAGTGCCAGTCTTGGGACGCCAGAAGCAAGTAGCGCCCGCAGGAGGACCAGCGGATCGACGTGACGGGGCGGACGTGGCCGTTGCGGCTCAAAAGGGCAATTACAGAAAGCGACACCAAGTCGTAAATTAAAATGGTGCCGTCGCTCAACCCGCTGGCCAAGTAGTCGCCCCTTTTGTTGAACTGTATCGTCACTGAGTGGCCATGCTGGAACGTGTGTACAAGCGTTTCTGGGTACTCCTTGGCAACGGTGAAGGGGTCTTGCAACAGAAGGTTCATACTGTGCAGGCTGCATGGTGTCTCTTCAAGCACTGGCCTTGCTGCGACCGCGGCGCGGCTTGGACGACCGGTTCACGTCGCGCGTGCGCCAGGGACACGTGAAGCGCGAGAGCCCCGCACCTCCAGCGGCCCAGGAGGGGTTGTTGAGCGGGGTACTCAATTGGACCCCACTTGCCGAAATCAGCAGGCTGATTGCGTCGCCAGCGTTTGCAGCGGACTTTGGCGGGCCGCAATGCGTGGCTGTCAGCGCTGCGCAAATCGCCGTGGCGACAAAATACGGGTCGATTGTGGGGTACAACTTCCACGAGGGCGTGGACTTTATATTGGCGACGAACGAGCCGGGCGAGCATGCTGTGCGGCAGCCCGTGTCTTGCATGTCCTTTTCGTCGGACGGATTGCACTTGTGTGCCGGCGTGGGGGACCAGATTTTGGTGTGGAACTTGGAGGGCGCCCAGAACCAGGCCGTGGTGCCCCCGCTGGACAGGATCCAGTGTGGCGCCACAGAAGTGTGGTTTATCGGGCGGCTGACCAATTTACTCCTCTCTTTGGACGAATCTGGAAGTTTATTCTTTCACTATGCATTTACCAAGTTCTTTAGACGGTACCACCGCTCGCAGCGGCTTCTACAGGGTAAAGAGAGCATAGTGTGTGCAATGTTGCCGATTGGCACGTCGCCGCAGCTCACAGACGAGGTGGGCTTGTGTGCCGTGATCTCCCAAACTCAGCTATCAATTGTGTCGGTGAGATCGCTCAATGGCGACCACAATGCAGCCTTCAAGACGCACTTTCGCATTTCGAAACGCGAGAACGAAGCCAAGCGCTGTCTTTCGTGGTATCCCTGCGTCAAAACCAACGATGGCATTGTGAATGCCAAGTTGGCCTACTCCTGGGGAGAGAAGCTTTACGTTTTGGAAATCAACAACAGTTCTTTGCCTAAAGACTTTCTCAGCTCGATCGAGCTCATGAAGGACAAGGATAAGGCGTTGGCACGGCTTCCGATGCAGGTGACTGCAAAATGGCGGGGCAGCACAATCACTTCGCTCACCTGGCTCAACTCGCAGATTCTCGCCGTATCTCACAACGCTCAAATGACGTTTTTGCACTACACGGGTCGCTTGCAGGAGGTGGGCACTGACTCAAACCCACTTTACGAGGGCCTATCTGGTTTGAGTGTGTTGAGCAATTGTTTTTATGTGCTCACTGAAATGCTGCTTCTCGTCGGCAAGTGTTTAAAATGGGCCGATAGACTTTTGGCGCTTCTAGCCCAGGGCGACTACTACGGTGCTTTTCTACTAGCTAGAAACTACTACAGCTCTCTGAACCATGGGCAACTTCTCTTGAGTGGGCTTCCTCTCAACAAGGCCCAGAGGAAAGCATTGGTGCGGCCGTTTCTCGTCAAAACGATGCGCGAAGCCGTTGACCGCATCCCACACAATTTGCATGGTGAGTTTTTGCGGTATTCCTTGAATACAGTTGCAACTCTCACAAGGGACGAAGGAGGCTCTGTCAGCGACGAGCTCTCCCTATTTCTAGAAAGTGTCCACGAATCGGTGGACGCTGCTTTGTTTTTCGATACATTGGAGGGGTTTTTGCTATCCCAAGACATTGGCAACCTCTCACCCTCCCTTTTCGAGCTGTTGGTCAGGTACTACGTCGAAGAGGGGATGGGGGACACGCTCACTGAAATTGTGTGCGTGTTGGACACCCAAACGCTAAACATTGATTTGACACTAAAGTTGTGCACGCGCTATGGGCTCGATGAATGTGCCATATACATCTGGAACGAGTTGTTGGGGGATTATGTGACGCCATTCAAGAGCCTTTTGAAACGGGACGGAGATAAGAGCGTTTTGTACGCCTACCTCTCGTATATTCTCACTGGGCGCAAGTTTCCCGGAGACGACGTTTTGGAGGAGCCTAGAGCGACACAGGCTCGAGAAGCGCTATGTGAAGTGCTCTTTTCTTCGGGCCTAAATCTGGGTGCATTCCCCATTCTCGCGAAGCTACTTGAAATCGACGCTGTGCTGATGTTTGTGACGTTGAATGAATTCTTTGAAAACTCGTGCTTGAACACGGAGCAAACCATTTCCAGGCAGTACGTCATTGACGCGCTCTTTGACATTTACGAAATTAACCAGTTGAAGGGAGAAAGCGCCGTGTTTTTCGCAGTGTTTGTGGCTCGAAACTATCCAAAGTACTACCAGTTTGTGCGCCTCTCGGAGTCTGGCGTGGAACTCGTTGTGAGGCTACTTTGCACCGACAACGACGACTTGAAGCAGGAGTGTCAGCTTGCGCTCAAATGCCTTCTCCCCGTCTATGAGGTGGACAACGACATTGTTTTGGAGCGCCTCAAGCGAGTCAGATACTGGGATGTTCTTTTCAGCATTTACAAAGGACGCAACGAGTACAAGAAGGCGTTGGAGATGTGGTTGGAGATGCTGCGAGAGGGATTTGAGGGTGCGTTTTCCTTCTTGGCCGAGATTTCGAATAACGCAGAAAGGAATAGCTTGACGCGGTTCTTGAAGGAGAATTTCGCAGAGATTGTGGGGTTCAATATGGTTGAGGCCATTGACTTGGTCTCTAGATACAACCCTGATCTCCATTTAGAGATTCTCGAATGCCAGGATCAAACGTTAAGGCACCGTTATCTCGGCACGTTGCTCTCTGAAGAACGCCCCATGCCCGTAATAATAAGAGCTAGGTTGGTGGGAGAATATCTTCGACTTCAGTACGACTTTTCTGTTTCTCCTTGGAAAGATTTAGAGGAGCACAAAAGCCTTTTGGCGAATTTTCCTGCGGAAAGGTCTGCGCTAGCTGGCTTTTACCAATCCAGGGATGCGTTCTTTTGTTTGGGTATCGTGCGCTCAGAGGCTGGTGATTCAGGAGCACTCGAGGCTCTTTTGAAG
Organism: Tanozyma kutaoensis; assembly: GCA_030562905.1. NCBI lineage: Eukaryota > Fungi > Ascomycota > Pichiomycetes > Serinales > Metschnikowiaceae > Tanozyma > Tanozyma kutaoensis. The sequence goes on along the minus strand of JAKUAK010000050.1, from coordinate 28,149 downwards.
GGCATTGAGCAGGATCCCAACAATGACATTGTCAACTTTTCGATTGATTACTGCAAAATGCGGGGTGACGAAGACAGCTGGACCCAATTGGTGGAGCGGCTTGTTCGGTCTCAGCATAAGGACGCCAACCAAGGCATTTACAGGTGTTTTCGCGAGATGATGCAGCACAAGTCTACGTTCGTCAATGTGTTGCACCATGTGTTGGACAGTGCCACCATTGAGAATGTGCGCAACGTCATTCAGGAGGTGCTCACGTCGTACTTTTTCGAGCGCGCCGTCAACAGTATCACGCTCCTGGAGATGAATGGCGGCATTCGGCACTCGATGCAGCAACTCAAGGAGATTCGGCTTCAGGGCTGGTTCCTCAAGGAGAAGAGGTGTGTGTCTTGCGATAAGGTTGTGTGGGGCGCAGGGGCGCCGCAGGAGAACTTGGATGCATACGAACGACGAGAACCACAAGCGTTTTTTCACTTGCAGTTGAAGTTGTTCAAGTGCGGCCATGCATACCACAGCAGGTGCTTTGAGGCGATTGGAGGAGACGCCGAGTGCATACTTTGCGGCCGCTCATCTAACCTTGGCATGTAACTATGGGTCTTAGTCAAGATAATGTGGTTAGATCTTTTGCGTTTGGGGCACTGACTTTGATAATGGGGAGATGGTGACTTTTATTCAGGGCACCAGGTCTTGTGGGAACGACGTGTTTTTACAAAGACGGCGATACCGGACCATGCCAGTCAAGAGCCTCGATCCGAGTTTGCCCGATACCCACGGAACAAATTAGCTCCTTTGCATAATGGCGTTTACGATGATTTGCGTCGGCCATGTCGCGTCGGCCGATGTGCTCACTAGCCACAACTTGGATCGAGAGGCACGTACCCACGTTTGCTATTTGTCCGAGACATACAATAAGGTTACCTGTTTTGGACTAGTCAACAAAGTACAATGCCGTGGTTTATATGCAACACGATCCCATCCCCCACCGTCCCCCACGTCCTAAAAGTAGAGCGGGAGTCCCCCACGCCGACGCCGCGACTACCCCGCTCAGGCCCCCCTCCTCCCCTTGCCCCACTTCCAGCTGCCCCACTTTTGAATGCCCCACTTCCAACTGCCCACTTTTGACTGCCCCACTCCCAACTGCCCCACTTCCAACGCCCCACTTCCAACTGCCCCACGCCCACCTCACTCCATCTCCTCCTCTCTACCCCATCTATTTTTAAACCGCAACTCCAAGTGGATCGGGCTCGACCTGCACATCCCTTTTAGTCAAAGTGTAATCATGAGCTACCACGATCCCTTCGAGGAGAAGGACCACTCGCGGACCCTCTCGGCCGCGTCCCACGGCGACGACGAGGACGACTTTTACGAAAAACTAGGCGGCAGCTTGTACGGCTCGTCGCGGCCCAATGTGCGTTTTGACGCCAGCGCCGACATGCGCCCCGTCGTTTCGCCCGGCCCGCCGTCGGGCTACTTCGAGTACCAGTCGTATCCACTGTACCCGCACTTCAGCACCTACAGCGTGCCTGGGCTGAGCGCGAGCTTGCAGTACAAGCCCGACAACTACAATGTAAACTTGCTCGAGGACGCGCAGGGCATGGACCCCTTTGGCGACGACGAGCTGCTCTTTTCCGACACGGGCGACGAGCCGCAGCGGCGGGGCACGCTAAAACGGGCCCCCGTGCCCGACGACGACGACTTCACGCCAAAGCTAAACTACACAAAGACAATCAAGCGGGCGCGGCTCGTGCACGGCAACTACGTCATCGACGCGCCCGTGCCCCGCGCGCTCTTGGCCACCTTTGCCAAGCAGTTTGGCGACTCAAACGAGACATCCTTCGCGAGGTACAGCGCAGTAACGTGCGGGCCGTCAAACTTCTCGCGCTACAGGTACAGCTTGCGCCAGGCCTTGTACAGCCCCGCGCGCGAAACCGAGCTCTTGGTGTGCGTGACAATGTACAACGAGGACGAGGTGCTCTTGGGCCGCACGCTCCAGGGCATCTTCGACAACATCGCCGACCTAACCAACCGCAACGACCCGACGTGGGGCGACAGCTCGTGGAAAAAGGTGAGCGTCGTCATTGTCAACGACGGCCGCGCGCAGCTCCACCCGCGCACGCAAAAGCTCCTCCAGGCCTTGGGCGTCTACCAGGACGGCTACGCCAAAAGCAAAGTCAACGACGCCGACGTCAGGGCGCACTTGTACGAGTACACCACCGCGGTGGGCATCGAAAAGGTCACGCCCGACCGCGTGCACCTCGCCGTGGGCAGCACGCCCGTGCAGCTCACCTTTTGCCTCAAGGAGAAAAACCTGCGCAAAATCAACTCGCACCGCTGGTGCTTCCAGGCCTTTGCCCCCATTTTGCAACCCAAAGTGGTCATGCTCTTGGACTGCGGCACAAAGCCCGCCAAGCTGGCCTTCTTCCACCTCTGGCGCGCCTTCACCGACCCAAACGTCGCCGGGGCGTGCGGCGAAATGTGCGTCTCGCTCGGGGCGGGCAAGCGGCTCCTCGGCAACCCGTTGGTGGCGGCGCAAAACTTCGAGTACAAAGTCTCAAACGTCTTGGACAAGCCCATGGAGTCCGTCTTTGGCTTCATCTCCGTGCTCCCGGGCGCCTTCTCCGCCTACAGGTGGGAGGCGCTCCTCAACGTCGACGGGCAGGGGCCGCTCGAAAAGTACTTCAAGGGCGAGTTTCTCCACGAGCTGACGCAGGTGGACCCCGACGACGACGAGGCCGAGCTCAAGCAGCGCAACTTCGAGGAGCTGGGCATCTTCACCAGCAACATGTACCTCGCCGAGGACCGCATCCTCTGCTTCGAGTTGCTCGCGAAAAAGGGCCACAAAAACGTCCTCAGATACGTCAGCCGCGCCAAGGCCGAGACAGACGCGCCAGAGTCGCTCGACGACTTTGTGCTCCAGAGACGCCGCTGGCTCAACGGCTCCCTCTTTGCCGCCGTCTACCTGATTGTCCACTGGACGCAAATCTGGCGGCTGAAGCACGGCCTCCTCCGCAAATTGTGGTTGCAGCTCGAGTTCTACTACCACCTCGTCACCATGCTCGTGTCGTGGTTCTCGCTCCTGTGCTTCTTCCTCGTCTTCCGCATCTTGACACGCAACTTGGGCCTGCCCGAGGTTGGCTTCCACCTCGGCAAGTACATCTCCGTCGCCTTCCTCTGGGTCTACGTCGCCTGTCTCGTGTGCACCTTTGTGCTCGCCTTTGGCAACACGCCGCGGGGCACGCGCAAATTCTACTACGCCGTGTCGGGCGTCTTTGCCGTGCTCATGGTCTACCTCTTGTTTGCCGCCGTCTACTTGGCCGTCAACACAATCAAGTTGGTCATGCGGCAGGCCAATGGCCACTTCAAGCCGCAAATGCTCTTTTCAAACGAAAAGTTCCGCGACTTAATCGTGCTGGTGCTCAGCACATACATCTTGTACGCCATTGGCGCAATCTTGCACGGCGAGCCCTCCTTCATGCTCACCTCCTTCCTCCAATACCTCTTGCTCTCGCCAACCTACGTCAACGTGCTCAACATCTACGCCTTTTGCAACATCCACGACGTGTCGTGGGGCAACAGGGACACGCCGCACGTCAAGGACCTCGGGCTGGCGAAAACAACAAACGAGGAGTTGGTCATGACCGTGGCGCCCGGCTTGGAGGCCGAGCTCGAGGAGCTGTACCAAAACGTCTTGGAGGAGCTCAATGTGGCCCCCATCCCCGTGCCCGTGGCGAAGCTGCGCAAGCTGCAAGACGACCTGTACTACGCCCTCATCCGGACAATCACGGTGCTCTTGTGGATTCTCACAAACGCAATCTTGGTGGCGATCGTCTTGGCTACGGGCGGCAAGAGAGACTCAACGTGGAACGACTACCGCAACTCCACCATTTTCTTGACGGTCATTTTGTGGATTGTGTGTGTGTTGGCGGCGTTTAGGGTCATTGGCAGTTTCTTGTACGTGGTGCTGGGCATTTTCCGCCCGTTGAAATGGGCGCTCCGCAGAAAGCGCGCAACCGCGGAGTGAGAAGCCAAGAGTAAAAAGTGGAAAGTGGAGAATGAGTGAGTTGGAAAGTGGAGAAACTGAGATGGAAAGTTGAGCAGCTGGGAAACTGAGGGATTAGGATAAACGCGCACACGTATTTAATGAATGGGGAAAGAACGCGTCGCCGTTTGCGCGACTTAATCTGTTAAATAGCGGGTGTTGCATATGTGCGACGCCAATCCATTGTTCGGCCCATTGGCCGAACGGCTAATTAGACTTCCCCAACGGGCCGGCAATCGGCCCCACTCTGGGAATGCATTACCGATGCCGACGCACCGGTATAAAAGCATCATCCTGGCTCGCGACGGCGAATCAACGGCGCAGATGATGCAACGACTCGGAACTGCCGTTGTACTGCACTGGGACCGGGTACCTGAGGTGATGGCGCCGCTGTGATTGGCGGAAATTTCCAGACGGAATGCCGGAAAAAGAAAGCTTTATCGTGCATGGCAGCCAGCCTGACGTCAGGCGGACGGACCTGTGCGCTGCACTGTGGCGTGTCGGCTGGAGATGCACCTCATCGTTGGCTGCAGGCGTGCATAGAGATTGCGTGCCAGCGGGGGCCCGTACCCCTGGTGCTGGACAATGCCATTTAGAGGCGGGCTCCCTGTGCAGGCAATGTCGCATCTCTGCCGATGCAATTTTGGCTGGGTTAGCGGGTGGGGGCGCTTTGGATGGGGGTTACTTGCGGGACGCGGCACTGGAGGTGCGCCGCATTGGGCTGAAATGAATACGAAGTCACGTGACTTTGTTAATTGGCGATGGAGGCCCGTTTCCAGCGCTTTTAGCCCGGGGGTGCCGAATGTCGTCCGAGCGTTCCGTGCGACATGTGAGGTATTTTGTCGTGCCCGATTGGGACGGCGGCCCCGGCTGGGACGGCTACTTGGGTGCAGTACGCCGCTACGTTTTGTGTGATTAACCACTCCAGACAGAGTATGAATCCTGTATAGATGTGCGACATGTCCCGATTGGGTTTTTTGTTTACAGAAATCCCGCACCGTGGGCTCAAATATAAAGGTGCCCCCGTTCCCACGTACCCAACTTGACCATGAGTGACAACGCTCCCACCGTGGAAAAGGTTGACAAGTCCGTCGAGGATGACGACGAGGACGAGGACATTGATCAGTTGATTATGGACCTCCAGTCCCACCACAATGTCGGCGGCGACGACGAGGAGGAGGACGACGAAGACGACGGTGCCTCGTTCAAGCAGGTGCCCGACGAGCTCCTTCAAACCAGCCCCGAGCAGGGCTTGAACGACGACGAGGTTGCCAAGCGCCGCAAAAAGTATGGTCTCAACCAAATGGCTGAGGAGCACGAAAACATGGTTATCAAGTTCATCATGTTTTTCGTGGGCCCCATTCAGTTTGTCATGGAGGGTGCCGCCATTTTGGCGGTTGGTTTGGAGGACTGGGTTGACTTTGGTGTCATTTGCGGTCTCTTGATGTTGAATGCGTGCGTCGGTTTTATACAGGAGTACCAGGCGGGCTCCATTGTCGATGAGTTGAAGAAGACGCTTGCCAACACGGCAAATGTCGTGCGTAACGGCGCCCTTGTCGAGGTGCAGGCTAATGAAATTGTTCCTGGCGATGTCTTGCAGCTCGAGGACGGTACCGTTATTCCTGCAGACGGTCGCATTATTTCCGAGGAGTGCCACTTGCAGGTGGACCAGTCCGCCATTACCGGCGAGTCGCTTGCAGTGGACAAGCGCGGCGGTGACTCGACGTACTCGTCGTCCACTGTCAAGACTGGCGAGGCGTTTATGATTGTCACGGCCACGGGCGACAACACCTTTGTCGGCCGTGCCGCCGCCTTGGTGAACAAGGCGGCTGGCGGCAGCGGTCACTTTACCGAGGTGCTCAACAACATTGGTGTCATTTTGTTGGTGCTTGTGCTCCTCACCCTCTTTGGCATTTGGATTGCCTGCTTCTACCGTTCGGTGCGCATTGTGCCCATTCTCAGATATACCCTTGCCATCACCATCATTGGTGTCCCCGTGGGTTTGCCCGCTGTCGTCACCACCACCATGGCTGTCGGCGCCGCCTACCTTGCCAAGAAGCAGGCCATTGTGCAAAAGCTTTCCGCCATTGAGTCGCTTGCCGGTGTCGAAATCTTGTGCTCCGACAAGACTGGTACCTTGACCAAGAACAAGCTTTCGCTCCACGAGCCCTACACTGTCGAGGGTGTCGAGGCTGACGACCTTATGTTGACCGCGTGCCTTGCCGCTTCGAGAAAGAAGAAGGGTTTGGATGCCATTGACAAGGCCTTCCTCAAGTCGCTCATCAACTACCCGCGTGCCAAGGCTGCCCTCACAAAGTACAAGGTGCTCGAGTTCCAGCCCTTTGACCCCGTCTCCAAAAAGGTTACCGCCATTGTCGAGTCGCCCGAGGGCGAGCGCATCGTCTGTGTCAAGGGTGCGCCCCTCTTTGTGCTCAAGACTGTCGAGGATGACCACCCGATTCCTGAGGATGTCCACGAGAACTACCAAAACACCGTTGCCGAGTTTGCCTCGAGAGGCTTCCGTTCGCTTGGTGTCGCGAGAAAGCGCGGCGAGGGCCACTGGGAGATTTTGGGCATCATGCCGTGCATGGACCCCCCGAGAGACGACACTGCCGCTACAGTCAACGAGGCTAGACGCCTTGGTCTTCGTGTCAAGATGCTCACTGGTGACGCCGTTGGCATTGCCAAGGAAACGTGCAGACAGTTGGGTCTCGGAACCAACATTTACGATGCCGAGAAGCTTGGTCTTTCTGGCGGCGGCGACATGGCTGGTTCCGAAATTGCAGACTTTGTTGAGAATGCCGACGGCTTTGCCGAGGTGTTCCCGCAGCACAAGTACAATGCCGTTGAGATTTTGCAATCTAGAGGCTACTTGGTGGCCATGACTGGTGACGGTGTCAATGACGCCCCCTCGTTGAAGAAGGCCGACACTGGTATCGCCGTCGAGGGCGCCACGGATGCTGCGCGCTCCGCCGCTGACATTGTCTTCCTTGCCCCTGGTCTTTCCGCCATTATTGACGGTTTGAAGACGTCGAGACAGATTTTCCACCGCATGTACGCCTACGTGGTGTACCGTATTGCTCTTTCGCTCCACTTGGAGATTTTCCTTGGTCTCTGGATCATCATCTTGAACCACTCATTGGACATTGACCTCGTTGTCTTCATTGCCATTTTTGCCGATGTCGCCACCCTTGCCATTGCCTACGACAATGCGCCGTACGACCCGCAGCCCGTCAAGTGGAACCTCCCGCGTTTGTGGGGCATGTCCATCATTTTGGGCATTATTTTGGCTGTGGGCACCTGGATTACCCTCACCACCATGTTCATGAAGAAGGGTGGTATCATTCAAAACTTTGGTTCGATTGACGGTGTCTTGTTTTTGCAGATTTCCTTGACTGAGAACTGGCTCATTTTCGTTACGCGTGCCCAGGGCCCCTTCTGGTCGTCGGTGCCCTCGTGGCAGCTTGCCGGTGCTGTGCTTGCCGTGGACATTATTGCCACGTGTTTCACGCTTTTCGGCTGGTGGTCGCAGAACATGAACGACATTGTCACTGTTGTGCGTGTGTGGGTGTGGTCGTTTGGCGTCTTCTGCCTCCTTGGCGGCGCCTACTTTATCATGTCTGAGAGCGAGGCGTTTGACAACTTCTGCAACGGGCGTCCCACCAAGAAGGAGCAGCCTGACCGCCGCTCTTTGGAGGACTTCCTTGTGCTGATGGCTAGAGTGTCGACGCAGCACGAAAAGTCGTCGTGATCTTTCATTTGGTAATAGATAATAATACAATAAGAGTATTGACGATTCTGGGCTGTGGGGTTGTAGTGCGTGCGATTAATTGAGCCGGAGCTGGCTAGTGTGAGGCGTGTCAATTCCACGTCGGTGACTTTGTGTTCTGTCGTGTTATAGATGAAACAATGAGAGAATTGAGATGGTCGCGAAATCGATTTCTTGTATTCGTCTGAGATTCCATGAGAGAATTGAAATAGTCGTAATGTCGATTTCTTGTTGTAGTCGTGTCTGAGATTTCATGAGGGAATTGCGATGGGCTTAAGTCGTGAAATCGATATCTGTCGTATTCGTCTGATTCCGTGAGGGAATTAAGATGAGCTTGAGTCGTGAAATCGACTTCTGTCGTATTCGTCTGAGATTCGATGAGAGAATTGAGATAGTCGCAAAATCGATTTTTGTCGTATTCGTCTAAATTCATGAGAGAATTGGATGTGAGGCCGCGTCTTGATTTGGTATTCAATGCCTATTGATTCGGGATTCGACTGTACTAAATTCTAATTCGTGTCCTTCTCTTGTCGTGTAACAGATTACAACAACTTTGCAATAATTGAGTCGTGACTCGATTCTATCTTTTCTCGTCTTTCAATTGTCCCTCATTCACTTTCTTGTCATTGCCTCGCTGAGACGTTGGGCATCTGCCTTTCTGCAGTACTCCATCAGACACTTGGAGGCTCCAGTCATGACGACAAACTTGCATGGGCTCCCGCTGGACATCTTCAAGGACAAGGAGTTGGACATTGTTGGGGCGCTCCACACGCTCAACCTTGACGAGCTCGACGACTTTGGCATGGACTACCCGGCGCAGACGCCGACGGTCTTTTCTGCATTGGGCACGCCGCTGTCGGCGTGGGGCGCGACGTTTGCGCCGTTTGCGATGGAGGAGAAGCGCCCCGACGAGCGGGGCTTTGCGTTTGAGCCCGAGCGCAGTCTTGTGGTGCCGTGGCGGCGGCGGCGGCGGCGGCAGGATGCGCTGCGGTTTGCGGGTGCGCAGTTGCTGGATTTCACGGGCCAGTTTGTGGCGCTCAGCAAGGACCAGCACGGGTGCCGTTTTCTCCAGCGGCTGATGGAGAGCGCGGAGGCGGTGGGGCAGGTTTTTGCGGAGATTGCGCCTGCGGTGACGGAGTTGATGGTGGACCCGTTTGGCAACTACCTTGTGCAGAAGGTGCTCGAGCGGGGCACCGGTGCGCAGCGGCGGCGGCTCATGCAAGCGGCGGCGCGGGACGTTTTGCAGATTGCGGTGGACCCGCACGGCACGCGCGCGCTCCAGAAGATGGTGGAGGTTGCCGGCGACGATGCGGCGGTGCTAGTGGCGAGCCTCGAGCCGCACGTTTTGGCGTTGGCGCGCGACCTCAACGGCAACCACGTTGTGCAGCGGTGCCTCGAGTGCCTTGGCCCGCAGCGGCTGTTTGTGTACGATGCGGCGGCGGCGCACTGCGTCGAGATGGCGACGCAGCGGCACGGCTGCTGCGTGCTCCAGCGGTGCCTCGACCACGGCTCCGCGGCGCAGGTGCGGCGGCTTTCGGCGGCGGTGGCGGCGCACAGCGCGGCGTTGGCGGCGGACCCGTTTGGCAACTACGTGGTGCAGTATGTGTTGGCCAAGGGCGACGCGGCGCTGGTTGCGCAGGTGTTGCAGCACGTCTGCACCCACGTGGTGCCGCTCCTGTTGCACAAGTTTGGCCTGAATGTCATTGAGAAGGCGCTCCGCGGGCCGCACCGCGACGCCGTGGTGGCGCACTTGCTCGCGCACGCCGCGCGCTTTGCCGCCTTGTTGAACGACGCCTACGGCAACTACGTGCTCCAGACGGCGTTGGACGTGGCGGCGCCCGCAGACTTGCGCGCGTTGGCGGCGCAGATTCAGCCGTTGCTCCCGGCGATCAAGAGCACGCCCCACGGGCGCCGCATCATGGCGAAGATTCAGAATGCGTAGCGGCAGTGCAATGTGGGGGCGGTGGAGCGACTGAGGCTGGAATCGATCGAACTGGAGAGCGGCTAGAATCGATCGAACTGGAGAGCGGCTGGAATCGATCGAACTGGAGAGCGGCTGGAATCGATCGAACTGGAGAGCGGCTGGAATCAATCGAACATGGAGAGCGACTAAGGACTGGAATCGATCGAACCTGGAGAGCGACTAAGGCTGGAATCGATCGAACATGGAAAGCGACTGAGGCTGGAATCGATCGAACATGGAAAGCGACTGAGACTGGAATCGATCAGACCTGGAGAGCGACTAAGGCTGGAATCGATCGAACCTGGAAAGCGACTGAGGCTGGAATCGATCGAACCTGGAAAGCGACCAAGCGACTAAGGCTGGAATCGATCGAACATGGAAAGCGACCAAGCGACTAAGGCTGGAATCGATCGAACATGGAAAGCGACTGGAATCGATCGAACTGGAGAGCGACTGCAAATCGATCGAGCCTGGACTCGGCGATGGTTGAATCAACTGCAACTGGGTGAGTGGACCGACACTGGCCGTGGCACCACCGTGCGGCTGCCGCCGCTGTATATCATGTAGAATAGCAACTGGGACGGCTGACGGCGTAGCCCGACTTTACCACGACTTGCACCTGAAGATCTCTGGTGCATATTCCGCGCCACATTGCGCCCACCCCACGTTAGACCCTGGAGTGCATACGTGCCGATGACGGCCAAAGCCAAAATCAAAAAAAGGCAGTACTCCCGGCGCGGCTGCCGCGAGTGCAAGCGCCGCAAGATCAAGTGCGACGAAGCCACCCCCGCGTGCCGCAACTGCAGCCGATTGAGCAAGGCGTGCGTCTACGAGGCCTTCACCTTCAAGGGCACCACGCCCAAAGAGTGGGCAGGCCCGCTGCGCAAGTACGGCAGCCTCTCGTTGCAGTTCTACGAGCCCAAGAAGAAGGCCAAGCCGAAGCACAAGCCCGCAGACGACATGCAGCTGTTGTTTGGCGACGCGTGCCACTTGGTGCACGACATTAGCCACCTGCTCGGGCCGTTCGACGTGGAGCCCAACTTCTGGGACACGCTCACGCCGCAGGCGCACAGCGAGGAGCCCACCTTGTCCATGGCGGAGCTCGTGGAGCGGTGCATAGACAACCACCGCTTGCAGGAGCCCCACCAGGCCTACCTCAAGACCTTGGCGCTCACAGACCTCCTGTACCACTTGTACCCCTACGCGCTGCTGGTGGAGTCCAACGAGGTGATGAGCGTGCTCTTGTCGTACCTGCTCAACTGCACCTACCTACTAACGGCGCTCTTGGCCAACTCGGCCACGTTCCAGTACAACCAGGCGGGCCGCGCGCGCGACAAGACGCACCGCGACCACTACATCTCGCTCTGCTTCTCGCTCTTGGCCGAGGGCTTCCGCGGCTTCGAGAACCCCAGCGTGTTTTGCGGCAACATCGAAACGCTCCTCCTCACCGTGCTCGTGCTCACCGCCTACTTCACCGCAACCCCGCAGAAGCACGACAGCGTGCTCAGCTCGTGGCGCGCGCACCTCCGCGGCGCCCGCGACCTCTTGATCAACTACAGCAAGATTCTAGAAAGCGCCGAGCACACCCCCAACTCGGACGGGCTCGCGCTCGCCAAGTGCATGTTCTTCGCCATGGAGCTGGTGGCGAGCATCCACCAGCCCGACGGCGGCGAGTTGGGCCGCAAGTTCGACTACGCCGACCTGCTGGTGCACTTCCCAGACCCAACCGCAGACCCTTACAGCGCCATGTTCTGCGCCACGGCCTACTTCGACGCAGCAGGCGCGCCGCAGTACCGCGAGACCCTCCTCAAGTTGCGCCTCGTGTGCCCCGGCTACAACAGCAGCGACTTCAACCGCTTCTGCGGGTACACGGCGTTGGGCGTCGGCGTCATCCTGCGCTACACGGCGGTGTGCGACGCGCTCCGCCACCGCGGGCTCGACCGCGCGCCCTTCTTCTGGACCAACCACGTGTTGCTGCTGGTGGCGCAGGCCCAGCAGGAGCAAATCACGCCGTGCGACCCGCGCACCTTCGCCGTCGACGCCAAGGCGTTGGCAGACTTCCAGGGCACCGCGGCGTGCTTCGCAGGCACAGGCGTCAAGTACTCCCACTACGACATGGCCCACCAGTACTTCATGACCTTCATCACATTCCAGCTCCTCGTGCTCCCCAAGTTCATGGGGCTCCCGCGCTCGCACCCGCACGTCCAGGAGTTGGTGCGCTTCGTGCTCCTGAGCTGCTTCCTCATACGCACCAAGGAGGGGCCCGTCGAGCTGCCCCTCGCCGAGCTGCCCCACTTCTATCTCGACAGCCTCTTTGACATGCGCAGCATCATGTACCAGAGCGCGTTCCGGCTGTGCGCAGGCTGCATCGTGAGCGACGTGGACTTTGAGAAGGTACAGTTGTACTTTACAGGGCTCATGAAGTTGGGCAACGGCCTGGCGCACTCGGCGCTCAGCGGCATTGAAAAGATCAAGGAGGAACGGAAAAAGAGGACGCCAGAGGAAAACGAAGAGGTTTTGTTCCTCGACAATATGTCGGGGGACATTCCCTTTTGTTGACGTACTGCAGGCACTCGAGCATGAACGAAGAATCGCCCTTGACCGACAACGGCTACCTTGCCAAGGAGGACATTGAGTGGGACTTTGGCGGCCCCGCGGGGGCGCTTGGCATGATGGTTGGGTTTCCCCTCCTCATGTGGTACATGTGGTTGAGCGCCGAGTTTTACGGCGGCAAGCCCGCGTGGCCCCACAATGAAACGTGGCCCGAGTTTGCGCGCCACTTGTGGCTGCTCTTTGTGGCGCACGGCGTGCCCTCCGTCACTGTGGTTGCGGTGTTCACTGCGTTTTTCCTCATTCAGGCCGTGTTTTACTTGACGCTCCCGGGCGTGTGGACCAAGGGCCAGCCCTTGACGCACTTGGGCGGGCGCCAGTTGCCCTACTACTGCAACGCCGTGTGGGCGTTTTACACCACCAATGCCATTTTGTTGGCGTTGCACGCGGCGGGGTACAAGATGTACTTTTTGATCAACCACTTTGGCGAAATCATGACCACCGCCATTGTGTACGGGCTCTCGCTCTCGGTTCTTTTGTACGTGTACTGCCTCAATGTGTCGAAGGACTACCACCGCATGACAGGGAACCACATTTACGACTGCTTCATGGGGGCACCGCTCAACCCGCGCATCGGCAAGTACCTCGACCTCAAGATGTTCTTCGAGGTGCGCATCCCCTGGTTCACCCTCTACTTTTTGCTGTTGTCGACGGCGTTGAAGCAGTACGACGAGTACGGCTACGCCCTGCCGCAGATTCTCTTTCTCTTGTACGCGCACTGGCTCTACGCCAACGCGTGCTCCAAGGGCGAGGAGTTGATTGTGCCCACGTGGGACATGGCGTACGAAAAGTTTGGCTTCATGTTGCTCTTCTGGAACATTGCCGGCGTGCCATACACCTACTGCCACGGCACCTTGTTCCTCGCGTGGCACGACCCGGCGGAGTACTCGTGGCACTGGGCGTACAACACGGTGTTGTTTGTCGTGCTCACGGTGGCGTACTTCTTTTTCGACACGGGCAACCGCCAAAAGAACTCCTTCAGACGCACCGTGGCGGGCAACAACAACATCCGCAAGTCGTTCCCGTACTTGCCCTGCCTGGACCTCGTGAACCCGCTGTACATTGAGTGCGCCAACGGCCTGAAGCTCTTGACCGACGGCTGGTACAAGTACGCCCGCAAGGCCCACTACGTGGCGGACTGGACCATGGCGCTCACGTGGAGCCTCATGTGCGGCTTTGCGTCGCCCTTCCCGTGGTTTTTCCCGGTGTTTTTCTTGATTGTCTTGGTGCACCGCGCCTACAGAGACCAGAGAAAGTGCAAGCAAAAGTACGGCGCAGACTGGGACCGCTATCTCGAGGCCTGCCCGTACATGTTCATCCCGTACGTATGGTAATACATCGGTGAGTGAAGTTGTAGATAATGTAAAAAGCTGGGATTTTTGTCAAGTTTGTGAAAAGTATGGTTTTCAACAAAGTTTGAAAAATCAAGGAAGCGATTGAAGACTTTCAACAACTACAAGGAGACTTGAGTTGATGTCTCTGTGTCGGTACGGTCGTCAGGGCCTCACACAGTTCGAACAGATGTCGTAATGACTGTATTTAGCTTCGGCTACTGCACCCTTTGAGCCGTGCTGAGTACTCACCGATCACACAGTCGTGGAGTCGCACTAATTGAGATTTCAGCAGGACGGGGTCGATGGTTTGACCGTCAAAACCGCATACTCACAATTGAGCCGAAACGAAAATTGATATACAACGACAAGAGATTTCTACGAGCTTTGATGAAGCTGGTGTAGTGGCTTCACTTATAAGTCATCATTGAATGATCCGCCTTAGTTTAGCGACGCACAGATCACCGTATTGTCCATGACAATGCACGATCAGATTGCGGTGGTCGATGCATCCCATGTACGTTCGTGTGTACCTGAGACACACGGCCGCTCAATTAACAGAGGCCGTTGAATCAGAAGACGAGCACATGAATAACAGACGGGCGCTAAAGTGACGGAGGTCCAAGACTTGGCCCAATCGCCCAAGCCAATGGCTATAATAATTTGATTTCAAGTATCAAACCATAATGCCACATTGGTGCAACATAGATGAGTTAGCTGGCATTACCCTCCGGAGACTGCAGTCAAGTATATATCTACCATTTCTCAAACCCACTTAACACGAAATCATTCGGCATTCTCTACGTAAGCGCCGCTTGGCCCTTGCTTGGCACGCTACACAGCCAAAGCAACCTCATCTAATCCATCTCGGCAATGGCCACGAGCCGCTCGTCAATCTCGTCCGGGGTCAAGATACGGAACCCGCTGGCTTCCGCGACGCCCACCTCAATGTCGTTTTTGCGAAAGTCGGTGCCCACCACCGAGCTCAAGGCGGTGATGGCAAACTCCACCGTCTGGCGCCAGTCGCCCTCCAAGTCGCTCTTCAACTTCTTTTCGAGGTACGCCGTGGCCTCCTGCTGCTTCGGGCCCGTCAGCACCGCGCGCACGCCCGTGTAGTAGCCTGCGGGGTCGCACTTGAACAACTGCGGCCCCAACTGCTCCTCGGTGTCCACCTGGCACAAGGTGAGCGCCACGCCCAACGGACGCATGTACGCGCGCTGGGTGTACAACTGCAGCATGTTGGCCATGCGTTTTGCGAGGCCCTGGACGGGCATCTCGTAGCCAAACTTGTACCTAAACTCTGCGGCCTCTGCCCTGGCGCGGAGGGCAAGCGAGCGCGCGTCAGCGATGGAGCCAGTGGCTAGCATGCCGATGGAGGGGGTGATTTGAAAGAGGTACAGCACCGTCTTGGGGTCGAGGAGCTTATCGCTGATTTTCTTTTGCGACACCATCACCACGGAGTCGGGGCCGCACACCGACACCGACGTGATGTTGGCGGAGTTGATGGCCTTGAAGGCGTACTCGACCTGGTAGAGCCTACCCTCGGGCAGGAAGATTGTGATGTGGCGGTCGAATCCGGCGGAGCCTGGTGTTAGAGAGTGGTGACATACTGGCCATGTGGCGATAGTTGGTCACGTGAGGGCGGGGGTTGACAAGACGAGGGGGTGGGCCGGGTGGAGTGTTTGCGGCTCGCGGAGAAACGAGAGGGAGGGAATACGCTCGAGAGGTGGGATAGGGTGACAGTGCTGTTGATTAGGAATAAGACGAGACATGGGTGGGTTTCGAGAGGGGCATCAAGTGGGGCATCAAGTGGGGCGTCAAGCGGGGCAATGAGAGGCATCAAGTGGGGCATCGAAAGGGCAATGAGGGGGGATCGAGCGGGGAATTGAGTGGGGCAGGGAAAATCAGGCGGGGCATCAAGCGGGGCATCGCACCAGATGTCATCATTGCGTGGTGCTACCACATAACACATAGGGCCGGGCGCTGATTCTGCCCATGCAACCCACCGCACCCACGATTTGACTCAAGATTCATCCACCCCTTCGCTCGCTCCACACGGCGCCAGTTGACCAGCACCTCACGTGACCCTATGTCAACCTTCACCACCGACCGAAAAACCACAGAGAGCGCCCCGCACTACTACCCGTTGCCCGGCCCGCTCCGCGACGTGCTGTACCACTACAACCCCGATGCCGCGCACTACCACTACGGCGCACACCACCCGATGAAGCCCTTTCGGCTCATGCTCACCGACCACCTCGTGTCGTCCTACGGGCTCCACGAGCAGATGGACTTGTACAAGCCGCGGGCGGCCACGCGAGACGAGCTCCTAGCGTTCCACTCCGAGGACTATGTCGATTTCCTACAGCGAGCGTCGCCCACCGCATCCACCACCGAGGAGCACGCCCAGTTCAACATTGGCGACGACTGCCCCGTGTTTGACGGCATGTACGACTACCTGCGAGCGTATACGGGCGCGCTGTTGGACGCGCTGCGCAAGTTGTGTAGTGGGATGAGCGACATTGCCATCAACTGGAGCGGGGGCCTCCACCACGCCAAAAAGAGCGAGCCGAGCGGGTTCTGCTACGTCAACGACATTGTGCTTGCCATTCTCAATCTTTTGCGGGTGCACGCGCGGGTGATGTACATTGACATTGACTTGCACCACGGCGACGGGGTGCAGGAGGCGTTCTACCTCACTGACCGCGTGATGACGGTGCTGTTTCACAAGTACAACGGGGAGTTCTTCCCCGGGACGGGCCTGATTTTCGAGAGCGGGGTAGGTGCGGGGCGCAACTACGCCGTCAATGTGCCCTTGAAGGACGGCATTGACGACGACCTGTACGTGCATCTTTTCCGGCTGGTTGTGGAGCCGTTGGTGGCCAAGTACCAGCCGCTGGTGATTGTGCAGCAGTGCGGGGCAGATTCGTTGGGGTACGACCGGTTGGGGTGCTTCAACTTGAACATCCGGGCGCACGGCGAGTGCGTCAAGTTGGTGAAGGGCTTGGGCGTGCCGTTGCTCGTGTTGGGCGGCGGCGGCTACACGCCGCGCAACGTGCTGCGGCTCTGGTGCTACGAGACGCTGGTGCTCACCAACGTGCAGCTCGAGCACGAGATACCCCGCACCCCGACCCACGACTGGTTTGGGCCGGACTACTCGTTGCACCCGCAGTTGGACGGGCGTTTGGACAACCGCAACCTGCGAAAGTACTTGGAGAGCGTGCGGCAGCAGATTATGGAGCAGTTGCGGGGCTTGCAGTACGCGCCGCTGGTGCAGATGGCGCAGATTCCGCCGGACTTGCTGGGCTTGACCGAGGACGGCGACGCCGAGGTTGCGGACTTGGCGGCGGACAGGGCGGTGTAATATACATCCAAAATAGGCAAAGTTAAAGGTCACATGACACGCACATGACCACATTCACGTGACTTTTAATGGATGTCAAGCGGCTCGAAGTGGCCACGGAGGGCCGCCGCCGCGTGGTGAATCGCCGGTACCGCCTCGTGCGCACCATCGGCCAGGGCCAGTTCGGCAAGGTGCTCTTGTCCGAGGATTTGGCCGAAGGCGGCTTGGTGGCCATCAAAACGATCAACCGGGTCGACCGCAAGAAACTAATAACCCGCACGTACCTCAGCCACAGCACGAAAATCAAGCGGGAGATACAGATTATGAAGGAGTGCAGCCACCCCAACGTGGTGCGGCTCTTTCTGGTGATTGACGACATGCGCTACGACAAGATTCTCCTCGTTTTGGAGTACTGCAAGTTGGGGGAGCTCGACTGGAAGCGGTACAACCACTACCACGAGAAGTACCTCAAGACGGCGGCGTTGCCGCTCAACAGCATCTTGCGCGACGTGGCCAACGGGTTGGAGTACCTCCACCTGAAGAACATTATACACCGGGACCTCAAGCCTTCGAACCTCTTGATTTCGGCCGAGCGGCGCATCAAGATCAGCGATTTCGGCGTGAGCTTGATTCTCGAGAACAACGCCAACGACGACCGCGAGCTCGGCAAGACGATGGGCACGCCTGCGTTTTTCGCGCCCGAGCTCTGCCAGTTTGTCAACAACCGGCTTCTGCAGATTGGCGACCTTGCGCGCAGCAAGATCGACGCGCGCATCGACGTGTGGCTGCTCGGCGTGGTGTTGTACTGTCTCTTTTTCCACGTGTTGCCCTTTGACGGCGCCAACGAGTTTGCCTTGTTCAAGAGCATTGTCACTGCGCCGCTCAAGTTCCCCGCGACCCGCAACAGCACCCACGTGCGGTGCGAGGACGTGGAGGAGGTGGGGTTGTTGCAGGACTTGGTGGGGCAGCTCTTGGCCAAGGACCCCGCGCGGCGCCCCACCTTGGCGCAGGTGCGGCAGCACAGGTTCACCGTGTTTGACCTTTCCAGGAGCGACGCCGCGGCGTACGCCCGCTCCAACGCCCGCTACATGAAGCTGAGGCGGCACGTGTGGCTGCCGCCCGCAGACGAGGCGCCCCCGCTCCACGACATGGAGCGCGTCGACGACTTGTTGGACTCGTACCTCGATGACTCGGACGAGTCAGACACCGACACCACCAACG
This sequence comes from Tanozyma kutaoensis, assembly GCA_030562905.1. NCBI lineage: Eukaryota > Fungi > Ascomycota > Pichiomycetes > Serinales > Metschnikowiaceae > Tanozyma > Tanozyma kutaoensis. The sequence goes on along the minus strand of JAKUAK010000050.1, from coordinate 9,876 downwards.
TGTTGGCGGGCTTGGGCGGCTTGGGCATTGGCGACGACGCCCAGGCGGACCGGGTCTTGGACGCAGAGCTCAGGCACGAGCCGCTGTCGCTAGCGGCGCGACGACAGGCGCCCGAGCCCGTGGTGACAATTGGGCGCAGCTCGCCGTCGTCGTTGGGGCTGATGTTCAGCCCGACGCAGCGTTTCTTTGCGCGGCTCCAGCACAAGGAGCCGACGATCCACGCGCTCGCGGGCGAGCCGGAGCACGAGTTGGAGCCGCCGCTGTTTTTCCGGGCGGAGCGGCGGCTCAGCGGCGAGCTGGTGAGCAGCGAGGGGAGCCGGAAAAACTCCATTCTGAGCGCCAAGTCGGGGCTTTTCAGGCTTCCGAGCTCGAGCTCGTCGCTCAACTTGCATGCGTACTTGACCGACGACGACCACGAAACGACCCTTACAATGGACCAGTATCTCGACTCTTTGGGGTGACAATGGGGATCTTGCGCCACGACGCTGCAGGACAATAAGATTTGGGAATGTGGAGACCCACGGCTAGAGGCTTGGTTGCAGGGCGCCTCGAGCGGCATTGGAGACGCTGCAGACAAGCTGGTGTTGCGTAAACAAACGCGGTGGCTAAGTTTGTGTGCAGTGCGCTTGCTGCACCGAAGTATTTGCGCGTCACGAGCCCTGGCCGGATCGACTATTCCGTGCGACAAGTCGCCGCGCTCGGCGCCTCGCGCGCCCAAAGCAGCGGCGCGTGGACGCGGACTGCAGAAAAACACGCTCATTTTGTTTTGCTGCTCGATGCGGCATGCGCACTGCAGACAGCCAAGGCATTTATTCCTAGCAACCGCTCAGCTCGCCAATGCTGCCCCACGGCCCCGTATCGCCTCTCGCCCGAAAGGGCCTAGGCTTCCTCATGCGGCTAGCGGGCCACTCTCCGAAGGAAAAAACCCACCCTCGAGAAGACAATTCCGACTCGTGCGACACAACATTGCAGGACGACACCTTTGACACGGTCACGGGCGCCCCGGTGGACACCACGGATGTGTTGGCGCAGCCGCACAAGGAGATCTTGGCCTTGGAGCCCGATCCGGTGCTCAATTGCCAGTACCCCGCGCACCACTCACCCAATGTCATTTCGCTGCCCCACCTGGCTGCCCCGCACGAGCCAAACAACCCGGACAGCCTCCTACCGCCGGCGTGGATCCTGTCGTGGGACGACAACTTCCCCCGCATCACCGTGGACCGCTTGCATCTGCTCTTGCTCGACTGCGCGCCCTTCCACCGCATAGTCGTTGTAGACTGCCGATTCCCCTACGAGCACGAAGGCGGGCACATCTCCGGGAGCACCAACGTGCCGCAGCCCGCGGGTCTCGCTGCGCTTTTGGGAAACAGCGTCCCGGGGACGTTGTACGTCTTCCACTGCGAGTTCTCCGTGTTCCGCGGCCCCACCATGGCAGGGCAGCTCCGCCGCGCAGACCGCAACGCCAACGCGCACCGGTACCCGCACTTGCTGTGTCCCGACGTTGCCATATTGGAAGGCGGGTACAAACAGTTCTTCGCCGAGTTGCCCCACTTTTGCCTGCCGCGCGGGTACGTGGCGATGAACGACAGCACGCACCGGGCGCGATGCGACGCCGGGATGGCCAAGGTGTTGCTGGCGCTGAAGCTCACGCGGGCCAAACTGTGCAACCAGTTTACCCCGCACCTCCTCCATTGCCGGCTGGCGTCGTACACCGAGCCGCGGCGGCGCACAAAGGTGCAGAAGACGCCGCGGTTGCGCATCGAGCCGCGCGCCATGGAGTACGGCCTGCTGGTGAGCGTCGCCACGTGCCCCGAGTTCAGCCCCCCGCCAGCGTTGTTCCGCGACCGTGTGGCGCTGCCACTGTCGCTCCTGGACGTGTCATTGTCCCTGGCGGACGAGCTGCCTTTCTCGTCTACTGACTCGCTCGCTGAGTCGTCACTTTTCCTCGAAGACGTTCCCAGTGCCGGCACGGGGAAACGCCGCCGGCGAAAACGCACCACGACACCCAACTCTCCTTTGCTTTCCATGGACACAATCAACGAGACCCCTGTCGAGCTCGCCTTGAAGTACTTGGACCGGAGGTGACCGATTGCAAAACACTCAACAGACACATTGGACACCAAGTGTCAAATTATCTGGCCACAAAACAAGCCAACTAGCATGTGTAAGAAACCACTTAATGAGGGTGTAGACCGGAGGGTTGACAATTGTCGAAAGAGTCTGAGACCAGTGAGACTGGAACGGGGAGAACCAGTGCTGACTAAGTGGGAAGGGGAGAAGACTTTGTTGAAGGTTTTGTATAACTGTAGTTGCGGCGGGGCAAAGCGGGGCACATTCACCTCGTGCCCCTCATGCCCCGCATGCCCCTCATTCTCTTCTGCCCCGCGCCTCGCGCCCCGCGCCAACCCCACTCGTCGAAACGCTCTCTAAGCCCTTTCCGTTCGGTTAAGTCATCATCGCTCACACCATTCGTCATATATTCAATATCTATCCGTTGCTACGCCATTGTCGACGCGAAAACAACCCCCAACTGCCGGAACCCTAACAAGAGCACCACAAACACAGTGACGCACACCATCAGAAGCAAAAACGTGAGCCGCCGCTTAAAGTCCCAGCGAAGCGCCTGGCTACTGTCCTGCAAGGGGATGCTCACCACATGCTCTGCCGCCTGGAAACAAACGTGCCGCCGGCGCACCGTCTGGCACTCCGCAGCATCCACCTTCCGCTTCAAAAACGCCAATCCGAGCAAAACACCAGTGTACTGCTGCAACAGCGGGTCCATCGTTGCAAAAATCACATCCATGAGTCGCCGCTCGCGCAGAATCCCGCTGTACACGGCGTCCAACCGGTGGAGCAGCCGAAACACCTTTTCGTCCGCAGCGGCAATGCGCGCTTCGTCGTCCGCAACGAGCTCGCTGCGGAACAAAAATAGGCTTGTCGACACCAGCTTCTGCACCATCAGCGTGTACGCCAAAAGCGACGGCAACAAAAGCTTGCGGAGGTTGCCAAACGCCGAAAAGAAGACATCAATGCAGTTGAGCGCCCGGCCAACCGCGTCAATGGCCTCGTGCGCGGCACGGAGCACAACCACGGCGCCAGGCCGCACCGTCTCGTTGTAGCTGAGCGCCTCCCACTGCGCCGTTTCCAGTGCGGGGAAAAGACGGTTAAAGTCCTCTTCGACGCGGGCCATCGAGGCGCACGCTCGACGCGCCATGCGGGTCACGTCGTCGTAGTCGGGAATTTTTTCTAGTAGCGTGCTGTAAATGGTGATGATGTCGCAGTACAAGTGGACAATGCGCTTGAGGCTGGAGAAGTACTGCGCCGCAGCAGCGTTGAGGCACATGCGGAACACTGCGGGGTTGGTGCGCATGAGCTCGTATTCCTCCTCGACGCGAGGCTGGGCGTACGGTAGGAACCGGGAGGCAATAGTCAACGGCATGCTGTGCGGGGCACGACCGGCTTAGTAAAGGTGGGGCAAAATGCCCCACCGTGGCCCACAACCTGCCCCGCCGCTCCGCGCGGGGCACTCGCGACATTGCCCCGCGCGCAAAAGATTGGCTCGTTCATCTTTTCAACCCGAAGGGATCCTTATACGAACCCCGTGACAGTCACGTGAAGAGCAATGTGGTGGTTGCGTCGGCAGCCGTTCGACCCCGCCGTCTACGAAAAGGACCTAACCGCACTTACGCAGTCCATCTCGGCAACACAGCAACAGGTGGCCAAAGCACGCGCGTCGCATTCCCGCGTCCGTCGCTCGGTGCTTCTCTACTCGGTGGCGCTCTATCTCTTTTGGGGCGCCTATATCTACCATGCGGCGAAAGCCAACTTGGGCATCTTTGCCGAAACACACGGCTTCGCGTACATTGTCTTTTCGGGCCTCCTGCGGCGGCAACACTATGTGCTTTGTTTGGGCCCTGCGCTTATAATCTTGGCAGTGCGGATTGTTGATGCCTTTTATACATTTTTGATCAAGCGCAAGGAGCGGGGCCTCGCAGCGAAGCGCAAGCAGCACCGCGAGAAGATTGACGAGTTGAAAAAGGTGACCAATTTCAACACAACCAGCGAGTTGTTGACGCGATACCTGGACAAAAACGTGGATAAGGAGGCAAAGCCTAAGAGGACGGAGAGGCCGATGCAGAAGAAGGTGGAGAAGGAGGGGAACGTCACCAAGGAAATTAAACTTGAAAGGCCCAAACCTGTCCCCGCATCTACAGAGCGCTCGTTTATGGACCGCATGTTGGACTATGTGATTGGGTCAGACCATAATGAAAGTGTTGAGAGCCGATATGCTTTGATTTGCAGCAACTGCTACGTGCACAATGGCTTGGCGGCGCCAGGTTGCGCCGACCCGCATGATGTTGTGTACGCGTGCCGCAATTGCGGGTACATTAATGGGCGGTTCAAGGAGGCGAGATTGGCGGGGCAGCCCGCGGGGCAACCTGCGGGAGCGACAGAAGTGGGGGAGGGGTCTCCCAAGGTCGATGCGGGGGAGGATTCTTTGAAGGAAGAAGCGGGGGAAGAAGCGGGGGAAGAAGCGGGGGAGGGGCACTCCGCGAGCGGGGCAGAGGTCAAATCTGTAAGCCCCGCGGTGCCAACCACGAAAGGCAACGAATCGTGATAGAGTAATGAATGACGGCATACTACACAGCTAGCAGAGATATTTATATCTACGACAAAGCCATGATGGCATTCACCATGTCGCCATCGTGCTTTCTCAACGTGGCCACGGCCTTGGCGCGGGAAACGTTGGTCTGCTCGACGATAATGTCAATGTCCTTGGGCTCCAAGCCCGTCTCGTCAACCTCGCCCTCTTCCTCTTCCTCCTTCTCCTCCTTCTTGTCGTTCAAAGACGCCTCCTGGAGGTCGGCAGTGATGGCCTCAGGGGACTTGTCGTCCTCGGCGTTGGGGGCAGCGTCAGCAGCAGCCTGGGCCTCAGCGAGACGCTGGTTCAAGTCGTCGACCTTGGCCTCGCCAAAGACAATGTAGCTGCCGGCGGGGGAGAGGTACACGTCGGGCAGGTCGATGCTGTAGATCAAGTTGCCCCTCTGCTTGAACGTGACACGGTTGATACCGGGCACGGGCTTGAGGTTGTACTTCTTGATCAACTCACGAGCCTTCTTCTCCTCTTTGGGGATCACGTTGACCTCGGCGCCTTGGGGGATTTCTTCGATTGACATGAAAAATTTGTAAGTCACGTGACGTATTGAGCCCTCTTGGTGGGGCACCCTTTATTGGTCAAGAGGATATGAAGCAATTGAGGTTTAGAAGCAGTCTAATTATCTTGGTTGGTTGGTGCTGAGTCATGACTTGTTTTGAATTGAATGTGAGTCGTGGGTGAAGTGATTCTGAATCGAGGTCAGGCTGCACGACCCTCGAACAGCACCGTTAGCCTAAGCAAGGAAATATTCAGTCCTTAAATCAGCTCGTTTCTATCACCAAGGGATCAAGACAGGGTGCTTAAACAAGCAGCGACTTATCGAGTCATGAGTTTTTGTCTCACAACTCAGCAAACTGAATGGCACAAATAAGCTTTAAGCTCGACATGAAGCGCACTAGTTCTGTGATTTGAGTGCGAATGCACTTCTTCATTACCCATTGTCATGCAATGCAAAGTGATGTCAGTGTTTTAACGACCCCTCAATTATCCATGCGAAACACACCGATGCAACATGACTCAGTGTACGCCACGACATTTTTGAATACCTCGAATGCGTCCGAGTGCGTCGAGTGCATAGACAGTCGAAGCGTGACTACTCACGACCGAGTCACTAATTTGAATGTCGAGTCACAGAGGAGTGTGCCAAGTCGTTCAAGTCTTTGGTCAATGATTACCGCCTACACTTACCGCTAAAACGTCTATTACGCTTTTATCCTCAACACGAAGTTCACAACCACGGCAACCAAAAGGAAAATGCACAACATAGTGGGGCCGAATCGGTCGTCGTAAGGCCCCGAGCCCCGCATTCTGATGGCTTTGGCACGCCAGTGGTAGGTGATTAGCGCGTACGCCATTGTCAACATGGCGATAAAAGTAAAGAGCCCCGCGCTGACTCTTCCAATTTGGTCACCAAAGTTCAAGAGGCCGACTCCAAGCGAGCCCAAGATGACTGTGAAGTTGAGCCACGAGAGGAACGTACGCTCATTGGCGAAGAAAACCTTTGGCTCGACGCGAGCAGGCAAGGCGACTCTCTTGGTGGAGCTCATGATGATTCTGCAGAGTGCGCACGTGGGGGCTTAAAAGCAGGTGTATTGCACCGTGCGGCGATGCAGTGGGTAGAAGGTGGGGCAATGAATGGACGACTCAAAGACACCAACAAAAGTGCGCGAGGCACTTTCATGACTCGTAAAGTCCGAGTTGGTCCTTATCAGGTGACTCACACGTGACTTTTATTAGCAGGCTCAGACCTTGAAGCGGCCAGATCAAGATTGAGACGAAGCAGCGACCCAGAAGTTCTAGCAGTCCAACGTGCCGAGTCGGAGTTGGGTCCACACTTTGACAGCTGTATGTGCACTCATGAAACATGTACTCCTACTCGAAGTACGGGACGCGGGACCTGAAGCCCCGAGAGAAGGCAGCGGAGAAGAAGGAGCCCAAAAGAGAACAGAAGAAAGAGGATAAGGAAGAGAAACCCAAAGAGGAAGCCCGCACCTTTGAAAACGAGTACTCCAACAACCACATCCACACCCACCACTTCCCCACGAGCTACATCCGCAACGTTTCGAACCCAATCGAGGGATACCCAAAGTCGCGGCGACTCAAGGAGCTCAAAAAGGCCCAAATTGCCCATTACGCCACCACTCCATTTGGGTGTCGGGTCGAGCCCAAGGACATGGTCCGCACTTTGAACCGGTGGATCGCGCAGAACTTACAGTTTGACGTGATCATGATCGGCGCTTTGGTGGAAAACCAGTTCCAAGAGTCGTTCTTGAAGGAATTGCCCCTCCACCGGTTGTGCGCCAAGCCAGGCTTTCTTTTTGTTTGGGCCGAAACTAAAACGATCCCGGCCCTCAATGCAATCATCAACGGCGACAAGTGGAATAAAAAGTTTCGGAGATCGGAAGAGTTGGCGTTCGTGCCCGTGGACGATGACTCGCCATACTTTCCGCTTGGGGTCAACGATGGCAGCTACTACCCCGCTGAGTCATCAGGCAACGGCGAGTCACTTTTCCAGCGCAAGCAGTGGCACTGCTGGATGTGCATCACCGGCACGGTGCGGCGGCTGAGCGACGCCGATCTCATCCACTGCAACATCGACACCGACCTACAAATTGAACAGAAAAAAGAAGTGAACGCGGTGCCCGACACCATGTACCGCGTGGCGGAGAACTTCAGCAACAGCGTGCGGCGTCTTCACATCATCCCCACGCGGAGTGGGGCACGGTTGCCCGTGCGGGCGCGACCTGGGTGGGTCATTATGCTGCCAGACGTGCTCATTGACAACTTCGACGCGGGGCGCTACGAGGCCGAGTTGGCGGCTAAGCTGGTGGTGAAGAAAGTGGGGCGGCAGTTGCAGTACTTGGTGGGGCAGACGCCCGAGATTGAGCTGTTGCGGCCAAAGACGCCGACATAGGCTGTGGTTAGTACTCAGTTTTGGTTGGATAGGAAGTTTCTCAGCATCGCGTACTCTGAGTGAGCTGAGTTGATCATCACGTACATTTTGTGTAAAAAGTGGCGTCGTTTGCTTTTAAGTAAATGTCCCGTGCGGGTAACGCCCTGCACACTAAATGGCCCGGTTAGGGCCCGGAGAGAAACGGGTGGCAGCCTGGATTGTCCGGCATGTGGGGTAGCCAACCAGTGCCACACGAAATAATGCGCATGCGCCACGGCGGCGCGCGTTTCAGTGTGCCCCGCAGCGGCCCCGCCGGCGCTGGCGCCGCGGAGGGGTCGGAGAAGGGCCGGAGAGGGGCACCTGATCGCCGTTTAATCTGCAGTACGCTGTGGGGTTGACTGACTCTGGCCAGCGTCCTCGGCTGACACCATCGGAGTGGCTCCGCGCCTGCAGGAGGCGCCGCTCCCGTGCCCCTCCCCCGCTATAAAAGGCCCCGCCCCCACTGCCCCGCCATGGCGAAAATCACAGTGAAGAACCCCATCGTGGAGATGGACGGCGACGAGATGACGCGCATCATCTGGCTGTTCATCAAGGACAAGCTCATCTTGCCCTACCTCGACATTGACCTCAAGTACTACGACTTGGGTATCGAGTACCGTGACGAGACCGACGACAAGGTGACTCGTGACGCCGCCGACGCCATTCTCAAGTACGGCGTTGGCGTCAAGTGCGCCACCATCACCCCGGACGAGGCCCGCGTCAAGGAGTTTAACTTGAAAAAGATGTGGCTTTCCCCTAACGGCACGCTCCGCAATGTCCTCGGCGGCACGGTTTTCAGAGAGCCCATTGTCATTGACAATATACCCCGCATTGTCCCGCAATGGGAGAAGCCCATCATCATTGGCCGCCACGCCTACGGCGACCAGTACCGCGCCACCGATCTCGTGGTGGAGAAGGCGGGGCAACTTCTGCTCGTGTTCCACCCGGACGATGGCCTGGAGCCGCAGACGTTTCCTGTGCACCACTACGACGGCCCCGGTGTCGGGATGGCCATGTACAACACGGACGAGCTGATTACGGCTTTCGCAGAGCTGCTGTTTCGGCTCGCCCTCGAGCGCAAGATGGTGCTCTTTTCGCTGACGAAAAACACCATTTTGAAGCGCTATGACGGTCGCTTCAAGGACATTTTCGAGAGCCTCTACGCCAGTAAGTACAAGCTGCTCTTTGAGGAGGCCGGCATCTGGTACGAGCACCGCTTGATTGACGACATGGTGGCGCAGATGCTCAAGTCCAAGGGCGGCTACATCATCGCCATGAAGAACTACGACGGCGACGTGCAGCTGGACATTGTCGCCCAGGGCTTTGGTAGCTTGGGGCTTATGACGTCGGTGCTCATGACGCCCGACGGTAAGGCGTTTGAGTCGGAGGCCGCGCACGGCACCGTCACGAGACACTACCGCCAGCACCAGCAGGGCAAGGAAACATCTACGAACCTGATTGCGCTGATTTTCGCGTGGACGCGGGGTTTGATTCAGCGGGGTAAGCTTGACGGCACGCCCGACGTGGTGGCGTTTGGCGAGGCATTGGAGCGCGCGGTGATTGACACGGTACAAGGCGGGGTCATGACCAAGGACTTGGCTTTGGCGCAAGGGAAGACCGAGCGCCTGCTGTATGTGACGACCGAGGAGTTTATCGACCACGTCAAGGTGACGTTGGACAAGAGCTTATGAGTACACGTTGAACGGGAGGCAGTAGTGGATGGGGTAGTGGCAGGGCAGAGTGGGGCAGGGCAGAGTGGGGCAAGACAATAGCGGGGCAGGGCAGAGTGGGGCAAGATGGTTGAGGGGCAAGACATCAGCAGGGCAAAGGCGGGACAGTAGCGGGTCAAAAGCTGGTATTTGTGGAACCTACTCGACTCAACACAATTAAATCAATCGAGATCCCACCTGCCATAAGGTCATGTGACGCAATTTCGACGAGTTTTTGGTCCTTTTCGGTATTCACACGCCCTCAAAATCCGGCATATCATTTTTGTCTAAAATTGACGATATTGCAAGGGGGGTACCCTTACCACCAAAAGTCACGTTTTTGTCACGTGTAGGGCGATTTCGGTACAATATGCAGTTCACAAGTCACGTGAATGCCGATCTTTTCGTTATATGCAGTAAGTCCTGTATATAAATAGTCGTGGATTTGATAAAAATACCTGCATATAAGCAAACAAAATGAAATGGGTCCCCGTTGAGGTTTTTAAGGTGGTTCCCACCCACCCTGTTTGATTAGGGAGTGCAGCTCTCCCAATCCCCCCTCCCCCTCCTCCCAGGGG
>JAKUAK010000049.1:0-41827 GCA_030562905.1 Tanozyma kutaoensis | reverse complement strand
CTCCCCCGCTTCAGTTGCCCCTCCCCCGCTTCAAGCTGCCCCTCTTCGCCCCGCAACACCCTAAACAAGCGCGCCTCAAACTCCCCCAGCCACTCCTCAAACGCTGGCGGAGGCCAGTGCCGAAACTCGTGCGCCACCTGCTCCACGGCGCGCTCACGCGACTCAGCATCGTGCGCCACCGCGCTAGCCACACGGCGGTACAACTCGGCACGCTCCAGCCGCCGGAGCGACCCCGTTTTACGCCGCCGCGGCGGTTGTAGAAACTCTTCAAACATGCATGCAGGCGACTATTTACATTAAAACCCCATGCCGGGCATCCCGCCCATGCCCCCCATTCCGGCAGCGGGGGCGGGGCCCTTGGGCTCGGGCACGTCGGTGATGGCGCACTCCGTCGTGGCCAAGAGCGAAGCCACGCCCAGCGCATCCACGAGCCCATTCTTGACAACCTTGAACGGGTCGATAATGCCCGCGGCAATCATGTCGGTGAACTGACCCTTGGACGAGTCGTAGCCCGTGTTGAACTCAGGCTCGTCGTAAATCTTGCCCACAATGACGCTGCCCTCCTCGCCGGCATTCTCGATAATGCGGCGCGCGGGCTTCGTGATGGCCAGCCTGATAATCTCCACGCCGAGCTTCTGGTCAAAGTTCTCCGCCAGCTCCTTCACCGTGTCGAGCACGCGCGACGCCTTAATGAGCGCCGTGCCGCCGCCAGGGAGAATGCCCTCTTGCACCGCCGCGCGCGTGGCATTGAGCGCATCGTCGTAGCGGTCCTTCTTCTCGCCAACCTCAACCTCGGACGAGCCACCCACCTTAATCACGGCAACGCCGCCCGAAAGCTTGGCGAGCCGCTCCTGCAACTTCTCCTTCTCGTACTCCGTCGTGGCGGGGTCCTCAATGGCGCCGCGAATCTGCTCGCACCGAAACTGAATGTCGTCCTTGGCGCCGTTGCCATTCAAAATGACAGTGTCCTCCTTGGTGATCGTCACCGACGCGGCGCCGCCAAGGTGCTCGAGCGTGGCATTCTCGGGCTTGAGGTCGAGCTCCTCGGTAAAGACAGTGCCCCCCGAGAGCTTGGCAATGTCGCCGAGGGTGTTTTTGCGATTGTCGCCAAAACCAGGCGCCTTGACGGCGCACACCTGCACTTGTCCGCGCAACTTGTTGAGGATGCACGCCGCGAGCGCCTCGCCGTCGACATCCTCCGCCAAAATGAGGAGCGGACGCCGCGTCTGGTTCAGCAACTCGAGGCTGGGCAAAATGTCCTGAATCAGCAGCACCTTCTTCTCGCTAATGAAAATCAACGGGTTCTCAAACTCAACCTTGCCGCTCTTGGCATTCGTGATAAAGTACGGCGAAATGAAGCCGCGGTCAAAACGCATGCCCTCGGTAACCTCCAACTCATCCTCAAGCGTCTTGCCCTCCTTGACGGTAATCACGCCCTCCTTGCCCACCTTTTCCATCGCCAGCGCCAACAAGTTGCCAATGTGCGCGTCGCCATTGGCGGAAATGGTGGCCACCTGGGCAATTTCCTCGCTCGTGGTGATCTCCTTCTTGTTCAGCTGCAAAAACTCAACAACCGCCTCCACAGCCGCCTGCGTGCCGCGGCGGAGATCCATCGGGTTGCACCCCGCAGCGACATTTTTAACCAGCTCCACGAAAATGGAACGGCCCAACACCGTGGCCAGGGTCGTGCCGTCACCAGCAGACTCGTTGGTGCGGGACGCAACCTCCTGCAACAACTTGGCGCCCATATCCTCAAACTTGTCCTTCAACGTAATGGCCTTGGCCACAGTGACGCCGTCCTTTGTGATTTTGGGCGCGCCAAACTGCTGCTCAATCAAAACGTTCCGGCCCTTGGGACCGAGGGTCACCGACACAGCGTCAGCGAGCGTGTTGACGCCCTTGAGGAGCGCGGCGCGGCCGTCGACGCCGAACTTGAGCTCCTTGTGGGCGTAGCGCACAAACTGTCTGGAGGTACTTTTCAACATGCGGGCGTGGGGGGACGGGGTGCTTAAGTAGGGCGAGGTTTTTCGAGAACTTTCTGTTTGTGTGCAGGACACCACCCTCGGAACTCACCAAGTAAATCCGCCAGAAGTAGCCCCTCCCCCACCCTCGGAAATGGACCTGGACGATGGCTTCGTGCCCATCATGGCCGTCTTCTACGCCGTCTTCCACCCGCTCGAGGGCACCAAAATCGTCCACCAGGTGCCCGAAGACTCAATCGCCACGGGCGACGCCACAGGCCTCTTCAGCTTTGGCACCGTCAAAAACTACATCATCCCCAAACCACAGCTCTGCGACCGACTCGTCCTGATCAAAGTGAACGGATTGCGCATCGTGGGGTACCCCGTCAACATTGAAAGCAGCATCTACTCGCGCAACAGCTTCACCTTCAACTTTGGCTTTGTCTTTTCCTACAACGCCGACACAACGCCGTACGAACTGGCGATCCGGCGCATGGGCCGCATGTTCCGCGCCTTGGAGGAGCAGCTGCGCATCCTCAGCAAGTTGGACCGCAGCCTGGTCTTCTTCAGCCAGCAGGTGCCGGAGCTGGACACAAGGCACACGCCGGGCCAGTCGCATATCCGGCGCTTCACGTTGCAGCTGATTGAGCTGCTCATTGCGCAGGTGTACGCCGACTTGAACAACTACTCCGAGTGCTGCATCCCCATCGACTCAGCCAACAGCATCGACATCAAGCTCTTCCCCATTCTCCCGCCGCCCGTGTGCCTAGAGGCGCACCAGGTGCCCATCGCCACAGTCAAGTTGTCGCTGCTCATCGACGTGAACTGGGACCCCACCATGGTGAAAATCTTGCCCTTCATCAACGGGGTGCATTCCGTGCAGCGCATTAGCGAGTTGGCGGACGCAGACTACGTGCTCACGCAGCAATGCATCCAGCACCTCATGCATTACAGGTGCATCGCGGTCGCTGATCTTTTCCAGTTTGGGGCCATTTACGCCCCCACAAACCGCATCGGGGACTTTGTGCAAGCCACCGGCATGGCCGAGGAGTGCCAGGCGTACATCTTGGCCGCAGCCTCAGAGTCGCGAGACAACACGCCCAGCGGCACCCCAAACAGCGGCTATCTCCAGAAATCCAGCCAACGGAGAATGGAGCCAAAGTCGGTCGAGTCCCACGCATTGGAGTCGCGGAAATCGCAAACGTCGTCGCCTCGCTCCCCTAAAATGGAGAGACGGTTTGGCCAGGTGGAGGTGCCCTCCAAGGCGACCCTCTTCTTCTTGTACAGGCTGCTCAACCAGGGCCAGACAATTAAGGAGTGGTATTTGCAGCACGAAAAGGCGCTACGCTGCATCGACGTGCGGCGCTTCATCACATTTGGCGTGCTCAGGGGAATCATTTACCGGGTGTCGCTGTACCCCGTGGAGAAAAAGGCGGAATCTGTAAAGAGCATGGATGCAATTTGCACGGAATTGGGGAAGCTGCGGCGACAAGTGGAGGCCATGTTGGGAGAAGCGGGGGACGTGGCGGTGATTAGCTGCTAACTGCAGGCCGTTGGCAGGTCGCCTTGACAAAGTGCTGGACAAGGCACTACTTGACTATACAGTGTTTGCAACCGCAAGTGTGCACGTGACAACGTGTCACGCTTCAGATAGCTTCGCGTTTGTCACGTGACCTTCACTTCGCATCCACGTGACCGTCAAATCAAAACATGTCAGGAAAAGGAAAAAGTCACGGCGGCAAGGGCAAGTCTGCGGACTCCGGCAAGGGCCCCAGCTCGCACTCTGCGCGTGCAGGGCTCCAGTTTCCCGTGGGCCGCATCAAAAGGTACTTGAAGCGCACGGCACAACACAAAATCCGGATCGGGTCCAAGCTGGCAATCTACCTCACGGCCGTGTTGGAGTACTTGACCGCCGAGGTATTGGAGTTGGCGGGTAACGCCGCAAAGGAATTGAAGGTGAAGCGCATCACGCCGCGACACTTGCAGTTGGCCATCCGCGGTGACGAGGAGTTGGACAATTTGATCAAGGCCACCATCGCCTACGGCGGTGTGTTGCCCCACATCAACAAGGCGCTCTTGTTGAAGGTGGAGCGCAAGAAGGGGCAGGGCCCATAGCTGTAGACTATGTATATTAGCAATCCAGGTCTGGTGGTGGTGTAGGAGTGAGGATTGTTATGGGTGGTGAGGTGGGGAAAGGCCAGCGAAGGACGTAGCCAATGGCGTAGTGACGTCAAGGGTGCTGTCGAGTCAAGCGGGGCACAAGTGAAGCGCGGGTCCGCATGTGGGGCACGAGGAGGTCATGAGCGGGGCATGAGCGGGACACGAGTGGGGCATGAGCGGGGCATGAGCGGGGCACAGGTGGGGCATGAGCGGGGCACAGTGACACAAGCGGGCACGAAACAAGCGGGCACGGAACAAGCAGACACAGTGACAAGCGGGCCGGGCACGAGCACAGTGGCACGTTTCAGTCACGCTGTTGTCGATTGCGGCGAGCCCAGCGCCTCTTCCCTCACTCCAACACCCGACGCTTCCAACTTCTCCACCGTCCCCGCCAACTCCCTGACAACATCCGCGAGGCGCTGGATCTCCTCCTGCAAGTCGCCAATGTCGGTGCGCACCGTGGCGCGCTCCGTGCTGGCCTTTTTTCGGCTCCGCATCGACTCGTACAATATGAGCAGCCCCGCGACTGAAAAGATAAACGCCTCCAGTATAAAGTTCGCCCCCGACTCTATGGCCTTTTTATCGTTGAGCGGGCGCACCTTGATTTTATTTTCGCCCAATAGGCGCATCCGGAGGCGGACGTCGGTGGCGTGGACACGTTGCGCCACCAGGATGCACGCGTTGCGGAACGGCTCGTGATTTTTCGCCTGCGCCTTTATCGTTTGCGCCACGGGCTTGGCGACTGTGCGCACGAGGAGCAGGGTGAGTTTGAGGGCAATTCCACTCATGACAGGTACTGCATGAGGCCGTTTCTGCGGCAAGGCGCGACTGGGCATGCACGGTGGTGGGGCTGCATGGCGAATCGTCCCAGATGCAAAGGGTGCAACGGGCGGCGTTAACAATCGGCGTTTGGTGATTCGCCAATCTGCACCACGCAGGCTTGCCCGTTTGCCCAACCATGTACCCCACAGCCCATTCTGCAGGACGTGCGGGGGCTCGGACTATAAAAGGGGCCGCATTCGCTGGTCGCCAATGCCCGCGCCGTTGACGATGCACACCGAGCCCGCCGCGGCGCCGCCCGCGGGGTTCCGCGAGCGCGCGCGCCACGAGCCCCACTTGGCGCTGTTGGAGACGTACAAGAAAATGTACGCCGAGCTGATTGCGGACCCCGGCGCCTTTTTCGGGCGCCAGGCGCAGGAGCTCTTGCTGTGGCTGCGCGCGTTTGACGCGGCGCGCCACCCCGCGCTGCCCGCGGACGACTTTAAAAACGGCGCCATCCCCGCGTGGTTTTTGGGCGGCCAGTTGAATGCGTGCTACAATGCCGTCGACCGCTGGGCGCTCGCGGACCCGGCGCGCACGGCGCTCATTTACGAGGGCGACGAGCCCGGCACCGGCCGCACGGTGCTGTACGGCGAGCTTTTGGCGGAGGTGAGCCGCTGCGCCCAGGCGTTGGCGCTGCTCGGCGTGCGCAAGGGGGACACTGTTGCCGTGTACCTCCCGATGATTCCCGAGGCTGTGGTGACGATGTTGGCCATTGCGCGGCTCGGCGCGGTGCACCTGGTTGTGTTTGCCGGTTTCAGCAGCGCCAGCTTGCGCGACCGCATTGTGGATGCAAACCTGAAGGTTGTTGTGACGGCGGACGAGAGCCGGCGCGGGGGCAAAACCATTGAAACAAAGAAGATTGTCGACGAGGCGCTCCGCGACTTGCCGCAGGTGGGGAGCGTGCTTGTGTTTCGGCGCACAGGAAGCACCCACGTGCCCTTTGTCAAGGGCCGCGACGTGTGGTGGCACGAGGAGTTGGCGCGGTTTGGCCCGTACTGCCCGCCCACCCCCACCGACGCCGAGGACCCGCTTTTCTTGTTGTACACGAGCGGCAGCACGGGCAAGCCCAAGGGCGTGATGCACAATGTCGCGGGGTACTTGCTTGGCGCGGCGCTCAGCGCAAAGTACACCTTTGACCTCCACCGCGACGATGTCTTGTTCACGGCGGGGGACGTGGGGTGGATCACGGGGCACACGTACGTGGTGTACGGCCCGCTCTTGGTGGGCGCGGCGCTGGTTGTGTTTGAGGGCACGCCGGCGTACCCCAGCCACCTGCGCTACTGGGAGATTATCGACGCCCACAAGGTGACGCAGTTTTACGTGGCGCCCACGGCGTTGCGGCTCTTGAAGCGCGCGGGCACGGCGCTGCTCGAGAAGCACAGCTTGGCGCTGGTGCGCGTGTTGGGGTCGGTTGGCGAGCCCATTGCCGCCGAGGTGTGGCACTGGTACAATGACAATGTCGGCCGCGGCAAGGCGCACATTGTCGACACGTACTGGCAGACGGAGCTGGGGCTGCACCTCTTGACGGCGTTGGCCGGGGTGACGCCCACGAAGCCGGGGCTGGCGCTGCTTCCCTTTTTCGGCATTGACGCCAAGATTTTGGACCCCGTGCTGGGCGAGGAGCTCACGGAGAATGGCGTCGAGGGCGTCTTGGCCATCAAGAATGCGTGGCCGCTGATTGCCCGCGGCATTTACCGCGACTATGCCCGCTTTGTCGACACGTACCTCGCGGCGTACCCGGGCCACTACTTCACCGGGGACGGCGCTGCGCGCGACAAGGACGGCTTCTTTTGGATTCTCGGGCGCGTGGACGACGTGGTGAACGTGAGCGGACACCGCCTCCTGACGGCGGAGATTGAGGCGGCGCTCATTGAGCACCACTTGGTGGCGGAGAGCGCCGTGGTGGGGTACGCGGACGACCTCACGGGACAGGCGGTGGCGGCGTACGTGGCGCTCAAGACGCCGCTAGAGGCGGGCGACCGCGAGGCGCAGGACGCCGTCAAGAAGGAGTTGATTTTGACGGTGCGCCGCGAGATTGGGCCCTTTGCCGCGCCAAAGATGATTTTGTTGGTGGAGGACTTGCCCAAGACACGCCTGGGCAAGATTATGCGCCGCATCTTGCGCAAGGTCTTGGCGGGCGAGGAGGACCAGTTGGGCGACATTTCCACGTTGCTGAACCCGGGCGTGGTGCAGCTGATTATCGAGGTTGTGCGCAGCTCCCACAAGTGACGGTGAGGACTAGCATCGGTGTAGTTGCTTCAATGAAGGTGACAAGCTAAGGAATGTGACCTGGTGGAATGGGTGCTCGAGTGGCGGTTAGCGTCGACGCTAGACACAATGAGAAGAGGTACGGACTCAATGAGAAGAACTGGCTGCGAATTTTCAGGTGGAAATGTCAACGGTCGTGAACAGTATCCACGCGTGTTTGATCTATTTCGTGAGAATGGGTATTGATTAAGAGGTCATTGGGAACTCTTGTCAGTGGATCAGTAACACCTTGACTGACTTGGCTATATAAGTGTCCCATGAGCTTAACCTTCAAAAAACGAAAGCTCACTTGTGTGATGGTGCCTTGCTCAATGCTAATCGACAAGACACCAGTCCCTGCTGCAGTTCCTGATCTTACTCACCCTGAACATCACTTCACCTATTTATGGAATCCCCTCCATCTACAACTACCATGATGCTGTGGTACAACGACTCGGCTGTGGGCTTCTGCGCCACTACGTCGGCCTTGATGCCCTTTTCCAAAAGATACTCTTCTGTCGTGGGCCCAATGCTCGCAGTCTTCACGGCGAGCCCCGAGCTCACAATGTGATTGACGATTTCCTCGGTGCCCTGCGGGCTAAAGAAAACCACCCAGTCGTAGCCGCTGCACTGCCTGAACCGCTCTATAATATCTCTTTTCGGCTCAGTTTTGTAAATGACAACCTCGTCCAAGGCGACTCCATGCTTTCGGAGCTTCACCGGAATAATGTCCTTTCGTATGACACCTGTGAAAAACACAAGACTCTCTGGCTGCTCTTGGAGAATTAGGTCTGCGAGGAGGGACCCGTTCCCCGCGTCGCTGCCCCGCACATCCGCGAACCCGATTTCTTTTAAAATGTGCGCCGTGGCGGGGCCCACGGTGTACCCCACCTTGCGCCTAATTTCGCGCGCCTTCTCCGCGTCCTTCGCCTCAATTCGCTGCAAACACGTACGAAACACCTCCACGGCGCGCTGCGACGTTATTATAAATGCTGAGAAGCGTGCAAAGTCGGAGCAAAGGTACGCTGTGGTGGCCTCCACATCCGTTGGCCCGTGGTCCAATAGTGGGAGGAACTGCGGCGTGTGGCCGTACGACGTGAACACGGTGTGGTACAGGTCGCTAGGAACCGTTTGGTTCTTTAGCATCAAGAGCTTCATACTGCACCTTGACCACGAACCAATTACATGTAGTGTATTATCAACCGGCGCATATGGATGCAGTGGCGATTAGGGTGCGCCGGTGCTAGTCGAGGCGACTCGTGAGTCATGCCACGAGTCATCCGTAGCTGCTAGGTTTTGAAGGCCCTGGCCAACCGCTCGCTCCCCACAACCATGCCCCCGAGCGCGTTCCGCCCCGCGGCCTTTACGCGCTCCACCAACTCCACCTCGTAGCCCGTGATGCGCACGTACAAGAACAAGCCCACAATGCCCACCAACACGGGGAACCAGAAGAACAACAACATCTTGTCATTCTCCACCGTCTTGCGCGGGTGGCGTATAAACGTCACCACCATGTCCTCCAGCGAGTCCAGCGCCACGTCCTCCGCGAGGCGCGCATTTAGTAGCGTCTCCTCCCGCGACTTGGGTTTGAGCCCGAGCAGCGGGCCAAAGGGGAAGAGGTCGTCGTACGACGGCAACTCGCCCTCGTCGTGGAACACCGCCTTCATCTTCTGCCAAAGACCCCGCGGTTCCTGCCGTAGGCTGTCGGTGTCCGAGTCGCCCTCTGAGTCAGCAAAGTCCGAGTCGCTCTGCGACTGCGTCTGCGCACGCGGGCGCAGCCGCGGCGCCGCGAGCAGGCTGAGCAGGTCGGCGCTGTGCAGAGTGGGCAACGGCTCGCGCGCAAACATGTCCAACACGTTGGCGTCGCAGTAGTGCAAGATGCGCTCGCCGCGCGGGCGCAGCCGTGGCGCGAGCACGCGAATGAGTCGCCGGTGCCCGCTGAGCGCCGCGTAGAGAAGCGGCGGCAAGTTCTGGTTGTCGCCAACGTCCGCCTTGCACCCGTGCAGCAACAAAAACATCGCCAACGAGTCGTAGCGGCGGAGCGCCGCGAGGTGCAAGAGGGTCTGGCCCTGCGCGTTGGCAAGCAGCCAGTTGGGGATCACGAGACACGCGGGGAGCTCTGCGAGCCGCAAAAACAGAATGAGGAGCTGCTCGGTGGCGCCGCGCTCCAACTCCTCCAGCGCGCGGCGTGCGCTCGCAAGCCACTCGCTCTGCGGGCTGTCGCTGCCCACGATGCGCTTGGCAATGTTTTTCGCATCCTCGAGACGCCCGCTCATCTTGAGCCCGACAATCTGGAGCGCGAGCTCAATCAACTGGCGGTCCGTGTCGTCCGTGTACGTAAACACCAGCTGCCCGCCGTCGAGGCCCTCGAAGCTCACGAGCACCTGGCCCGGCTGCAGTGCCGGCGGGAGGTACGTGACAATGGTGCTGTCCAGCCAGCAGTGGGTCGCGAGGGCATTTTTCAGCCCAAACTTGACCGTGAGCCCCGGGCGGAAGTTGAACCCGAGGAGCGTCACCTCAATGCCCCCGCGGATCGGGCCCAGCGCGGGGATGATCTTCTGGATCAGCGGCTGCCCAGGAGCAGGGAGCGGGGCAGCAAGCGGGGCACGCGCCACGCTCGCGTCGCTCAGGAGGGGCAGGAGGCCGTACCCAAAGTCCACGCTCGTCTTCTTGCGCTTGCGGCCCGTGTCCGTCTCCACCTGCTCCAGCGAGTCATCGATGGAGTTGGGCGAAAGCGGGTGCTCCGGCGCGCGCTCGCGCACAGCGCTCTTTTTGCGGTCCATAATCATCACGGGCTCCAGCACGGCCTTGGCCACCACGGCGCCGCGGCAGTCCGTCACCACAAACAAAAGCTTGAACCCCTGGCTCTCCTTGTGGTGCCGGCAGTAGCAGATGATGCGTGCCGAGAGGTCCAACGTGCGTGCGTCCGCGAGCCCCAGCGGCGCGTCGAGCGCCACAATCTCCTTGCAGTTGAAGATGACCGCCTTTTTCGTCATGCCGTCCGCCCACGTGTTCTGCCGGTCGTACGCCTCGAGCGGCGCGCCCTTCAGCCGCAGCGCCCGTTTCTGCTCGCGCTTGATGCAGCGCGCGCAAATGTGGCACAGCTGCTTCAAGTCAGACGTCATGACATATGTGTTCATGTAGAGCAAGTTGTCGCGAATCGCCGCGGGGAGCGCCGCCACGCCGTCCGAAAGACACATCTTCGCCTTGCTCACCAAATCCTGCGGGATGTGGAGAAAGCTGTGCGGCGGCAGCGGCGAAAAAACGAGCTTGAGCTTCATCTGCGTCTCCACGCGCAGGCACAGCGGCAGCTCCACCACATGGAGCCGGAAGGGGAGGTTCTGCATCACCTCGGGCGAGAAGTCCAAAAAGATGGGGTCCACGGAGGTGTCGGCAGTGGACACCGCCACGTGCTCGCGGTTGCCAAACTTGACTTTGCTAAACTCTGCGCGCATCGCCTCGTGCTCGCGTAGGCTCTCGGTGGGGCTGTGGGGCGGGGCAAACGACTCGGCCCTCGGAATCGCTTGCAGTCCCACATGACTCGCGGGCTCGGACTTGACGCACAGGTACACAGAGTCGTTGGGCGCAGCTTCCATCCGCTTGGCCTCGCCAAAGTCGCTGCAAAAGTCGCCCGAGTCCTTGGAGCTCGCGCTGAAATTGCGGTCGTCCGTCTCCATAAACGACAGCGTGCCCTCGACAGGCGCATAGAAGTAGGGTTCCTGCTTGACGAGGGTTTCGGGCAACCCGTCAAATTCGGGAAAATGCGGTGCCAGGAACATGTCAAACACGCGTTCGTCCAAAAACTCATTCAAAACGTCGTGCTCGTCGGGGGGCGGCCCGGGAAGCGCGGGTTCCGCCGCCGTGTGGTCACTGGGCGCCATGGCGAGTTGCTGTTTTACTTGGTCTGGGTATTGTGTGCAGGCCTGTGACAATGGGTGTAAAAAGACCCGTCACACCAAAGGTGCAGGCTGAGTCGCACGGGCGGTGGATTTGATTCGGATGCAGGATAGGGGAGCTAGTGGCGCTCGCCGACTGGTGCACGGGCCCCCCGCTGTTGGGTTGTTGGGCTCACGTGGCCCTTTGAAAGACGGCCTCCCAAGTTGCGGACCAAACGGGCCTGGGGTCGTCGGAGCGGGGTAACGAGGAACAGCGGCACGGGTGCAATCTGATACAGTCACGTGATGCCCCGCGTGAGTCTCCTCGTGACATGCCTGCAAACACCCTCTTTGTCAGTGGCTTCAGCGCAGAGGCCACTCCAGAGAACTTGCGGCCCGCATTCGAAAAGTACGTGGCCGCCTTCTAACTCCAGGTATGGCGAGTTGATCCGATTAGACATGCCCCCGCCGCGCCGCTCAGGCGCGTCTCGCTACGCCTTTGTCGAGTACAAAGAAGAGGCGGACTGCGAAAAGGCGCTCGAGCTCAATGACACGGCAAGCGACTTTGCAGAAAATCTCACCGTGCAAATCGCCCGCCTGGAACAGGCGCCCAAAAGGACGCGTCCGCGCAACCGTAACCGCAATGACTCACGACGCAGTCGATATGACTCGCATGACTCACGCTACGACAGACCCCGCGGCGACTCGCGCGGGGGAGCCCCAGCACCCGCATCGTACGGGTTAGCTAGCGATCCCTACGCCACGTCGCGCCCGCAGTACACGTACACCCAGGAGCTACCGCCTGAGCCTGCGTGGATCAGCAGGCGGGGGCGGGGCAGCGGCGACCGCGAGGGCGACAACAATGACCACGATAGAGAGCGGGGGCGGGGTCGCTACCCCCGCGATAAACTGAGATCGCGCTCGCCGTCTCGATCCCCTTCGAGATCCAGGCAGTAGCATCAGCACACCGTTAATGTGAGTTCAAGGTGTCTAGCATAGAAAATGTACACGCCAGTGGTCTAGTTTTGAAAGTGAGGGGCCACGAAAAGGGTGCCGAATCTATGCAGATCTCGTTTGAAGGATCGTGAATCTCACTCGATCAGATTTCTCGCCTGCAGCGTACTTAAGCGAAACTCTGCATCCATCGTGATCGTTTCATTTTTCCGACATTGTCAACACCGTGCATTCTTTAATCGTTTATCGAGTACATACTGTCACATTGACGTTCCCTGTACGCCAAAATAGAAAGGGGTAGAGATGCGGGGGTCCGGGAGGTGCTGCGTGATGCGTCCTGAAAACTGCAGCGAGTGTCTCACTGTGGTGCGCAACCCTGTTTCTCGTAGCGCAAGAATGATGGCTGAAAGCACGGCGGTGTCCAAGTCTACCGAGAGCGTGCTGCTTGTGTTTGTGCCCAAATTCTCGACGCTCTGGTAAATCTCAATACGGCCCATTTCCAGATATTTTTTCGGAATGACGTGAAAGTCTTTCAAGTAGGCGCACGAGTCCACGAAATGGGCGAACGGCGGCCGCTCTTTTGGCACAAAGCGCCTGTGCTCGCTCGACCTGTCGTTTTCCTGCGAAAACAAGACGTTGTTCGGGTTTGGCACCGGCTTGCCGTTTTTTTCCAACAATCCATCGCACATCAGCGGCTGCGAGTCGTCGATGATGAACAACTTCATGTCCGGGTTGTATGTGGCCACGTACGCCAGCGCCAACGCCAGCCCCACCACCCTGAAGCGGGTGTTTTTGTACACAAAGTCGGTGAAGGGCCGGAACTGGTGCTGAAACACCGTGACGGTGAACTCGGGCTCGTCTTCCGGCCGAAACACCATGGTGTACCGCTTGAACGTGTGGAAGCTCTTGAGGTATGTTGTGCAGAAGTCAAATGACTCAAAGTCATCGCCGTCGCCCTCCACGGCGCTTGGCGGGAGGGGCACCTCGCGCATGCGTTTGAAAACCATGTAGGGGACGTTTTTCCGAAACGCCGAGAGGTAGGGAACGCCAATCTTGTAAAACGGGAGGCCCTCGCCCCTGGCTTTGAACTCGGGCGGGATTATGTGGGCGCGCGTGTCCACCTCGCCATCGACCGGGGCGTTTTTCGGCACCAGTTTGGCTTCGCCCTCGGAGAAAACCACTGCGCTTTTCTTTCGGTGTTTCCTCGCCTGCGCACGGAGGCCCTTGAACAAGGTGAAGGACTCCTCGTCGGGGAACAAAAGCCCCGTGTTCCGTATCAACTCGTTGCCTACAATGAGCCTACGTTTGAATGCATACACCAGCGTGGATCGGCCCATGATCAACTGCTCGGCCGAAATGATTGTGTCTTCGTCGGACTCGCGGTTCGCTCGGCGTAGCACAAATGGAAGGTAGTGACTGTAATTGGCGTCGTACGTCTCCTGCAACTGGTGGCGGTGGGACTGGGGAAGCGCCAAAGTGGCGCTTTCCGAAAGCGCAACCAGTGAGTCATCCGGAACGGTCGCCGAGGGCAGGAGCGCGGGCGGGGCTGTTTCGGGCAGAGACGGCACCAGCGCGCTGCGGCTGCGGGCCTCGGGCTTTCTGCGTCGAAAGAGCCGTTTCATGAAGTCTTGGTGACGTGCAGGTTTATCGGTGTGCGGCTGCAAAAACCAATTTGGCAAATGTACTCCAACATTGCCTGCAGTGCTGACCGCAAGGAACTTGCTACTGTGCAAACCAACATGTCTCGCCGCTCGACCCGGTCGTCCCCCAAGCGCCAGAAAGTGGAGTCCCCCGCCATTGCCGAGGGCGATCCGATGCCGGAGCTCACGCTCCTCAATGAGCACGAGGAGGAGGTTGATCTCGCCAAAGTCGCCAAGGAAAATAAGATTGTCGTCATTTTCGCCTACCCCAAGGCGCTGACGCCCGGCTGCACGCGGCAGGCGTGTGGGTTCCAGAAGAACTTCAAGGAGTTGCAGCAATTGGGCGCTGCTGTTTTTGGCCTCAGCGCCGATACGCCCAAGCTGCAGATGAACTTTGTCACCAAGCAGAGCTTGGAGTACTCCTTGTTGTCGGACCCTGAAAAGAGCTTGATTGGCGCTTTGGGCGCGAAGAAGAGTCCCTCGGGGATCAAGCGGCTGCACTGGATCTTTGTCGATGGGGTGTTGAAGGTGAAGAAGATCCAGGTGTCACCCGAGGCGAGCATCAACGAGGCGTTGAAGGTAGTGAAGGAGTTGTCAGAGAAGGACGAGGAGGAGGAGGAGGAGGAGGAAAAGGAAGAGGAAGAGGAGAAGGAAGAGAAGCAGGAGAAAGAGGAGCCTGAAGCTGAGGATGTTAACGGCGCTCCAGAGGCTGATGGAACCGCAGAGGCCGAGGAGACCGGCGCTGAGCCAAAAGACGAGGACGCTGGCGCCGAGGCTGAAAGCGAGGACACTGAGGCTGAACCCAAGGCTGAGGACGCTGGGGCTGAGCCCAAGGCTGAGGACTCCAAGGAGTCCGACGAGGCTTAAAAGACACTAAAAGTAGTCAATGTACGTTGTTTTGAGTTGATTTTCAAGGAAGTTGGAGGCTCAACACTCGGCTTGTGGGGTCTTGAAAGTGGCGAATGAGCGGTGAGTTTTCAGTCGTTGTCGTTAGGATGCTCGATCAGTCGGACTTCCTTGTCGTTGATTGAGCTTACCCTGAGTCCAAAACTGAATGGGTTAATCTGCCTTACACTCGAAAACACCGTCTCCTTTGACCTCGCAACCAATTGAGCTGAATCATCGGAGCCTTGGTACTCGACTCATCCATTGTTTAGTCGAATAAGTTGCTAAAGTAAAGAATAGCTCCTCCTGACTGTGTCTTAAGACTCACCACTCTTGTCCAGATCTGCCCGACCTCATCTCGTCGCAAGCCACCCAACATGCAATTGATCAATGTCACACATCCACAAGGCCGAGGAGTGAGAGGGAATGCAAAAGCAACGCCACCAAGGCCGCAACCTTCAGCGCCCACCACCAGTGCTGCACCACAAACAGACAGTAATGGAAGCTAAAGAGCCACTCTTTGGAATCATCACCGTCATAGCGGCCCGTCAAGATCCCCGTTTGTCCGTCAAAGTCCCCCATCATTGACCGCACCACAATCTCGCGCACGTTTCGCTTACCTCGGTGAGGCCAGTTCGCGACCCACTCGCCGTTGACATTGTCGTAAATCGTGTCGCAGCCCACGTGGTCGTGGCCCGTGAGCACCGTGCCCAGCTTGTTGTTGTGAAACAAAATGTTGAGCACCTTCTGCAGCGTTTCGTACAGTAGCTGGTTTTGCGAGCGCAACTTGCCATTCTTGTACGGCTCCTTGTCGTAGTTTTCGTAGTAAATGTGCTCTGGCCCATCCGCACAGAGGCCCGCGGGCTTGTAAAAGGGAATGTGCGTGAAGAGAACGGTGCTGCCGGTGAACTCGGCATTGTGCGACTGAAGACCGTTCAAAAACGCCCACGTGTAGTTTACAAACTCCTCCTGTAGCGCGGGTCCCTCGAGCGCCAACGAGTTGAGCACCACGAGCCGCCACTCGCTCTCGAGGCCCCGGTTGTAGTAAATGACGTAGTTTTCCTTGCCAAAGAGGTGGTTGAAGCGCGCCATGTGCTGCCACGTGGCGTCGCCGCTGTACCCCACGTCGTGGTTGCCCGTGAGGTTGATGAAAAGCGGGGAATGCCCCGCCCAATTGTACACGTCCTCGTAAACTTGACTCTTGAAACGCTCCTGCGGGTCCATTTTGAGCTGCTCCTCCATCCACGACCCCCAGTCGTAGTCCTTGTGCTCCCTGAACGTGTCCAAAACCGTCTGCTTCTCCAGTAGCTCCCGCGTAAATATGCGTTCTACGAAGCGGCGGGTGCGGTTGTAAAACTCCAGATCCAAGATCCACTGCAGCGAGAACTGGTCTCCCATAACCGCCACGTGCGTGGGACGTAGCCGTCTTGTCATGGTTTCGTAAATGTGGCCCAAGTAATAGTCGTTGCCGAAATTGTCGAGTCGTTTGATGAGCAGTGTGCTTTTCCAGTTTCCGTTGATTTGCGGGTCGCCAAAGGCGAGTAGACGCACCTCTTCAGGGTTGGAGCGGCGGGGGGCCTGCAACGAAGGGAAGTTCCCAAGAAGATATTGTTTCCATGGCTCGCAGCCGTTGAGAAACGGGTACTTGGACTCGAACAACTCAAAGTCCCACCTGCAATGGCGGTTCTCGTTGACGAGATCGGGGTAGAAGTACACGAAGAAGTTGAGAGCGAGCGCAATGAGCGTCACTCCTCGTTTGATGTACATGCGGTCAGGTGATGTCTGAGAATTGACGCGAAACAAATGCGGGGTGCAAGTGAAAGAGAGGGGCACAAGTGGAAGGAGAGGGGCACAAGTGGAAGGAGAGGGGCACAGGAGGGGCACAAGCGGGGCACAAGCGGGGCACAAGCGGGGCACAAGCGGGGCAACGACAAGTTAGAATCAAGGCGGATTGTCAAGTGACCACGTATCGTGACGCGTGTCGTGTGCCAAACCAATGATATCAGGCTTCACTTATGCAGTTGGGCGCACGAACAATGTATTGACTCATGGATCATCCGCCGGCACGTCCGCGTCAGCTGAGCCTCTGCTAACCGCTCAATTGGCCTATGTCTTTTTAGCTTTCATATTCTCAGTATACTTCTATTGGCACACTCATCAATCTGACCATTTTCACCACTGAAGTCACTCTACTCACTCCATCCACGTCACCGCCTTCTTTCGCTCAAATAGCATCGTCGGCCTACTTTACTACTCTAGTCGTCCATTCGTTAGACCGCCTCGCCCAAAACCAGGTTCAACTTGGCCACCTTGGACGCAATGGACAAGTCCACCGTCTTGTCGCCCACGTCGACAATGACGCCGCCCAAAATGTCGCCATTCACGACGTTGGACACCTTCAACTGCTTCCCGTCGCCAACGAAGCTCAGCTTCTGGATCGCTGCTTGCAACTTCTTCAACACCTTTTGGTCCAACGGCTTGGCGCTGGTGATTGTGGCCTCAACGACACCGCGCGACGCGTCGTACAACGTGGAGAAGTCCTTGTAGATGGCGTCAAACTCGCCCAAGCGGTTGTTTTCGGAGAGCACGCTCAAAAAGTTGGTGACAGTCTTGTCCAACTTGAGGTTCTGCGCCACCGTGTCAATGACGGTGCTGCGGTCCGCGCGGGACAAGGCCGGGTTGGTCAAAAACGCACCCACCTTGGGGTCCTCCTTGATCAACGAGTGCACCTTGGCGAGCCCCTGGAACGACTGCTCCACGGAGGAGGCCTCCACGGACGCCAGGTAGAGCGCATTGGCGTAGGTGCCCTGGATGCCAAAGAGGGGCACGGGCGGCTTGGTGGCCAATGTACGGAGGAAGAAGCGGTTCATGTTTTCGCAATGCCGAAACGGATTTTTATTGGAGCGTGCGAAAACCATTTTCTACATGTGGAGACGCTTGGCGAGTTGCACGCGAAGCACAGCCAGTGCCCCGCTCCACAGAGCGGGGCAGCGCGGGGTAGCCTCCATGACCGAGATGGAGAAGCGCGACGAGACGTTCAAGCGCCAGCGCGCCGTGCTCGAGCTGGAGGTGAAGATGAAGGTGTACGCCAACGGCCTCGCGCAGCCCGGCTCGTCAAACTTCCGCAAACCAATCCACGAGCACTTGTACAAGCGCGGGCCCGTGTTGGCGCTCACGGTTGCCAAAAAGAACACGGCGGGGCGCAACAACTCGGGGAAAATCACTGTGCGTGCGCGTGGGGGCGGCCACCGCCGCCGCGTGCGGCTTGTGGACTCTTATAGACTCACACCGGGCAAGCAGGAGGTTGTGCGTATCGAGTACGACCCGAACCGGTCGGGCCACATTGCCTTGGTGCGGCACCTCGAAAGTGACCACTTGCTGTATATCTTGGCGCCTTACGGGTTGCGTGCGGGGGACGTGGTGGAGAGCTTCCGCGCGGGGATCCCCGCCGATTTCTTGGCGGAGATGAAGCAGCACAATTACGGCGAGGTGGACGAGGCGCTTCTCAACGCGCGCATCATCCAGCGGGGCAACTGCTTGCCCCTCCATATGATGCCCGTGGGGCTGATTATTCACAATATCGGGTTGCGCCCCGGCGGGCGGGGCCAGCTCGTCAAGGCGGCGGGCACTTTTGGCAAGCTCCTTTCAAAGGACCTGGAAAAGCAAAAAGTGGTTGTGCGTTTGTCCCTGGGCGAGCACCGCTACGTGGACTCGCGCTGCCACGCGACCCTCGGCATTGTGCTGAACAAGGAGCACCGCTTTGTGTCGTGGGGCAAAGCGGGGCGCGCGAGGCACCGGGGGTTCCGGCCCAAGGTGCGGGGCGTGGCCATGAACGCACACGACCACCCGCACGGCGGTGGGCGCGGTAAAAGCAAGTCCGGCAAGGTGCTGCAGTCAATGTGGGGCTTGAAGAAGTTTGAAAAGACTCGCATCGGGAAGCACGTCAACAAGTGGGTCGTGGAGCCCCGCGTGCGCAAGTACATGGCCAGTAAATAGTTATAGACAGCGACGAGTGCGTGGGAAGTCCGGGCCGAATGCAGAGGGAGTGAAGGAGGACGAATGTTTGATGAGATGTAACCAAAGAGAACCCTTCGCAAGTGGCTCAATTGAAAAAGACTGGTATTTGTGGTGCCGTGATAAAGTGACTGGATGTCGTGGGACTTTACCGTTTTTGCATTTTTATGTAAATCGCAAGATGTCAGAAAAGTTGTGAATCAAGTACAAGTCAAAATGCGCCATGAATCGTCGTAGTGATGCACTAGAGCCACCGATAAGGGATATATTGGGGCACTGACAGCTCGTCTTCCTCCCTCGACTGGCTCCATTTCACTAGTCTTGTTGCTCAAACCACGCCTTATCGTATTCCTGACCTTTCTGGACGACACTTGGCTTGAGTGAGAAGAAGGGTACGGCGTCTATTGATGGCCTCGCATCCAACAATTTCTTTGTCAATCTACTCTAGACATAGACTTCAACAAACAGTCACAATGGCACTCACTAGGCCGACGACCGTGCTTCACAAAAGGCGCCCAAGATTTCACATCTTGATGCGCCCAATCTAGCAACTCACACATCTGTAGCTGGGGCACACACACCAAGTCTATCTTCCCCAAAGATCAATCTCTCCAAAAGACACAAAAACTGCGGCACGAGCAACTCCACCAATTTCCAATTGCCCGTGGCGGCAAAAACACAAACAAGAACCATAAAGAACACGAGAGTCAACACAAATATGAGAACCCAACGGGCAATGACGATACGGCGCACCCGAGCGCTGAGGATGCGCCGCCAAATATAGAGGATAAACGACTCGAGTGGGGCGGGCTCGGTGTAAAGAGGGAGGATAGAGTCACGCAGGACCTGTCGCAGAATATGGTGCACGCTGACCAGTACGAGATTGCCGTCGTTCGAGAGAGTCACGCTTTCGTCGCTGTGTACTTCAACTTCAATCTCCATCACGTGACCAGTCGCTGTCCTCTTCCTCCTTTGGCTCTGCCGAGCCAAATTTATGCCTGTACTCCTTGTTGCCATACACAAAGGGCAAGTTGTCAAAACGCGCACTCACGCTCGCCTGATTCCGTGAAAAGATGGAAACTTCCGAGATTTCTAAAATTACAACCGGCGTCTCGTCCTTGAGTACCAACCCTGGCACGCTTGGGAACATGCGAAATAGCGTGCGCGGGGAAATGAAGCACAAATTGGCCCGCCTCACCAAGAAAATCGCGCTCGTTGTTTTGTATGTGATTCGCTGGCCATTGTCCATCTCGTAGCGCTTGATGGCATCGTCCGTAAAAACTGCCAATATTCTGTGTCCACCGTCATTGACAACCGCTGTGAGCGCCGGATCGGACCGCACAAACTGGAAGAGACGCACTAACGGCGTCCATTTTAGATTTACCTGGCCAGGCCCATTGTATTTTACAAAGTTTTTGCCCACGAGCCGGGTTGTGTATTTTTCGTCGTTGGGCAAATCGAGTATGCTTTCTAGGAGCCACGGGCTGAGGAGAACGAGCGGATACAGACTGGACATGCTGTATACACTCTAGCGTCTCCGGGACAAACGCTTCAGTCGCTTGGCCTCTTGCTTTTCAACCTGCTTGTCCTTTTCTTTTTGCCGCTTGAGAAAACGCTCGTGGTCGTCTGCCTGGATCTTCTCTAATTCGGGAATCACCGTCAGCTGGCAGTTAACGTCCTTGTACTTTATCATCATCAGGTCGTACAGGTAGCAGATTTCGAGGTCTTCGAGTTTTCCAGCTGGCTTGTGGAAAATTGCATTTGCAAAGTTCTTCTTGTGCTCGCCAAGGTACAGCTCAAACGACTGTGGAGTCAAGAAATTGTGCTTGTCGGCGTAGCGTGTGCTGAAATGCGTGAGTATGAGTTTCGGGCACTTCATCAATTGACACACCCGAATCGCCTCAACGGCGGTGGAGTGCTTCTTGTCCACCGCTTCTTCAATCCACTCATCTTCGAGTGTTGCCTCGTGAATGAGCAAGTCGCTGCCCTTTCCAGACTCACAGAAGCGCTCATTTGGCCGAGTGTCACCAGAATATGACAATTTGAACGTTTCTCCATTTCCGAGTTGAAACGTCATACTCGTGGAGTACGCCCAGTAGCAGTGTATCGCCCTGACGTTTGAAATCTGAGTCATCTTCAAATCGCTGTAAAGCTGGGCAATGTCACTCCTTCTCGGTTCGTCCAAGGGCCTCCTCTCGAGCCGTTGAGGGAACTCACCCAGATCGTAGATTTTCTCAAACTCGTCGCCGCTGAGCTGCTTGAACTCCTCGTCGGGACTCCCCACAAACTCCTCGCAGCTGAGAAACCTGATCCTGTTCAAATCCAACACCGTCGAGAGCTCGTTTTGGAGATTGGCCCAGTCTCTCAAGAATAGGTCAAACTGCCAAGGCAAAACCACATATAGGACGCCAGTTTCATTCACCTCCATCCACGCAGAGATAACCAGCACGAGTCCTAGATCGTGGTCGGCGTGCAAGTGGCTCAAGTAGATGAGTCTGAGCTCCTGGAGAAGGCGCACGTAATCCTTGCGCCCGTTGTGGCCAAAGTTTCTGCGGAGAGCGCCAATGGTGTTTTCTCCTCCATCCAAGAGCACCGATCTGTACTGCGTCTGGCCCTCGCTAATGTATGGAACACGCACCAACGTGGAAATGACGTTTCTATGCATGGAAGGAAGCGCAGAGCCCGTACCAAGGGTTATTACCTGAACCTCGTCCCTTGGGTTCCCTTTGCAATCGAGCGATACGGGCTCGGCGTCGGCCGGATCAATGTTTGATAGGCTTTGCAAGCTCTCGTTTATAACCGCCAGGTTGTCCTCTGTGACGCCGTTTGCATCCACCGTGAAAACCTGTAGCGCCTGTAGCTTGCTGTGCCGCTCCATGGTCACACAAGGCTCCATGTTTGGCAAATTGAAGTGGTTTCTGAGCACCTTTTTTAACTCAATGGTGTGTAAAGCCGCTGTCTTGAACACAAGGGTGTTGTCAGCCACCAGCGGGTGGTTGATGACGTGCTTGCAGTCTGCCGGGAACGACTCGATAAACGCCCGGTAGTCAGCTGCTGTGAAGTCAATGTCGTGGCCGAGAAAGTGGTAAACGAGGCCGATTTCCTCGTCGCCCCATGTTTGCGACTTTTCGTTCCAGTCTGTCGCCAACGCACTGGCCAAGTAGCGCTGGCTGGGTATATCTATAATGGCCACCCTGCGACAGGTTTTGTCTGGGCCCAAAACCTGCGCCGGCTCTATTTTCTCGTTGTTCTTGTTGAGGACGCTGTTCCCCATGGTGAGCTCCTTGAACTTGATGCCCGGCTCCACCCCCAACAGCACGGCCGTTTTCGGGTCGAACTTGCCTCGAACGGGAAGGAAGCGAATCACGTAGCAGAGCGACGGCTGTGTCTTTATGCCAAACACTTTTGGCGACGGGAGCTTGACGTGGGTGTGGATGGCATTGTCTGTCGGGTCCAGTTTGTACGAGTCAGGGTGCGAGTCATTGACGCGGCTGGTGTCTCTGGGGAGCATCAACGCCGTGATCTTTTTGAGCTGGCGGTGTGCGCGGGCAATGAGTGACTCATCTAGCGAGTCAGCGTGGGCGCACTCCACCAAGACGGGTCTGATGGCCATGCTGCTGTCTGCAATGTACGGTTTCAGCAGCACGTCGTGGAGGTTCAAGTCCAGGCCCTTGCGGAAGACAAAGTAGCGCCAAGTCGAGATGACGTAGCTCATGATGCGGGAGCTGTTGACGAAAACGTCGATTCCGCGGTTTGTGGCGTCGCTGAGCGTGAGGAATAGGCCCGGCAACCCGCCAATGTCCAGCCAGTGGGAGATTGTGCCCGTCAAGAAAATCAGCTGCAACTTTGCGAGTTTCATGCCGTTTTCATTGAGCACCCGCTGGGTGCCCTCGGGCACCTTGCCGAAGAAAAAGCGGTAGCCGTCGCGGTTGGTGAGCAACACCGCCGGGTGCGCCGTGTCGTCGGTGGTGTGGGTCACTGTGGTGAAGCTGAACATTTGCGTTGAGTTTTTCGGGTTGAAGAATTTCGAGAAGAAAAGCTCGTGTTTTTCCGGCAGCGAAAAGCAGACTGGCGGCACCTGGCGAGCGCCTACAGAGTGTGAGGGTTTTAGGAGGGCACGCGCTGGGGCCGGTTTAGCAAACAGTGTGGAAGCGGGATGTGCAGTATGTCATCCCACCAGGTGCACTCCTGGGCACGTTACCCAAGTAGTGTGGGGAGGGTGCACTATGCCGGACATTATCGAGAGCATCTTGGCGGACAATCCCGAGTTGACGCCGGCGCCGCGGGCGAGCGGGGTGTTTCTGCGACTTTTTGGCCGCTTTCGGCTGCACGAGCCCAATGCGGAGCGGGTGCAGCGGCTCCAGGCGCAGCAGGACGAGGCCGTCACGTACCTGAAGTGGTACGAGGTGAGCGCCGAGTTGGACGATGTTTCTGGAAACGACGCATGGAAGGCGGACCCTGCGTCGCCGCACTACGACCACGAGATGGTGCGGCGGTGCTACGAGGAGATGCGGCAGGCGCGGCTCGCCAACGACTACACGCGGCTTCTCTATCTTGTTCGCACGCGGTGGACGCGCAACCTCGGCAACATGGGCGACTTGAACTTGTACCGGTACTCGCACGTGGGCACGAAGCGGCTCATTGAGGAGTACATTGAGGAGTGCAAGCGGCTGCTCGACTACTTGGTGGAGAACCGCGGGGCGCAGCTCGACGACCGGCATCTTTTGGGGATGCTCATCCAGACGCGGAAAAACATTGGGCGCACGGCGCTCGTGCTTCTGGGCGGGCTGACGTTTGGCATGAGCCACATTGGCGTGTTGGTGACGCTTTTGGAAACCAGCCTCTTGCCGCGCATCATCAGCGGCTCGAGCAGCGGCAGCATCATCGCCAGCATCATGTGCTGCCACACCAACGAGGAGATATACGAGCTCTTGCGCACAATCACCCTGCGGCGGTTCCGCATCTTTGCCCCCGCCACCGCGCCGGACTCCAAGCTCAAGGGCGTGTTGGCGCTCATTGCGCACTTTCTCAAGTACGGCACGTTTTTCGAAATCGAGGGCTTGCAGGAAACCATGGAGGGCTTTGTGGGCGACTTGACGTTCCGCGAGGCGTACAACCGCACGGGCAAGATCCTCAACGTGACGGTGTCGCCGGCGTCGATGCACGAGCAGACACGGCTCCTCAACTACTTGACGGCGCCGCACTGTCTCGTTTGGCTGGCCATTTGCGCGTCGTGCTCGCTCCCCACCATCTTCCCCTCCACATGCATCTACGAGAAGAACCCGCGCACCAACGAGATCCGCGAGTGGAACAACGACGTGTCGTCCAAGTACGTGGACGGCTCCGTCGAGGGCGACTTGCCCATCTCGCGGCTCTCTGAGATGTTCAACGTGGACCACATCATCGCCGTGCAAGTGAACCCGCACGTGTCGCCCGTGTTGAAGGTGTCGGTGGGGAGCATGGGCGGCCGGGTCGAGAACGACTTCAGCGCGGGCGTGCGGCGGCTCTTGAGCAACGTGTACGACTTCTTCACCACCGAGGTCATCCACTGTCTCCAGGTGTTCCACACGATGGACATGTCCAAGAACCTCATGATGAAGGGCATCGCCGTGCTCCTGCAGCAGTACCTGGGGGACATCACCATCTTGCCCGAGCTCGCGGTGCTGGACTTTGCCAAGATCTTCACCGACCCGACGCCGGAGTTTCTTTTGCAGTTCATTCTCAAGGGCGCGCGCGCGGCGTGGCCCAAGGTGACCATCATCAACAACCACTGCGGCGTGGAGTTTGCGCTCGACCGCGCCATCACGCTCATCCGCGGCCGCATCGTGGCGTCCGCCAACAAGCGCATCGCGTTCCGCAACCCGGACGTGCCCGTGCGCATGGAGGTGACCAACTCCAACAACTACACCATCAGCGCGCTCGTGAGCAGCCCGGAGAAGGAGCACCGCCTCGCGCGCCGAAACAGCGACCGCATCAGCAAGGGCCAGTCCACCACGGCGCTCCTGCTGATGCACAAGCCGTTCCGGCCCAGCGAGGCCAACATCCAGCGGCTCCAGTCGGAGGGCTACGTCGAGGAGCGGCGCCAGGTGCGCAAGGCGCGCTCGTCCGGGTCGATCCACACGTTCCCCAAGGAGAAGAACGAGCGCGAAAAGGCCAACTTCCCGCGCTTGCGCCAGGGCCCCAACACGTCGTACGTCGGCCTCAACCGCTTGAAGGACGCCCGCGACATGCCCGCGTTGTACTCCCCCGACAAGGGCCGCGAGCGGAAACTTCTCCGCGCCATCGACCGCAGAAGCGACACGCTGGACAGCATGGACGACGACGAGAAGAAGCCCGGGCCCGCCAAGTCCGCGCTGAGCTCCGAGACCGAGGTGGAAAAGGGCTCCGACGCCGACGCGGAGTTCTTCCCCTGCAGCGAGGAGCTCTAGCCCAAGAGCGCCACGAGCGCAGGCACAGCCATCCCCGCCGTGCATAAGAGCGACTCTGCCGCCGTCTGCCGGCGGCCCATGACGTGGAGCACCGCGTACAAAAACGTCCCCGCGCTCACGAGAAGCAGCACCCCCACCACCACGGAGCTGTGCCAGTTGAATAGAAATATGACGAGATACGCCACGAGCGCCAGCACGGGCGACGCCACGGCGAAACAGAGGAGGTGCACCACCGCGGTGTCCGCCGCCATTTCCTTCTTGAGCACCACCGCCAAGCTGAAGGCCGTGGGGAGCTTGTGCACGATGATCATGACAAAGAAAAAGACCTGGAACACATTGTCGTCGTTGAAGAAGGACGCCGCGAGGGCAACGCCGTCAACGGCGCTGTGCACCACGAGACTGAAGGAAAGCGTGCTCCCGAAAATGCTCTTGACTCGCCCGAAAAACGACTCCTCCGCCTGCGGCACCCACCGGTTTTCTAGAAGCGACATGAACGCAAAGCCCCCTAGAAGCAGGAGCCCGGTGACCTGCGCCGTGTTGCCGGCATGCACCGCGCTCTCAAAGAGCGTTTCCAAGCCCTCGGGAACGACAATTGCAAGCGCCGTCCCGGCCAATATGCCCAGACTTAGCGCCGTGACGTACTTCATGTGGGTTTCCAGAATCTCCATGCGGAGGGGCACAAGCCCCGCAACAAAGCTCGAGACGCCCAACGCCGAAACCAAAAGCACCAAATTGACAAGCTGGAGCATCCCAGATTGCGATCCGGTACTGCAGGCAAGGATGGAGGAGCTGGAGCAGCTCCTCTCA
Source organism: Tanozyma kutaoensis (assembly GCA_030562905.1). Classification (NCBI taxonomy): domain Eukaryota; kingdom Fungi; phylum Ascomycota; class Pichiomycetes; order Serinales; family Metschnikowiaceae; genus Tanozyma; species Tanozyma kutaoensis. The sequence continues at coordinate 16,034 of JAKUAK010000049.1, read as the reverse complement.
GACAAGGCCAACTTGGCGCTCCTCCATTTCCGTGCGAAAAACTACACAAAGAGCTTGCAGGTGTACGACGAGATCGTGGCTGCGTGTTGCAGTTGCTCAATCAAAATGGCGAGAAAAACAAGGGTGTTTTACGGCTTGACGCCAGACCCGCCAATTGGCGACACGGTGCACCCGAAATTGTGCTCCTTCATGGACCAGCGCGCGGCGGTCTACGAGAAACTCGACAAATTGGAGCACTCCCTCAAGGACGCCTTACGCGTGGTGAAGATTGACCCGCTAAACTGCAAGGGGTACCTCAGGGTGGGGAAGTTGCACATGAGGGGGAACAGAGAGAAGGACGCCTATGCGGTGTACCAAAGGGGGATTTATACGCTAAACCGTGCGAAGGAAAAGGGCATTTCGGTGAATGAAAAGTTGTTTGCCCAATTGAAGGAGCAGTACAGAGGGGTAAAGGGCAAGAGAAAGGCAGAGGTCCCGGACACTGTGAAAAGAGCAAAAAAGGAATGCGATCCTTTTCTCAAATTGCCAATCGATGTATTGGGTGTGGTGTTTGGGATGGTGCCGCTAAAGACACTCCTACAATGTCTTTTGGTGTCAAAACTATGGTGCGAGACTCTCAAAAAAATGCCCTCGTTGTTCCTAAATCAGTTCGTCCTACGACACCGCGTGACCTTGCCTGAGTTCTACGGGGGCTGCCGACTAATGAGAAAAATAGCCAGTAATACGCATTCGAAAAGCGTGAGTCGGCTCTCTCTCTCCTCTACATACAACTCGCAGCACCTAGGCAGAATATTGGAGTCAATCATCAGGGAAGACCTCAACTTGCGGAGTTTGGACATTGTGAATGTGGACTTTTCCCTCGAGTTGTTGTACAACAAGATTGAAAAAATTGGGGCTTCCAGCGCTCTTGCAAAGATTGAGGATTTGCAGATCTCGTCAAATTGCTCATTAAAACACCCGTTGGCGTTGCTAGCAGTCTTTCCCCTGTTGCAGTCGTTGGAGACGATTGTCGTCGATAAACTCATGAACGGCACAAACAGCCACTTGATACCCTCTGAAGACTTTCTCGAGTCATTACTAGCCAGTGAAATCAAAAGCTCGCCCATCAAAAAATTGGCACTCATAAACAACGAGGCGCTTTTGCCTGAAAACCAAAAAGCGAGGCCCTCACCGCGCACCTTCGACCCTGCGCCTCCTTTTTTGAACATTGCCTTTCCAAGACTCACCCAGCTCTCCATTGTGGCCTACGACTTTTTGAACTTGGAGGCAGAGTTTGGGCGCTTTCTCTCCAAATCGCCTGACTTGAGGGCTCTTCAACTAAAGGCCAATCGCAATCTCCCGATCAAAACGTTTCTACGTATTATTGCTCTGTACGAGCCCGAGTTCTCCCTCGACAAATTGGTGCTTCGTGAATGTGGCCAGAAAGAAAGCTCATGGCTCAATGATTTCGATACAGTGGGATTTGCGTGCATTCAGAACGTGGCTTCCCTAGATTTATACGGGTCATCCTTGACCAACCAGGGGCTCATGAAGATGCTCGGAATTGCAAACAATGTTGAGTGTTTGAACATTGGGTGCTCGCAGTATGTTCAGTTCAGAAAAGATACTTTTGGACGCGGCCACACGTTGGATTTCAGGGATATATTTCAGCTCACGCCCGCGTTGAGAGCTCTCAACGTGAGCGAATTGGGACTTGACAATTTGTCCTTGAAATTCTTTTACAAAGACGTACGAGAGGTTTACGGCGACAAGACGTTTGACTCATTGGACATATCTCACAATCCAGATGTTCAAGGAATGGGCCTCATGAGTTTATTCAATTGTTCACTTAGAGAGGCCGGCACTCTCCATGTTAAGGAATTGAAGATTGACGGCATTGAAATCAGCATCGACACGCTTGAGGCGCTAAAAAGACTCGGTGCGGTTGACAACGTTCCCCACTCCGTTTATGTGCCGCACACGACCCGATGAGGTATGGTCGTTACTCGCAGCCGCACACGGGACGCGAGCGCCCAAGCGCAGAGTGCGCTGAAGAGTGATGCGTCTAGTAAGAAGACCTTCAGTCCAATCGACATGGCGTCAGACAATGACTCGCAGAAAAGCAATCTGGGGCTGGAGTCTCCCAATGACTCTTCTGATGAGTCGGCCCATGACTCTCCTGAAGAGTCGGCCGATGACTCTGACGAAGCTCCTGAAGAGGAGTCCATCAGCGTGTCCAAACGGGCTGTTCTTGAGAAGCAGCAGAAAATCAAGGCGCTCGAGCAGAAACAGAGACAACAGGAGAGAAACAGACGAAAAGAGTTGGATCTTCAGAATCAAAAGCAGCAAGAAGAGAAGCGGAGACAGGAGAAGCTCAAGCAGGAGCGCCTTGCCCAGATGACCAAGGAGCTTCCTGACCTTTTACCCGACGATCTCTTGGAAGAAGAGGTGGAGTCTAAGCATATACTAGAGGAGGACTTTGAGCGCGAGCACGAGGAGATGCGCAAGCGCATGAAGATTGAAAAGCTCAAAAAACTCAAGGAGTTGAAGAATCAAGCTGTGAAGAAGGGGCCGGTTTACGTCCAGGTGCAGAGCCACGACCCGCGGCGCAAGCGGGTGCCGCGGGCGGAATCTGTTGTAGTGGAAACTCGGGCCAGCTGGCTTCAGCGGGAGTCGCTCGGAAAAAAGTGACGAATAAAGGTAATAGACGAATAATTGTGGGATTTAGTGGAGGTGGCTTTATGTTCCGGCCGCAAGAGCGTCCAAGCTCTTGCTGCGTGAAAAATTAAGTTTGAACTTCCACAATGGTTTGCTCGAGGGTCATATATGGAATTTCGTCAAGGGCTACCTGAGTATTCGGGTCCATAGAGAGCTCGCTCGAAAAAAGCTTGTGGGAATGTTTTGAATGGCAAGTTTCTTTCGTGCTCAGGCCAATACGTCTGATATAGGTACCTTTAGCTTAAAAAGACATTTGTTTGGGCGGTCCAAACTAGGTCGCACAGTTTAGTATAGGTGGGCTGCGTGTTTTTCCATTGACCGAATTCAAAGGGTTTTACTCTTTCATGTGTTTTTGATTAAAGCAAATGCGAAGCTGCCCGCCTACAGACGATACATTGACGGGCCATGTGAAGTCACTAACTCTCCATCTTCACGTCAGCGGTGTGTGTAGCTAGATTTCGGCGACCAACTATTGACCCTTCAATCAAATGATTCAGTGACGCTTTCAATAATGATGTAACGCACTAAAGGATCTGTCAACTAGCGTTACTAACAATCAGCTTCAATTTCTCGATGGCGCCAAGTCAGAAGGTCAAGTACAAATCACCCAAAATAACCGTTGACGACGCTTTTCCAGGTGATCTTCTCTACATGAAACACATGTGTGCCTAGTTGTGGGACGCACCGTGGGCATACCAGATGCAACATTATGTCAATACTCGTTTAATTGCCCACTGTGTCGGTACTAATCATTACAGGGCACATTTGCCTCGCGCTGCGACATTGCTAACGAGCATGACGTATAGCCTCATTTCGTGACTCACAGCCCTGAACTGATGGTACCGTCAGAAGGGGCCCCAGCCATTACCCTTGGCTATGAACTTAGCCAGGTGCCCGAATACCTGGACGAGGATCAGCAGCGGCAAATGCGTGCCCGCACGTCTGTCCATTTTCACGGATATTCAACACAGAGCTATTTGATGTACGGAATTAGCTTGTTCGATACGCCGAAATTCGGCTTGACGGCTATGCCAAGCTCACTTTAGTGTGGTGAATGGAGGTCGAGATCAGGGAAAAGGCCATCTAGCGGGCCTCTGAGAATTGGTATTTTAAAAGATCGACACGGACACCCCTGTCAGAAGAATAGGGCGCTTCTCGGCTCGGCCTCGAAAACCGCGGCCACTTGGGCGCATCATTCCCCGAAGCTCCTTACTTTTGTTGCGGCAGCCAACAAAATCGACTCATGCAAATGATTCATTTGCCAGAGGTTTTGTCGTATAATGTATACGAATTGAAAACGCCCTTGGTCGCGAGTTGGTGTTTGCGATGTCTTAGCACGAGAGGGCGTACGAGAAGAACCTTTGCGTCAGCTCGTGTAACTTACTTTTCGTTGTCTTTTTGATAGTTGACGACTTGATCGAGAGGGTGTTGATGTGATCCACCAAATACGTCCAGAACACTGGCAATTTTGAGAGAGCTTAGATCCAGGAGCAGGCTCAAGGCAGAAGGCGGCAACAGTATGATGAATCAAGTTCACGCATTACGAGTTGGCCCTATTATGTCTCCTCATTATCAATACTGTATGTCACCGCATTGGTGATTCATGAGACGCTAATGGTGTGTGAAGTTAATAGCCCAATGTCTTCATACACAAAGTGCCGATGCCTGTTTATCGTTCCAACCTAATTACCAAACCTGCCCTCGTTGCCAAGGCCGACGCGCTCGTTTCTCATTTGAAGCGTGCGCTCCTTGTACAGATGACTAAACGAGTCACGGTCCTGTGGATGACTCAGTTTCTCCTTCTCATTTAATGTATCTCCGAGATCGAGGTAGTCCTCGGGGGTCAAGGTGATTGTCGTGGCTGGTCTCTTCAACATGGTGCAGGATGTGTGGTATATACTTTCATGAGGGCCGCATCTTTGCAGACGAAGAATTGAATGAAAAAGGGATTGCGGACATCGTAAAGAGAAACTTGGAGAAAACCGCTCTACGAAAGGAAGATGAGGTGCGGCTCAAGGGACAGGAGAGGCTCAAAGAGCTACATTTGCAACTTGGTGTTGCAAAGAGCAGGGCCAACGCGCTGTTGATTGCTGAGATACAAGCGGAGATCGACACATATAGCATTGAGAGCGAAAGACACGATTTAGATGTGGTGGCGGAGATTCTTAGTCGCGGTCCAGATTATGCGTCGTTTATCAATGTAAATGGCAAAATCAAGGCAAGTTGTCTTTCGTCGGTGCTTCTGTTGCGGCAGCCTTTCACCAAACAGCCGGTTCAAAAAGCAGGCTTTGTTGTTCAATTTAACGGAGAGTTGTACAATGAGTGCGACAATGATGTGATTTTTTTGGTGGATGCAATAACCAAAAATCTGACAAAGCTCAGCAGAGAGGACAGCATTTTGGCGGCAATTGCCCGTCTCGACGGCGAATTTGCGTTTGTCATTACTGATTGCATAGAGGGGAGAGTCTACTTTGGGAAGGATCCGATTGGAAAGCGGTCTCTTTTATATCTGCAGAACCCGTTGGTGATTTCGCTGGTTGCCACTGGAGACGTGAGTGAAGTCCCAAGTCACAGTGTTCACATTGCGCACGAGGAAGGCGTTTTTCTCGTCTCTTACTCATCAATCTGGAGAAAGTTAGGGGGACACCGACTCAGCTTGTCTCAAGGAAAAGAAGACGGGTCTCATCTCCGGGACATTTTACAAAAGGCCTGTCTCAAAAGAATTGAAACGATACAGCCGCTTCACGACTCGGACATACCACTTGCTGTGCTTTTTAGCGGTGGGTTGGACTGCTCCATTTTGGCTGCGCTTTCCAGATCTGTGCCGCTAGACTTACTAACAGTAGGCTTTGAGAACCCCAGAACGGGCAAGTCACCCAACATGTCGCCAGATCGGAGACTCAGCGAGCGGTCGTGGTATGAGTTGTGCAAGCGGTACCCTCGCTCCAGCTTCCGACTAGTTAAAGTTGACGTCCCCTACGAGCAGTGGCTCCGGCACAAGCGCCGTGTCATGGCGTTGATACATCCAAAAGACACAGAAATGGACCTTTCCATCGCCATTGCATTTTACTTTGCTAGCGGGGCCACCAACGCCACCCTCTGTGAGCCGGGCGACTTGAGCTCGTTCAATCTGTTCATGGAAACGGCAAGAGTCACACCGAACTACCAATCGCCGGCAAAAGTGCTCTTTTCGGGGCTTGGGGCGGACGAGCTTTTCGGAGGCTACACGCGCCACGAGTTGCTCATCAGAGATTCTAGCGACTACGGAGCCCTATTTCAAAGCCTCAAGCATGACATTGACGTTTTGTACGAGCGCAACTTGGGCCGCGACGACCGAGTCATCCTGTCCTGGGGAAAGGAGGCGAGGTACCCCTTCTTGGACTCGGACGTGGTGAACTACGCCTTTTCCATTCGGTCAGACCTTAAAGTGAGAAACGCTGGCAAGATCGAACGCAAGTGGATTCTTCGCCAGGTTGCCAGATCGCTTGGGCTTGACTCTGTGAGCGACGAACCCAAAAGGGCGATCCAGTTTGGTGCGCGGTCTGCGAAAATGGAGTTGGGCCAGGGCAAAGTCAGGGGGACCAACGGAGTCATGCATTAGAGAGTCGCCCAGTCATGCATTAGAGAGTCAACCAGTCATGCATCATAGAGTCGACCAGTCATGCATCATAGAGTCGACCATTCATGTTTTAGAAAGTCAACCAGTCATGCATTGGAGAGTCGACCATTCATGCATCAGAGAGTCAACTAGTCATGTACAGCGAGTCAACCATTCATGCATTAGAAAGTCAACTAGTCATGTACAGAGAGTCAACCATTTATGCACTAGAGAGAGTCAACCCACTTGGGCTCAATACACAAGGTTTCACACTCACACAACAAGTTCTCTGGGGTCTCTACCTCCCTCTCGATGTCCAGCCACTTCCTCTCCAAGTCTAATAAATAAATCTCGCCCTTGATGGTTGTCTTGCGCCCCTTCTTTTTGAGAATGGTGCTCTTCAACAAGATATACGAGTTGGCGTAGCACGGCCTGCGGTAGTTTATGTTGAGATTGGCCGTGACGCCCTTGCGGGAGTGGCAGTTTTGAAACGCCAACCGGCATGTGACCTCGTCCAAGCACGTAGCCAAGAGGCCGCCGTGGACAATGTTGGGGTGTCCCGTCAATTCCTCGCCAAAAAAGAAAAACGTGTAGCTGGAATTGCGTTCGCCGGGCTTCAAGCCGTCCATGTCGTCGAAGCGCTCCAAAAACTTGTCGTCAATGACAAAGAGCAGCGGCGACCGCAACCCGATTTTCGTGGGCCCGACAATCACGCTTCCCGTGAACCGCGGCCGGATCGTCTCCTCGGGAGCACTTCCCAGGAGGGCAAGATAGTGCTTATATACTGGGTGGCTGAGGAGTTTGTCTTGAATGTCCATGTACTGTATACGAGTGTGGGGTTATCTCCACGCCTTGCCAAACACCTTTGCAAAGTGGGCCTTGCCGCCGCTCTCGATGATGTTCCCGTGACACATGACGATCCGGTCAAAGTCCCAGCTGTAGATGCTCCGGAGGCCCTCTGAGGACGCCTTCAAATTGACAAGCTGCCCAAAGAGGAAGCGGCCGACTCTGCTGTCCGGATTCAAGTAGCGCGACATAAACGACAAGCCGCCGTGCTGCCAGTAGTTGGCCGCGTAGCCCAACGCCTCGCTGTACTGCTCGTTTTCCACATCCAGCCGCACGTTGAACATCAAGTCCGCCTCGAAAACCGTCTTGGAGCGCTTGTCGTACATCACAAGCTCCTTGTTGCCGTGGTAGGGGAGATAGACAAACTCAAAGTTGTCCAAGATCTGCGGCTCGCGCACCCCCAACTTCTCCAACGCCGGCTCGTCAATGGTGATGTGCTTCATGTCCTCGGGCATGGCGTAGTCGGCGCGCACATTGTCGCCCAAATTGGCGTTTTCCATGGCTATGATTTTGATGTCTGGAAACTGCGCCTTGAACAGCTTCGCCGCCATGGTGTGCTCCATATCGGGCACAATCAAGTGCGTCACGTTGGGCGCCTTGGAGCCCGTCAAAAGCTCAAAGGCCTCCTGGACATGGGTCCCGAAGGGCATGGCCGACCACACAATGACGGAGTTGTTGTAGTGAAAAAGAGCCATGCGGGCGCCGACATTCAAGGTGAAGCGCTTGAAGCTGCTTGCCGAAACGACAATGTCCTTGGTGAGCTTCCGAGAAACAACGGTGAGTGGGTCGGGATACATGCTTGCTTTCCTGCAGAATGCTGGGTTGATACCACAATTGCTAGCTTCGAGTCGACGAAAAAGCGTCCTTGCGTTGCATCCATTGTTTGTTAAGCGAATCGTCTCTGGATGGTCACGTGTACGTTGCTAGCTCCCAAGATCGACTGCACAACAATGTATTGCATATTTACGAGTGTAAGATCGAGGGCGGCATATAAGAAGCCAAACAAAAGTTGTCGTCTGGTACTTGCAACATGAAAGGCCCGCTTTGAGGCTTTCAAGTGATGTCCACTGGCCTCGATCAGCCTATCCTTACTTGTTCATTCGAAGTTCAGCTCTCCTTTACTGCCTCTTCTTACCTTGGAGTTCTCTCTCCTTTCGCGACTTTTTCTGTATTTACCCGTGGCAGACGAGGGATCCATAGCAAGCCCCGCCCCCGCCTGAGGGGCAGCGAAGGCGGGGTCCCCGGCAGCCCCGCCCCCACTTTTCGCGGTGCACCCGAAGTGACAAACGCGGTGGTCGCCACCTATGTCTAGGAGTGCTGCTCTGCGATACGACCGCCTCATCCCCCATGAGACGATGTCGCCGCATGTGTATTATCCCACTTCGAGCAGGAGCAATGCATTGAGAAGTACCACCTCGCTCGAGGCGGGGCACCTCCTCTGGAAAGATGCTACCCTACCCCACCTTAGCTGTACCCTTTCTGGTTAGCCAAAAGCGTTACATCTCTAGTCTTGTAGGTTTGAAACGCAGCGTAAGCATTGGGTGGTTCTGTTCTTTGCAAAGCATCGTTATTAGTTCGAAGTGGGTGCATTTGGCTTTGCGTCGTACTTACCGGTGATTATGCAACCATAGGGGCAGGGCATTTTCTGAAAAAACACCGTAGCATCGTTATCCCGTTACACCTGGACCAACGTGGCGTACGTGGGCTTAAATCCTACGAAAAGCTACGTCGTGCCGGAATACCGAGTGCTGATTATAAGCACAATCCATTCTTGACCATTAGAAGGGCTAGACGTGCTTTGCCGTCTCTCCGCACCTACCCAATCGTTGTTCCTGGGCACGTCATCTTGTAATTGAAGAATCCGACGTAAGATGAGATAGCAACGCTGCCAGTGTCGTGGTACTCGGGAGTCTACGAATGGAAACAAGCGTACCTCACGAGGTTGCGTCGTCAAAAATACGCCACACCTCTAAGGATTTTTCAACACTCAGGCCTTCGAAGAATGATGGGTTACAATGAATGTGTGGCGCTTTGTTTTCACTTTGTAGTCTCACAAGGCTGTCGCCATCTCATGGCACGAAGCTCTCGCTTGACCAAGTTTTCAACTAAGCACTGTATTTGTGCTCGACCTCCTTGATGCCTCCTAAGCTGACACCACTTGCTACATCCACGCTACATCCACAGCCTCTATCTGTCAACCACTTAATACATGGCCATACACCTTGCGGAACTCTTCCTTGCCTCCCTTCTCAATGATGTTCCCGTGACTCACAACAACACGCTCAAAGTCCCACGACAAAATGGCCTCAAGCCCCTCCTTCGACAAGGTGCTTTTCGAGAGCCGGTTGCTGAAGTACCGCCCAATGACGCTGTCGGGGTTGAAGTACCTTGTGAAGAAAGACCACCCGCCGTGCTGCCAAAAATCGTCCATGTACCCCAACTTTGCCGAGTACTGCTCGTTGGAGGCGTCTGGACGCACATTGAAGAGCAAGTCGGCCTCAAAGACCGTTTTCGCATTCTTGTCGTAAACCACGAGCTCCTTGTTGCCGTGGTGGGGCAAGAAGACGAGCTCAAAGTGGCCGCTGATGGCGCCGAGGCCCAATGCGGCGAGCTCGTCGTCTTTCAAGATCCGGTTCCCCTCGGATATGGTGATGTCCGGCTTGAGAGTCATCTTGTCGTGGGCCATTCCAACCACTTTTGCGGCCGGAAATGCCGCCTTGAACAGCTTGGCGCCCACAGTGTGCTGGAAGTTGGGCAAAAAAATGAACTCCACGTTTCTCAGCCCCAAAAGCTCAAACGCCTCGTCAAGATGAGGGCCGTACGGCATGGCCGACCACACAATGACGCTGCCCCTGTAGTTGAAAAGCGCCATGCGGGCGCCCATGTTGAGTGTCAACACCTTAAAGCTAGAGGCGCAAACCACTAGGTTTTCAGTGAGTTTTCTGGCGACAACGTGGAGAGGCGTGGGGTAGGGCATCTGGTGTGCAGGCAGTTGATAAGATAAGACCAATGAAACGGCACGACGCAATACATTTCCGCCACCCAGATCCAGTAGGGCTAAAGTTTTGACAGCTTCATTGGCTATGCACTTGGGAAGGCGATGCAGATTTGACGCATCTTGTATGCACTACGCAATGAACTCGATCCGGCGCTTCTACGCCAACGTCGTGGTGCCGAACCTAGGCGTGAGCCTATTGCTTCTCTCGCAGTTTCTAAACTCCGTGATGGTGCTCACGTGCAAGTTGCTCGAGTCTGAGGCCGCAGAGCCCTTCAGCCCGGTGCAGATTCTCTTTGCCCGCATGTTCGTCACATATGTCTGCTGCATGGTGTACATGGCCGTTACCGGCCGCGTCGAAAATGCTCCTTTTGGCCCGATCCAGATCCGAACGCTCTTGGTGCTCCGAGGGGGCTTGGGCTTCTTTGGCGTTTTCGGGCTCTACTTCTCGCTCCAGTACCTCAGCTTATCGGACGCGGTGCTGATTACGTTTTTGATACCAATGGTGACGGCGTTTTTGGCATGGGTTCTCATTGGCGAGCACTACTCGCTTCTAGAAGGCGCGTGTGCCGTCTTGTCTCTTGGCAGCGTGCTCCTCATTGCGAAGCCGGATTTCCTCTTTGGGCACGAAAAAACTAACCACTTGCGCATGGTGGCCACGGGGATGGGCCTCGTGGGTGTTTTGGGCGCTTCCCTGGTTTACATTGTGCTTCGCAAAATCGGAACCCAGGCTCACCCGCTCATTCTGGTGAGCTACTTCGCCTTGATAACGTGCATGTTGACGTTGCTTATCACGCTCGTGGTGCCCGGCATGTCGTTCCGGCTTCCGGGCTCCCTTTCTGAGTGGCTTCTCTTTTCGCTCATTGGGTTCCTGGGCTTCTTCATGCAATTCTGCCTCGCTGCGGGGCTCCAGCTGGAAAAGGCCCTGAAAAGCGCCTTGATGATTTACACAAACATGGTGTTTGCGCTCTTCTGGGATTTGGTGGTGTGGCATCAGCTCCCAGACATGTTGAGCGTTTTGGGCACCTCCGTCATCATAGGCTGCGCCTATGTAGTGATTCGCTTCAAGCCCACGGTTGAGCCGGTGGCAGAGGCGAAGGATGTGTCCTTGGAGGAATTCATTCTTGACGACGAGTCTCTGTGAGGGTACTCAAGTCTTGAGGACTTGAACATGGGCACTCGAGCGTTGCACAGAGGTCAATGGACGATTGAGGCGTTATAGTTGACTACGGGCTACGCCGGCATTGTCGACAGGTTTCAGTCTCCAGATAGTTATTGCTACTGAAAGTGATAGGCTACTGTTGGTCGTACAGCAGACTCGTGGGCATCAACGTCCATGATCGTCCTGTCGTGAAAAGCCGTAGTCACTTAGTAGATGAGTTCATCCCCAAGTCTTGAAGTGAAATCATCACCAAGCCCAACGCCGCGCAGCACCAAGAATTGAAGAGACACTCAATAGCAGGGTATCTCCCGGTGCTCGTCGCGAATTCCAAATGCCGTTACAGAGTTAAAGACCTGGTTCAAAGGTCGAATGCTCTTGAAGGTCGAGGAACAAGACTGAGTTGTTGATAGCCGAATCGTTTGAAGTCGCGAAATGAAACACCGAACGTTTCAGAGCTTGACGATTCGCTCAGCTACTAATTGGCTTTGCTGTAAACGCATCCTTGAGTGCCAAATGCTCGACCACTTGCATGTTTCAGCCACCTCCTCATCACATAAAGCCTAAATTCCAGGCCGTTTACTCAATTGACGGATGCATCAGCCCCCATTGTATCAAAATTCAATGAGACTCTTCACAAATAAATTTATTTGCCAAGTACCAGCCTTGATATCGACTCACCGTGAATTGTTCGAGTTCAATCCAGTTCACCTTTCAACTCATCCAACCAGGCAAGCTCATGGGCGGCGCTTTTCAAACCAAGAAGACTTTCAATTGTGGTTTCAAGCTCTGCCGTATACTCCTCGCTCGACGCCGCGACCCGCGAGACATTGTGTATCAACTTTCTGGAATTGTTGAGGTTCACGTCAACATATTCCACTTTGAGAAAGTCTCCTGATGCCGGGTCTGAGGGTAGCGCCCGGATGCGCTTGATCCAGCTCATACAAGTCACGCGGCAATCACGTGACTGATAAGAATGAGCGGGATCGGGTTGCAGACGGCCCGTGGCCTGGGCACGTCGGGCTACGTCCAGAGAAACCTAGCCAATGGCAAGTATGAGGGGTCGCGCCAGAAGCGCGAGCGCGAGGAGAAAGAGGAGCAGCGGAAAGAGGCCAAAGCAAAGTTGGAAAAATCAAAAAGGGAAGCTGCGAAAAAGTTGTCGCTTCGTGAGATAAAACGGCGAATAGATGTGAGGTGCATGGAGCTCAGGGACAAGTTGGAGGATGAGGATGTGGAGGAGGAGGAGATTGTGAGGCGTGTGGCGGAATTCAGGAAAAGAATAGAATCTGAGCCCGCGGCAGAGCTACCCCAGGAACCGAAAGCGGAACGCCCAGAGAGATCAGTCAGGGCCCTACGAGGAGACAGAGCGAGAAAGGAGGGGACGGGTTATGTCCCAAGGTATTAGCGCGCACCAGCAACTTTGTAATGATAATCAATTTATTCGTTGGGAGTTTCGGTAGCGAGATGAGTCGCCAGGGTTTCCCTGGGATCAGATTCCTGATTGTTGGTTTTTGGATCGGGTTTCGGGCCAGCGTCCACATTCGTTTCAGTCTTGGGTTCCTTGATGGCTGATGGGGACTCGGTTTCGAGATCATCGTGCTGGGTGACAGCCTCTGCATTGGCTTGAATCCTGGAGGCTGCTTCTTCGGTTGGTTGTTCAAAGTCATTGGCTTGCCTGTCGTTTGTCAAGTGCCTCTCCTGGGTAGAGTGCCCCTCTTTCCCCGCGTGCCCCACTTCGATCAGCTGGCCCGCCTCCGCCTCCGGCAGTTCTTTTGGCTTCGTTTTTCTCTCAACCTCAAACCCAACTGCCAACGGCTTTGGAGCTGACTTGCCAGCAACGAGCGGCTCAGGGTGTCCCTCTTTCCCCGCATGCCCCGCTTCGATCAGCTGCCCCGCTTCGATCAGCTGCCCCGGCTCCGCCTCCGGCAGTTCTTTTGGCTTTGTTCTTCTTTCGACGTCAAACCCAATCACCAACGGCTTCGGACCTGACTCACCAACCAGCAGCTCAGGGTGTCTTTCCACATCCTCTGCATCGACAAACTCGTCCCCGGACTTTTCGCCCTCATCCTTTTTGAACTCGATCAGCCACAACTGTGCCGAGTGCAAATCGAACCGAGGTCCCTTCGCCACACTGGTTCCCTGGATAGAGGTTGGAAGTCTCTTGCCTCGGGGTCCCTTGGGACGACGAGCGGGAACCTTTGCCTCCGACAGCTCAGTCAGCTCAGACGTCGCTGGCTGAAGCTTTTTGAGCAACTCTGGATTGCTCCCTGGCATCCCCATCCCTGGCATCCCCATCCCCGGAAGCGGAATGTGCATTCCCTTCATGCTAGCCACCAAGTTGCCCTTTTCAGGGGCCTTTGGCTTGGGTGGGGCAGGCCCCTTGTTCTGCTCCTGGAACATCTGCTGGAACGCGGCGATCTTGGACGAGAGCTTCTTGGGTTTTGGCGGCGGCGCTTTTTTCGGTCTAGAGGGGACGGAGGGCGTAGTTGACGGTTCGAGTGACTTGGAGTCATCCGCAGCGCCGACGTTTGGTGTGGGCTCCAGGGGGACTTTGGCCTCTGTGTCCAAGTCTCTAAGGATTTCGAGATTTGGTTTTGATGCTGCGACGGTCTCGACGGTCTCTTTTGAGCCATCCTCGGGTACCACCTCATTTGACTTTGTTTCTTCAACGAAGGCGTCTGCATTCGGTCCTACCTCAGCTGAGGGGGTCTCCACCCCACCTTCGAGGGACCCGACATTGTTTGTCGCTCCGACTGCAGCAGTCTCGGTGACTTCTTCTGATTTAACCCCAGCGGAGCCAGCGTCTGATCTTAAATCGTCCGTGGAGGACACAGCAGTTATTGACGACAACACAGAGTCAGCCTCCGGTGCCTTTTCAACGAAAGCATCGGCCTTCGACTTTTCCAGCGGGACTTCATCGCTGGCCTTTGCCATCGAGAATTCTTTTGCCCCTGACTTCGAGTCCAATGATTTTTCAGTAGTCTCGCCATCTGCGTCGAGAATCGCATCCTGATTCCCAGTCTTTCCCCTCGGCGCGGCTTCCTCCGCTTCGAATGTGTCATTACCTGCTTTGGTGGGTACTCTCCAATTGTTTTTGTACAAGACAAAAAGGTCTTTGCCAGTGACCATGGGCCGTCCTTTGGAGTTTGTCAGGTCATGAATGTGCTTTCCCAACGCGTTCAAGCGGTCTTCGTCAATGTCTCCACTTTCCAAACTATCGTGTTTTTCGGGCCCTTTGAGCTCTTTGTCGCGCTCTTCCGCCTCTTTTGACCACTTCATTGTAAGGTGATCCCATTCCTCTTCCGTCCTGGGTAAGTCGACCTCCTTTGTGAACAAAGCTTCGTTTTCGACGAAACTTTGAATGCGCTCTCCCAACCAGTTGAGGTACCCCTCGTCTGGCTCTTTCGTAACCTCTCTAGTCTTTTCATGTCTGTCAGTGTCCCGGTCACCAAGCAAAAGACCGACGTTATGATGTTTGGGTGATTCAATGTTGGGCTTTTTGCCACCTTTAAGGTCGTTTTCAAAATCGGCTGCGTGGGCAGGTGGTTTCTCTGTTGGGCTTGCAAAAGACTCATTACGGCTTGAAGGCAAGTCAAGCTGCTCTGAGTCCTTTGATTCAAAAACTGCTTTCTTGCCAACGTCACCTGCCAAAAAGGAAGGCTCGTGATCACTCGACGGTTCAGGGAGCGCGAATGAAGCAGATGTTTTCTCGTTGTCTTTGAAATAAGCCGCGGTGTCCTCCGGCTTCTTTGCCACCCAGGATTCAGAGCCGCCAAGCACTGATTTGGATTCCTTATTCGAAATCTCTTCAGACTCGATTTGATCAAGTTTCCCAGAGACACCCAGGTCTGCATTTTGCCCAATTGAGTCAGTCTTTGAATTCGAAGGGAAGTCTTTCGTGTCTTGTTCAGATGATGAAACTTCGGATTTCAGAGGCTGCTTTCTATCACCAATGTACTCATCCAGCTTTTGTGGCTCGAAAGAATCAGCATTTGAGCCTTTCTCGAGTGCGGAGTCAGAAGACAAGGGTTCGGACTCCGACCCAGCAAACTGCCTTTCCGCTGGGGAGGCACTTCCCGACTCGGCTGCCCCTTTTTCGATTGCCCCGCTTTCAATTGACCCCGCTGAGCCACTGGCGCCGAGCGGCACGGTCTGCAGCCGCAACACGGGGCTCGGTTTGACACTGTCCACATTGGTTGCGGCCTTTCGGGGCCGTTTTGGGATCACCGGCGTTTCACTGAACATGGCCTCTGTTTCTTTCGAGAGCCGCTGTGTCTCCTCCAAAAGCAGCCAGATGTCCTTTTCTCCGGCTGATTTCGCGTTCTCTGTGGAATCGGGAGGAGCCGGCGGATCAGCCAGCTTTTCAGTCGACACTGGGGCCGTGGCGCGTTTTGGACGGCTCGGGATGTTTGGTGTTTCCAGTTTGGTGTCAACAAGGTGCGGGGTCAATTCCTCCAGCGAAGGGTTCAACTTCGTGTGGGGCCGCCTTGGCCGCTCTGGCACCAGCGGTGGGGCGGATGGCTCAGAGTCATTGCCCGTGGCCCTTCTCTGTGGCTTGGGCCGCTGTGGAATCAGTGGTGACTCCATGTAGGATTGCGACTACCAAGTTGGTTACTATGGGCGAGAACGAATACTGGAAATGTCAATTGTCGATGTGTACTCTATCGCGCCTTTGTACCGCTGCCCCACTGCCCGCTGCCCCACCGCCCCACTACCCCGCTGCCCCACCACCCCACTTC
>JAKUAK010000048.1:0-42056 GCA_030562905.1 Tanozyma kutaoensis | reverse complement strand
CAGGTGGGCTGTCTTATAAGTGACAGCCTCAGCGTCTGGGTATCCGAGAGGCGAAGCCTTTCTTAGGGATTGGGACATTTGTAGACGTAAAAAAAAAGTGGGAATCCTGTGTTTTTATACCCATTTTTGTGTAGCGTAGCACGGCAGTCTACAGGACGGGTTCCTGCGCCGAGACCGTTTTGTGCCAGAATGCTACGCGAGCGGGGTCCTGACAGGGCCCCGTGCCGGACTAAACCAGAGGTTGCAGCTTTCTGTCCACAGACGTCTGTCGGGGATTTTGATATCAGCAGTGAATCCGCCGCGACCAGGGCATTCGAAAGAGGGGCACCATGCCATAGCTGTCGGGAGTTGGTCCTACAAGCGACCCGTTAGGGCAGCGTTTTTGGTGTTTTCTGACCACCTACTTTTGAAGTCGTTTCGTAGGCTATTAGGTTTGTGACGCTACGTAAGTGAGGAATGGATTTGAAGCGTTTTATTCACTATTTTCTATGTAGCTTTGTTGCCCGTTTTTCTGGCAATGAGTCGTCGTGGAAGCGAATTGAAGCACAGGGTAGTCAATTGAGTCGACGCTAAGCTCTATACGTGTCTGTAGACCGTGTACGGCTACTTTGAGTGTTGGAGGCACTCAAAAATTATGTGCGAAAGCGCGCTTTATCGAGAAAATGGTCCGGCAGGTCAGGCGTGACCTGCGAGCGCGGCGACAGTCTGAGAGTAGCATAGCATAATTTTTTGCAGCCAAATTAAATGCAGGTCTGACAGGTGACTGTGCAGTCGTACGGCTGATGTGTAGGATTGACAACACATTGCAGTCTGAAAGACCCTCGATGTTTACCGCCAAGGAGCCACTGTTGAGCTAATGCTTCAATGCGCTGGGCGTGGTGTAGCTGCACTATCCGACATTGTCGAGTTTGTGAATTTTGGAGTTTTGACTCTAAGTCAATGAAAACTGAGGAACGTGTGAGAAAGGTATTAGCAAATGTGTCAAAGGAATGGAACGCAACAGAACAAGGGTGTTTTGTGTCGTGCCTGAAACTTAATTGTCCTTTTTGAATGTGCAAGAGACTCCTACCTTTGCCAGTTACACTGCCATTTCCTTACAAATTCGGCTGATAAGAAATGAGTTATCTACAAATCACTTTCTTGAGCCTATGCATTAGCCAACAGTACTTCTTAGTCTGCCCTTGCATAAGGCCGATAACCAGCTCTGTCCCGCATGCTTTGTCTGCATCTAAAGTAGTCAAATTTTGAATGGTCACTCCTAAATGGCTCGACTCCAATGGTGATACGAATCTCAAACTTCCCAAATCTGATTCTGAGTTCAGGGCGCAGCCATGACAACCCACAGATTTGACGTCACTCGATTCACTGGTCTTCGATAAGTCTTCAAGAGCCTCAAATGAATCTCACAGCGCACAACCAGCCGTGGAATCGACTGCAACAATCCAGTATCAACATTCAATCTCTCTTCATTTTTACAACATTACATTTACTCGTCACTTATGGTCTCGACTCTATGGTCAACTGCCTACATAAATCTCAACTTTTCACGATTCTTCTTCAGCCTTCCCTCGACAGTGTCATTCATTGCTACTCGCGGACAACAACCGAGGCCGCACCCATGCCCGTGCCAATGCACATCGACGTCACGCCAATCTGGCCCGGCTTCAACAACTGCAAAATGGTGGCATACTGGCGCGCGCCCGTGCACCCGAGCGGGTGGCCCAACGCAATGGCGCCGCCATTGATGTTCAACTTCTCGAGGGGCACATTGCACGTCTCCGCGCTGTAGAGACACTGCGCAGCAAACGCCTCGTTAATCTCAAAGACATCAACATCGTCCACAGTCAAGCCAGTCTTCTTGAGCACGCTGGGAATCGCCAACGCGGGGCCA
This sequence comes from Tanozyma kutaoensis, assembly GCA_030562905.1. Lineage (NCBI taxonomy): Eukaryota > Fungi > Ascomycota > Pichiomycetes > Serinales > Metschnikowiaceae > Tanozyma > Tanozyma kutaoensis. The sequence continues at coordinate 40,165 of JAKUAK010000048.1, read as the reverse complement.
ATGCCCATAATCTCGGGGGGCACGCCGCGCGTGGAGCAGAGGGCAAACTTGCCCACAATCTTGTACCCCTTCGCCTCGGCAAGCGAGCGGCGCATGAGCAACACCGCGGCAGCGCCGTCGGAAACCTGCAGCGCATTGCCCGCGTGCGTCAGGCCAGTGGGCTTGAACGCAGGACGGAGCTTGCCCAATGACTCGGCACTGACACCCTTTCTCGGGCCCTCGTCAGTGTCCACAATCACCTTCTCCACCTTCTCATCCTCCTCGTCATCGTCGCGGAGCACAGCCTCAATGGGCAAAATCTCAGCCTTAAACTTGCCCCCAGACACGGCAGCCTCAGCCTTTCTATACGACTCAGCGGCAAACGCATCCTGCTTGGCGCGCGGAATGCCAAACTTCTCAGCGACGTTCTCATTGGTGATGCCCATGGGGATGAGGCACTTCTGAATCTCGGCGTTCTCGGCAATCTCAGGCGTGAGCTTGGGAATCAGCTGCGGGCCGTAGTTCTGCGACATCGACTCGACACCGGCAGCCAAGCCGCAGTCAATCTCGCCAACGGTAATCTTGTTGGCAATGTCGGCAATCGCCATCAAGCCACTCAGACACTGGCGGTTGATGCCGACAAAGCCCGATGTGTTGGGGATACCAGCAGCAAGAGCAGCACCACGGTGCTCCATGGCGCCAGCGCCGCGATTGAGCACATTGCCCACAGCAACATCCTCAATGAGACTCGCATCCACGCCCGTCTTGTCCAAAAACGCCTTCAAAAAGTGCGTGAGGAGGTAGTCCGTGCCCACATCCTTAAACTTGCCGCGGCCGCCCTTGGTCATGGCCGTTCTGTACGCGCCGACAATGACGACATCGTCGGGGTTCTTCTGGAGAAGCGCCTGCTTCGAGGAGGGGTTCAACTGGCCGGCCAACTGGTTCAATCTGTCCATGTTGCTGGAGTGGGGCAGGGGCGCTTTATATACCCCAGGGGCGGAGTGCAGACAAGGTGGTTTGCATCCGAGGATCCCCACAACCGAGGTGCGCAGCCAACGGTTGAAATCCGGGGGCACAAAAGCACGTCACGTGATTGCGTCGCCCCGCATTTGCATCCACGGAACTGCACGCCTCCGTGGGGTAGCACGTGAAAGCGGCCCGTCACCCCCCTGCCGCCTTCCCAGTGTCTCACACGTGATACCAATGGAGCGTTCCTGACCCACATGCAGACGACTCAGAGTCATGCGAGTCATTCATTACACAACCACAACCGCCTTGAAACGGCTCGCCAACCGCAGCAGCCGCAACCGCGCTCGTAGCCCTTTCGGCCGCTCCTCCTTGGGCACGCTCACCAGCTCAGCCAAAAACAAATCCATGTGATGCACCAATCCCACCTCCTGACTAAGCGCCAGGGCCTTGTACGGAAGCAGCTGACAGTACTTGCAGCGCGGCGCAGTGCCAAGCCGGCATGACTCAAGCACGCAATTGACGTGTCGCGTGTCGGGGACGCCTCTAAACTGGCCCCACCGCACGTGGGACGCCTTGGGCGTGAAGCGCCGGAGAGTGCGTGTGTCTTGCATTGCAGCGTCTGTGTGCGGCAATATACGTCTCCACAAGAAATGGCCCAAACAAGTGGACTGCCCGATCTGGCTATTGACGCATGGAAGCAGGAATCTTCCACGTCGGTGCATACGCCACGCACAGCGCATCTAATATATTATAGTACATGTCGTCTCGCGAGTCACTCGCGCTCAAACGAGAAAATGCCAATAAACGGGTCCATGTGCTCGGGCTTCTCGGGACAGGTGCCCGTGAATACTAGCCGGGGCACGTCCTCCTCAACCAGTACATTGTCGTTGCTGTCCGCCAGCTCCAACGCCACGATTTTCGTGAAATCCATTCTGAGGTTGCCCTCCTCGTCTGTGGCTACAAAAACCTTGTACTTTTGGTCTAGAAGATCGGCCTTGTCATTGTAGTGCATCATTCCGTTGCACGTGCCGGTGATGAGTCCCATCGTCAGCCCGATACCGACTATATTCGTTCCGGGGATCCGTAGGTATGCGCCGCTGAGCCCGAAGGGCAGGCAGTGGATCTCCAAGTCGCACTCATTGGCGAAATGGAACTCAACCTCTTGCTGGACCATGGGGTACGGGTGTACTGCAAGCAATGTTTTAGCCGCTCAAGTCTGTTGCAGTGACACCATTAGTCATGTTTAGTGGCGAGTCGCCGTAACGTCACCCACGAGTCGCCGCGAGAGTCTGCACCCGCTCGTCGTAGTCAGCCAGAGGAAGCCCCAAAATGTCCGCGGTATTGGCCACGTAGTTCACCAATGCCACCAACGTCGCGGCCTCAATCTTTGCCGCGTTTTCTTTAAAGTTATTCTCAAAAGCTTTCGCCTCCTTTGAAAGTGTCGTCATGTCTTCGTCTTTGATGCTCGCACGCTTGGCCACAATTAAGTTGGATGTGAAGGTGCTCGGCACCGCCACCTCTGCTCGGGATTCCGGGTAGTTGTTGCGCACAGTCACAAAGACGTCCAAATAGTTGTCAAATGTGTAGAGTTTTGGAAGCGAGCCTGAGACTGGTAGTTTAACCTTGAAGCGCAGCTGTGCAGCGCTTTTGTTGAAGAGTTTCACGCTGTCGCCTAGCTTGGTTGTCAATTCCTGAATTTGCTGGAGCCGCTCGGCGCGCGTGGCCTCAGAGACACTGACAGCCGCAGGTATGGCGGGACGGTTTTGGGACACTGGTTTTGGTGCCTGACTTTGAGTCACTTGCTTGGGCTGCTCACTCGCGAGTGGCTCAGCCTGACTCGGAGTCGCCGGTCTTGAGCGAAACAGTACGAGCTTCACCGTGCGCTTCGACTGCCTCAAGAACACATCGAGATACTTAGATAGCGCCTGGATTTGCGCATACAAGCCTTTTCCCTGTACTTCCACCTCTGCAAACTCCTCCAGGGCTGGTGCCTTGCCGGCTGCTTTTTGTGCAATGTACCTGAAGCCGCGCTCTATGTTCACTGCGTTTCCCCTCGGAATCTCACTGTTTAGGACCAATATGCTGCATGGGATTCGGGGGTACTCTGCAGAAATGGTCAAGTTGAACTTTAGCTTTTCCAACTCAAAGGGAAAATCGGAGGGTGTAGTGACTTCAAGGCTCAAATGTAGATCTTCGGCGTCTTTTTCAACCAACTTGGCAATGTGCTGCTGCACGAGATTGGCGTTTTCAGTCTTTTTGAGCGACTCCGTGCCCACGATTTTCTCTGTAGGGTAGCCGTTCACCGAAAGCGGCACGATTTTGCGTATGAGCTTGCCTATTTCGGAAAGCTGCTGCTCCACCGGCCGCACGGGCTTCTTTTTGCGCCTGGGCTGGGGTCTTCTTCTGCCTTCAGACGACATGCAGGAGGCGTCAGACTCCACCGATTTGAGTCACATTGAATAAGTTTCAACTGTGAAGCGGTTTTAAAATGTATGCTGTAAGCGCTCTCGACCGATTCCATGTAAAGCGGAAGACCTTTGGCCTCGCCATCGAACTAAATATCGGTGCACTTAATGACAAGTGTCGTTCTTCTGTTGTCGGCTGAGCTGCCCTCTCTGCCTTGTGTACGAGTCTTCAATGTCATTGGTGCCTGCCTGTGTTTTCCTTCACGAACTCCCAAGTTCGATCCTCCTTGTTTAGAGCCGGCTTTTATAGCGTCATGTCGACTTATGAGCTTGAAGATTAGAGGTTTTGATAGCCCCTGATATGACTCGCCATGAACCTTTAACTACACTTGCACCTTGACGGCTGCTGCGCCTGACTTTGCAAGTGGCCTCCCTACACCCCTTTTCATGGCAACTGTGAACCATACATTGGCAGGTCCCGAGTCGCCCAGCCTCCCGTCACTGTGCAACCGATATCAGCACTTAATTCCTCAACACCACATTCACTCACCGTTCTCAAGACTACTCTCGTGCCCATGTCCCGGCCCACCCATCCTTCACTCGCTTCTCGACCCCTCCACCTTCCTTCCTCCACCTTCCTTCCTCCACCTTCCTTCCTCCACGCAACACTCTACACACCACCAGGCCACGTCAACATGCCCCAAGTCAAACCCCTCACCAAAGGCGCCATGTACGCCCTGCTTCTCCAGGCGCCCGAGTACCGCTTCATCGGCGACGTCTTGTGCGTAGCCGCCTCCAGAGCGTGCGCCGCGGCCCGCAACCTCGTGCTTCCCGGCGACATGACCCGCTTGAAGCTCGTGTGGGCACTCAGCCACTTTGGCGCCATGGCGAGCTTCGCGGCGTACCTCTTGTTCCCGCGCGCCGTGTGGTACCGCTGCGCCGCCGTGAGCGCGAGCGTGCCGTACTTGTTGGCGTTCCGCTCGGACGTGGCGGCCATGTGCCAGCATCCGAGCGGCGCCGCGGTGCCGTTGGCGGAGCTCTTGCGCCGCGACAACACCACCATCCTCGCCATTGTCGTTTTGCACGCGTGCACCGCGGCGCACGCGCTCAAGTTGGTGCCGTTTGTGGCGTTTGCCAGCATCCACCTCCCGACGTTTGTGCTCCGCGACGTGTTGGAGGTGCGCTCCGCGCTGATGTTCCCCGTGTTGCACTTTGCGAAACCGCAGATTATGTGCGCCGCCAGCTGCGTCGAGCTCGCCGTGTGGGGCGTCTACGTCAGCGACGCCCTCTTTGGCGCGTGCTCGCCAGGGTGGATGTTTTTGTACACGGGCTTGTTGCTCCGGCGCATGGAGGGCTCGGAGGACTCGCGCGACGTGGTGCACTGGATTGTCGTGGCGACGGCCAAGTGCTGCGAGCTTTTGCGCTGCGGCTGGATGGCGGAGCGGCTTTTGCTGATGCACGCGCTTGTGCGCACGGCGATTCCAACGCGCCGGTTTCCGCCGGGCTTGGTGGAGCCGCCGAGCCGCGCAGAGCTGATTCTCTTGGACGGCGTGCTGGTTATCAATGACTTGCCGTCGTTGCAATAAAAGTCACGAGAGTGTCACGTGTAAGTCACGAGTTTTTGTACTGTGTGTAGCGTATCGCACCCACTTGCCCCTTTGGGGTTGCCGACCCGTATATAAAGCCCCTCCACCCACCACCAGCATGCCCGACAAACCAAAATCCTGCTGCGGCCTGGCCTGCAAATGCGGCCTGGCCTGCGCGTGCCCCGGCTGCTGCAACACCACCAAATTGTAGTGACAATATAGCAATGTACGATGAGAATTGTCAGTGTAAACTTGGGATTACCGCTTATACAACTTGAAAATTCTACTTGCGCTTGATAATTGCCACTTGTGCGAACCAAATTGGTGATTTATAGTCTGAGTGTACCCGCATGATAACAGTGACTATAAACTGGATCCCGATCGAAGCGAGTATACAAATTTCTCCAACCACACACTATGGATTGAAACATCCGAACTGGTCGTGTCTTCACGCCAAGCGTTACACCATCCAATCTCTACAATCTCCACATTAGTCATAATTGCTACTTTCTCGGCGACAACTCGAGCGTCTCCTTCTTGATGGCGGCGCCCAACTCCTGGTTCACCTTGGCAAACATCTCAAACACACGGTCCTGGATGGCAGCGTCCGCAGCCTGCACGTGCACAGCGACATTGTGCGCAAGGTTGCGCTGCTGGTTCGGGTACTTGGCCAAAACCTTGTAGAGCGCCGACGCCTGCTTAAAGTCGTCGTCCGTGTACTTCCAGTGGAAGGGGCACGCCGCGCCAGTCCACACCTCCTGCTCCTCCTGGAGCTTAAACTCCTTAAACTGAATGGGCTCCAGCGTCGCAAGGTAGTTGGGCGTGGCACCGAGGTTGCCATTCACCGCCATGGCGCCGTCGCGCATGTGGGGGTTGTACACGCGCCCAGTCACGGGGCAGTTGACTGGAATCTGCGTGTAGTTGGTGCCCAAGCGGTGTCTGTGCGTGTCGGCGTACGAAAAGAGACGCAGCTGGAGAACAGGGTCGGCGCTGGGCTCCTGGTACGGCACGCTGTGGGCGGGCGAAAAGGCCGCCTGCTCAACCTCGGCAAAGTAGTTCTTGGGGTTCTCGTTGAGCGTCAACTTGCCAAAACGGCGCATGGGGTACTCCTTGTGCGGCCACACCTTGGTGAGGTCAAACACGGAAAAGTCCGCCGCCTTGGCCTGCTCCGCCGTCATCGTCTGCACGTAGCACGTCCACAGCGGGAAGTTGCCCTTTGCAATGTTCTTGAACAAGTCCTCCTGGGCAAAGTCCGGGTTCGAACCAGCGAGCTCGCCCGCCTGCTCGTTGTTGAGCGTCTCAATCCCCTCGTCAGCAATCATGTGCACTTGCACATAGTACCAGTCGCCGTTCTTGTTCAGCCACTTGTACGTGTGGCCAGAGTACCCATTCATCTTACGGTACAGCGCCGGCGTGCCGCGGTCGGAAAACAAAATCATCACCTGGTGAATCGCCTCCTGGTTCGTTGTGAGGTAGTCCCAGAACATGTTGGCATCCTTGAGGTGCGTCTCCGGGTTGCGCTTCTGCGTGTGGATAAAGTGGGGGAACTTGGAGGGGTCGCGAATGAAAAACACCGGCGTGTTGTTGTACACCCAGTCGAGATTGCCCTCCTCAGTGTAAAACTTGGTGGCAAAGCCACGCGGGTCTCTCGCAGTGTCCGCAGAGCCAGACTCGCCGCCCACCGTCGAAAAACGGGTAAACGTCTTGGTCTTCTTGCCAACCTTGTTCAAAAAGGCACTCGAGCAAATGTCGGTAATGTCGTCAGTCACCTCAAACACACCGTAGGCACCGGAACCCTTAGCGTGCACCACACGCTCGGGAATTCTCTCCCGGTCAAAGTGGGCAAGTGAGTCAATGAGGTTAAAGTCTTGCAACAACAAGGGCCCATGCTTGCCAATGCGCTGGGTAGCGAAGGGCTCGGGAATCGGGCAGCCGTTTGAGTTTGTGAATGTAGGAGCCATGGTGAGGTGGGCAGGCGGGGGTATTTATGTGGTGCGCAATTGCGGGGAGCCAGAACACCAAAGTTAGTAAGCCGAGGGGAGCCAATAGCAAGCACGCGCTTTGTCAGGGTCGGCGCAGTGTGCAGGGGCATGCAGGAGATATTAGCCACGTTGAGGCACACTTGGGCACTGTCAATGGCCCGCGAGCGGGGCACAAGCGGGGGCGGGGGAGGGGGAGGGGCAGCCACCTTGTGGTGTGGACGCACCGAGGATGTGGGGTCGCCGATATCTCCGGTCACGTCATTCCTGCAGGATGCACGTCTAGGCGGCCATTCTGACAGAGGTCACGTTGCCAATTGTCGATACCTGAAAGTCAATCTATGAATGCATAACCACTGTTTGCATCAGGTTGCATCCCCGAGCCGCAGCCGTGCAATTGTCAACATTTGACATTGTCCTTCTAGACCATTGTAGACATCAAATCGCACACTCAGTCAGCGAAGGCTTCTAGGTCTTTATTGGTTATTCTGGTCGTTGGGTCGATTGCTTTCTCAGCAAGGACGGAGTTCCATTCTGAGACATGTGTTGCTCAGGGGCTTTGTCTCAGCCTAGGTGACTCGTCAAGTGGCTTAATACAACAAGCAACAATGAAATCGGCAGATCAATCTTCTATTTGAGGTACGGTCTCAGGCGTCTTATCGACAACTCACATTGCTCTCGCTGCTCTCCTAAATTCGTATTAACGCTTAAAACCCTATCATCTCACCTACGACGATAGCTCGCTTTGTCTATTATACATCAGTGGGTAAGTTGCGGCGCCACGCCACAAACCCCTCGGGAAAAATCTCCTTTCGTAGCGTTTCATTCTGTTCTGGCACTTCACTCAAAGTGAGCTTCGAGTCGCCCTGCTTGAACTCCAAGCGGAACGCCTTTTCCTCCAGGCGATCGATTTTGCTGAGCCACTCCAAAACAGCGCCATACCACTTGAGCGACTGCGTGCACAAGATTGGCGCGCTTTTCCTGGGGATTTTGTTTTCCTTTAAAAGCACAGGGATCTCGTCCGTGGTGAAGACCTCCACATTTTCCAAAAGATAGTCGTCGTTGCGGAACCCGTAAACCACCTTTGAGATGCCGAGCAAGAAGCACTGCGCCCACGTTTTGAATAGCTTTTTCTCGAAAGTCACAGCCTGGTTTGGGTTTGTGACAATTCTCGACGTTTTGAGCTCCGCATAGTGCTTGGGCTGGCCCGACTCGGGTAAGTAGTCCCACACGCAGTCGACCTCGCCCGCCAAAACCGTCTTCACCTTCCCCACGCCGCTGCGCACGACGCTAATGTACTGGCTGTAGTTGCTCACTGTCTTTTCGTGTCTCTGTTCGATTTCCGTTCGCAGACACTCGCCCCACTTTTTCGGGAGCGTCGCCAACGTCTCGAACTTGTAGCCGCCGTACTCGCACGTGTCCATGTGCAACTGCTGTTTCTCGGAAACTGGGTTTCGTGTCTGGAGCGAGTCGTCGATTTTGATGAACAATTGGCCGTCAAAGGGCACTATATACAAACAAAAGGGCTGGGGATCGTACGGGAGCGTCACCAACTTGGTCATGATGCCCCTAAAGGTGACAATGTCTGCCTTTGTGCGCGCACCAATCTGCTGCTCGTGCCGCTGCAATGCAGCCAAAAACGCATGGAAGTCTGCACGATTGAGTTCTTCCGGGATCTTGCGGAACGTGCCGATCCCTGCAGCAAGGTCTGGTTTCTGCTCAAGCAGCAGGTCCGGAAGGTAGTAGTACGGCACGCGCCGTCTCGCCTCCTCCGCGTCGGTGCCCCACTTTCCGTTTTCGTCCCTATCGAAAACAAAGAGCTCCTTGGGCTGCTTGAGCGCGGTGGTGTCGGCCCGGGCCGTGATGGCGATGGAGCCCATTTCCTGCAGTACATGAGGTGGATGCTTCTAGCGCTCGCCGCCGCGGGGTTCCTGCCGCGACGGCCGCTGGTGTTCAACTGTGTGTGCCCAAACGAGTCATCCAATGACTCGAACAGCGACCACTATATCCCCTTTGACGAGTGGAAACGGCAAAAGGATACCCCCAAAAACATCAAAGTTGTCAAAAAGAGCGTCGTTCCGCAGAAGGACCAGTTCAATTACGCATCCACAGACTGCGCCGCCACAGTAGTCAAGACGAGTCCAAACACAAAGGGCGCCAGCGCGCTTTTGACCGAGGTCAAGGACTCGTACTTGGTGCATAAATGCGCCAATCCCGAGAAGTTTGTCGTGATCGAGTTGTGCCAGGACATATTGGTGAGCAGCATCGTCATGGGCAACTACGAGTTGTTCAGCTCGTCCTTCGAAAAGGTGCGTTTTTCGGTGTCGGAACGATACCCAGGCGAATGGCGGGTTTTGGGCGAGGTGACGGCGCGAAATATCCGCGACTTGCAGGTTTTCCCCATTGAAAAGCCTTTGATTTGGGCGCGGTACCTCAAGATTGAGATTTTGCTGCATTTTGGCAACGAGTTCTACTGCCCAATTTCGCTAGTGAGGGTGCATGGCACCACGATGATGGAGGAGATCAAGCAGCCGCAGGAAGAGGAGGAGGAGTGCAAAGTGACGCCGTACCTCGCCCTCAATGACTTTTTGCGGGTCTTCAACAAGACAGACAACTACTGCGAGGCGGACTCGTTACCGGCGCAGGAGTCCATACTCAAGAATATCGTCAACAGGTTGACGCTTCTCGAGTCCAACGCCTCGCTCTCGCTTCTCTACGTCCAGGAGCAAAACAAGTTGCTCTCGGACGCCTTTGCCAGCATGGAGAAGAGGTACACCGCCAAAGCCAACGCGCTCTTCTCGAAGCTCACGGCAACCACCGAGAAGATGAAGCGGCAGCACCAGGCGACAATGCTGGCGCTCGTGGCCGATTTGCAGGCGAAAAACGTCCAGCTCGCAAGCGAGTTGGCGTTCCAAAAGGTGGTGGTGGCGGTGAACTCCATTCTCTTGCTCACGCTACTAGCTTACGTAGTCACCAGGGAGTCTGATCTCGACGAAAGGGGCAAGGCACAGGCCATGACTGTGCGAAAGCTGCGGGGAAAGAGGGATGATGGGTTATAGATCCTGGTGAATGGAGTATGCATTAGGACAGGTCTGAAGAGTAGAGGGTAACAGTGGTGCACTCGAAATCGTGCTAAAGTACTGCTATGCTGGTCATGTCAGGCTGATCCAGCCGAAAGGAGACGGCAAAATTCTAACAGACGATTCCCTTGGGATGCCTTTTATTTATTTTTCCAGGCTCTTCTGACTTCGAGTTCACAATTTTCATTGGTCTGTGGGCCCGAATAGGTCTGGAGGACTAGATGCGGACTTACAATCTCGATTTATCTTGTGGGTTTTGAATGTCCTTGCATGCTTCCCTATAAACTCGTGGCTATATTTACTTATTCGAAACCTGTCTCGCCTCTTGGGTTCCGTGGGCATGCATGGAAGCTTCCATCATGCACGATGCTTCCATGGCCTGATGTGACAACTAATACATTGGCGACTAATTGATGTACACCGTCAATGCAGTGCTATACCGATCGGTCGCCAGGTCGGATACGCCCTCGCCATTTACCTCTCGGCAACCGCATAACTGACCCTGTCAACCCCTGACTCGATGCAGATGAACTCCCTCAAACCAGCTTTTCGATGACTTCAACAACACAAAAGTGCCTCTATTACGCAATTACCAATCGTCTATATACAGCTATGTACACTAGGACCGTCTGTCGAAACGAGACCGGCCGTCGCGGTCCCAGTCCCTCTGGCGGTCATTGTTGGATCCGTAGTTCGACCTGGACCCGTTGGACTTGTTTCTGGATCCGTAATTCGAGCGGGACCCACTGCGTCCGTACGACCGGTCGTTTGACCTAAACGAGTTGAACTTGGACTCGCGGTTGCGGTGCCGCTGCACGGGGACGCCGCCGGGCACGTCGAAGATCAGCTCGGCGACTTCTGCGGGGATGCCCATTTTCTGGAGCGTGTTCCACAGGCACTGGAGCATCGCGTTCTGGTCCTGGAGGAACTCGCGGTACATTGCGGCAATCTCTCTGAGCAAGTCGGCGAGCGAAAGACGGTAGGAGCCCACCACGCTGCGGTAGAAGCCGATGGAGCTGAAGGCGTACTGGTTCACCATCTCCTCGTCCAACATGAGGTCCGCGAGCGCCTTTGAGTCCTCGGCAAACGTCGAGTACTCCTTCTCCTCGGCAAACACCACCCCGCGCTTCTTCTCCAACGCGGTCTTGTAGCGCCACTCGTTTTTCGAGAGGTAGAGCGTCGCCTCGCCCAGCTGCCCCGCGCGCGCCGTTCTGCCCACCTTGTGCACGTAGTCGGCGATTTCCGACGACGGGCTCATTTGGATCACCTCGCTGACGTTTTTGAAGTCGAGCCCGCGCGCCGCCACGTCGGTGCAAATGAGCACGCCCGTGGTGGCCGTTCTGAAGAACCGCGTGGCCTGGTCGCGCTGGCCCTGGGTCATTTTGCCGTGCAACTTGAGCACGCGGCCCGGGATGTCCACCTTCAGCGCCGTCTGCGCGCGCTTGCTCGCCATGGCGAGGTGGTGCAAAAAGTCGCACCCGCTCACCGTCGGCGCAAACAAAATGGCCTTGTAGTTGGGCTTGCTGGCCATGTTGCGGAGCAAGTCGGACACAGCCGCCACGTGCAGCTCAAAGAGGCTGTTGGTTCTCACAAGCACCTGCCGGATGTTCTCGTGCGCCTCCGGGCCCAGGTCGTCCACGCAGTTGATGTAGCGGTAGTTGGAGCCGATGGTGGTGCGCGAGAAGTCGTCCACGCGGTCGTCCACGGTGGCGCTGAACAAAACGCTCCGCAACTGCTGCGCGGGGTCGATCGCGCCCTCCTTCGCCTCCTGAAGCATGCTGTCGATGTTGTGCAACGACTCCTCGAACCCCTGGTCCAAAAGCCGGTCCGCCTCGTCGTAGATGCGGTACTTCAAGTCCGAGAAAAGCTCGCGGAACCGCGGGTTGCGCAAGTCGGCCTCCAAGCGGCCAGGCGTCGCCACAACCACAGCGGGGGCGTCGCGCATCGCAGTGCCCTTTTTGCCCCCAATCACAAGCCGCACAGAGCACAGCCGTGCCAAGTTGCGGTCGCTCAGCAAAATCTTGTTGTACTCGTCCTGGATCTGGAGCGCAAGGTCCCGCGTCGGCGCAATCACCAACGTGTGCACTTTGCCCATGCCCCGCTTCCGCTGGCCGTTGTAGTCGATCGCCGTCTGCACCGACGGGATGACAAAGGCCAACGTTTTTCCGGTTCCCGTTTTCGCGCGGCACACAACACCCCGGTCGTTGGCCAAGATCGGCACCACCAGCTGCGCCTGCACTGGCGTGAGGGCCGAGATGTTCATCTTTTTCACCGCCCGCGATATGCGCGAGTCGAAAACAGCATCGTTTTGGAGGTCGCCAATGTCTATCACGTCTTTCTGGAGAAGCTCCTGTCCTTTCGGCGTGGTCCAGCCTTGCCTAACCGAGAGGCTTCTGGTGAAGGGGCGGCAGATCCTGACGGCCCTAGAGATGTGAAGCATGTATGCAGGAGGCCATCGGCATTTTCATACACAATACTTAGTGTGGTGAAGGATAAGTGAGCTGCTTGTGAGTCTAAAGGCCAGACCGACTTTGCCGGGCAGAGCTGCTCGCTGATATCTGGCGAGCAAAAGCATCGTGTCATTCACCTCGGACGATTCAATCGTCATTTATTCCCATCTTCAAATCTCTCCAATGCGTCTCCCCTGTAGACATTGCTCCATCTTTGGTGTCGTCACGTGATGAGCCAGTTTCAACCAAACGCCGCCCCCGGGCGCTCCTTCATTGAGCGCATCAACTCCAAATTCTCCAACCTCAAATTATCAGAGAAGTTCACAGAGTCTGACGGCTCCACCGAGGACGACACACTTATCCACAATGCATTTGTGCGATTCTTCGACAGCCGACAAGAGCCGTATCCCGAGTGGCTCGGGGCAAAGTCCACGGATGCCGGTAAGCAGTACCTGAGCCCGTGGCTGACACTGACGCTTCAGCCTGTGCGCGCGTCGTACAATGCACATCCGGTGACTCCGAGTCATGTCGAGGAGGAAGAAGAGCGGCCCACCACGTCCAGAGCACGCAGCTCGCGGCTTCAGGAGTTGTACCAGAAAAGCCGCCAGCAGAGCTCCACTTCGACACCAACTCGTCCTCTGGGCGTCTCCCGCACTAACACAGCCGGCACTCGTATTAGGGAACGAGTCATGAATGGCGAGAGTCATTCCACGTGGAACCGCTAATGTAACGACGGAACAACACCGGGCTTTCTCGACTCGTGCCTTGCGCATCGCCAGCAATGATGAAGTGTAATGAACAATATATGATTTTGACAGTCGTGAGAGCCCATAAAGATAATGTGATTCGACAATACATGTAGTGAAGAAAAGGACATTAAAATCGAAAGAATCGAGCCAACGACAGAGTGAACATGATTTGAAAAGGTTCGGGTGATTCTCTGAAAGACAAGTCCATACACAGAGTGAGTCAAATGAAACAGCTTCAAAAGGGAAGGTTATGCATCAGTATAATACTTTATGATCCGCATTTAGCGGTGCAGCTTATACATCAGTAAAATACTTTATGAGCCGCATTCAGCGGGGCACTCACAAACTGTGGCATTGATCGAAGTTGGAACTGACCAAAGTTGGCACTGAGGCACTGACCACGGCGAGGCACTGACGAAGGTGGGGTATTCATCGAGCGGGTCAAAAATTGAGCGCTGCGACCCTGTAAAGGGATATCATTCAATCCTCACTAGTCTTCAAGTTCACTTTTGCTTCAGACACCAATTTGGGGCGCCACCCCGAAAGCTTCACCATCATTGTTCGCCGCGTTATCAAGCTCCAGGACTATCTAAGGCTCCATTTAAAATGACACTTTCGAAACTTGCGTTGTGCATCCAAATCGGTCAGGAGAGTGTGAGTGTCGAAAAATACACGTACTTGCTCTTCCTCGAAGTCACCAGTCTACAATATAGGCTTTCTCTTCATCCCGTTCACCTTCCGCTTCTTGTTCTCTGCCACCGTTGCTCAACCAATTTACTTTGCATTTGCAAAAATCAACAATTCGCACAATCCCACAAAAAAATACATTTTCTATACAACCCTAGCACTTCAACCGCGTCTCATTGAGCTGTTTCCCATCCTTTGTCGCCGCCTCCCAAAAATTACGCCCGCGTGTAAACCATTCCGGGAGCCGCGGCTCTGGCGGGAGCTTGAGGCCAATCACCTCCAGCCCCGCAACGAGGGGCTTGTAGTACCTGTACCCCTCGTCCTTCACCTCAAACAGAGGCCGTCGGTTCGGCAGACCCACGTCGCGAAAGCTGCGGTTCCGCAGCAACTTGCGGGCGTCAATCGACAGCCGGCGCCGCAGATCGTGCAACGTGCGTGGGCGCTCATTGTGCTTCTCCGCCAATTTGAGCAAATTCGGCGGAATCTGCGGCGACGCGCTGAGCGCCTCCTCGTCGAGGTAGTCTGTGTCGTCAATTTCCACAAACACCTCGTCGTCGACTTCCTCGTCCATCGACACACGCTGCGACACCACCAGCCCCTGGCGCGCCCGCTCCGCCACCAACTCAACCTGTATGAGATCCAAAAAGATCTCCACGGCATAGTCGTTTTTCGCCGAGTTGCCGGTGTAGATGCGGTACTCGTTGATAATCAGATGAAAGTTCCACTTTTGGATCTTGCGCAATATGCCGACAAACGTCAGCGACGAGTCCACAAGCAACATTGGGTGCTTGGTCTTGTCAAACACAACCTGGAATGCCCCCTCGATGAGGCTGCGTTCCAAAATCATCCACGAGTCATTGTCGCTCTTTTTCACTGGCACAATGGGTGCGTCGGTCGCTGTGTGCTGGTGGTTGGAGATCTTGAGGCTACCCAAACTGAGAAGCTCGATGCCGTGGGCCTCGATAAACTCTCGTAGCGTTCCCGGCGGCTTTGCGGCGTCCAAAAGAAGGAAAGTTTTGAGCCCTAGCGTTTCTAGAAACGGGAAGTGATCCAGCTCGAGCTTCAGGCAGCGGTAGACGCCATTCTCAACAAGGCCAAAGTCGTCTGGGGGGACGTACATGCAGTATTTTTTAGTACCGGCCCGGCAATTGGGGCGGTGCAGGCCATTGTCTGTAATTCCACTCTGCACGGCGGCTTTCCATGCGTCTCTTCCTCGTGGCCACCGCCGCTGCGTTCGTAGCCGTGCCTTTTGAAGTGCTCCGCGGCGAGAACGGTGTCATGGGCCGCGACGAGCCCCGCCTCCGCACGCGGGGCAACGAGCCCCTCCCCCGCCGCGGGGCAACCTTAGACATTTCCAACAAGCAGACGTACTATCTGGCCGCCATTGGCTTTGGCTCCCGCAACGAAACAGTGAATGTGTTGATTGACACGGGCCTGCTGGACTTGTGGGTCGCAGCGCTGCCGTGCTCCTCAAATGAACTCTTTGGGTACAAAAGGGACGAGAACGACTACTCGTCGTTGCTCACAGACTTTGTCCCCGATGGAACCTTGATTCCTGACTTCGCCCTGATGGTGCTGTACGAGCGCACCGCCAACCCAATTGTGTCCATGGGCACCGCAGCGCCCAACTGGTACAATCCCGACGGCGCCTGCGACTCCGAGGGCGCCTTTAGGGCCAACAGCAGCTCCACATTCAAGGTCAACAGCCTGGCGCCGGCGTTTTTGATCAGTTACGCCGATTACTCGTATGCCTACGGCGTTTGGGCCGAAGACACCATCCTGCTCGCTGGCGTCGTCTTGCAAAACGCCACGTTTGGTCTTGCACCGTACACGGACTCGCTGGTGGGCGTGCTTGGAATCGGGCCTGTGGGCAACGAGGCGCTGAACGCGGGGCTGAAGCCATTCACCTACCGCAACGTGCCTCAGTTGATGAAGGACCAGGGGTTGACCGAGCGCAACGCCTACTCCATTTCATTGAGCAAGGATAGCGGGGTAGTGTTGTTTGGCGCCTACGACTCGTCCAAGTACAAGGGGAACCTTCGAAAGGTTAAGGTGATCCAGGTGTATGACAAGGTGCAACCGTCGGAGCTTTTCGTTTTGCTCAACGGCATGGACTTGGGCAGCGTCAAGGTTCGCTCCGTCAAGGCGGCGCTTTTGGACACGGGCACCACATACGGCACCTTGCCCCAGGAGTACTACAACGCCTTTCTCCAACGGCTTGAGCCCGTGGACGATGACGTCGAGGTGGACTGCCTGTGGCTCGACTCCACTGAGACTTTCCACCTCAACTTTTCTGGGATTGATATCGAGGTGCCCTTCAAGGAGATGGTGGTGCGGGGCAACGACGAGACGAAATGTTTTTTCTCGATGGACCCAACCGACGACGATACGGTGACGTTGGGCGACAGTTTCCTTAGAAGCATGTACGCTGTCTTTGACTTGGAGACCATGGAGGTGGCGTTGGCGCAGGCGGGGGAGAAGAACGGGTCGATTCTGGACCTTGGCGACGGCATCCCGGCGTCCGAGGCGCCGCAGTTTCTGTCGACGTTGACACTGCTTTTGCCCCTCTCGGCGAACTATTCGCAGCTGAGCTTTGGCGTGTCGGAGACTGGTCTGGTGTTGGAGACCGACCTGAACTCGAGCGGGGCAGGCGGGGCAAGCGGGGCAAGTGGGGTAAGCGGATCTTCGAGCGGGGCAAGTGGGGCAGGCGGGGCCAAAACCCTGAACACCGTGCAGCGCACTGTCGCGAAGTCGTTGGCGCCCCTGGCCACGTCCCTGGAGCGTCAGTCGTCTAGCTCCAAAGGCGAAGGCGAAGGTATCCGAGCAAGCAGCATTCTCTACGCACTCGGTGCCATTGGTCTTTTGTTTGCATAATCTATTGTTTCTTTTCCATGTACTCGGTGTACCTCCGTTGTCTCCGATCGATAAAGTACCTGACTGCAAAGTACCCAAAAGGAACGTACGCCACCACTGCAGCCTGTAGCACGTACCCAAACCATGTGGAGTCGTGGTCCACCGCCAAGAACGTCAAGATCCATTCGCCAAAATAAGAGAGGGGAAACAGAAGATAAAAGTGGTGATGGTGGAGCCAGAAAAGCCATGCTGGCAGTGCCCGCGTCTTTGTGCGGAAAGCGTAGTAAAACGAGTCCACAATATTCTGGATGCACCATCCTGTAATCACCAAGGAGTACGAGGTGTGTTTAGCAACTCGCGGATGTGGAAACACCACGCCGTAGCACACCCACACCATTCTTGCCCCACTCAAGAGCCCCGCTATTTGCTTTTGCCCATTGGCGAGACCGAGCAACGCGCCCACGAGGGGCAACACGGAAACGACGTGGAAGAAATCGGCAATTCCACCAGGGAGAAAAAGGCGCCCAACGAGGGGCAACAATATGAGGAAGCGCACGAAGCAGCATCCCCAGAGCGTCGTGGAGATGACATTGTAGTAGAGCACAAGCTTGTTGCGTCTCAGAAGCGGGTACAATGCCATGTTTCCTGCAGGTGGGGTGCATGAAGCTTCTCCTTCTATTTCTTGCCGTTGCTGCAGCGCTCTGGCTGACGGAAGACTATGAGATTTTCAAGCTCAATGATAAGGTGCGCGGAGATGTTGGCGCGGACACCACGTTTTATTCGTGGTTGAACCTTGAAAAGGGCCCGAAATCAACTCTTGACGAAATTTCAAAGGCGTACAGAAAGGCCTCGCTCAAGCTCCATCCTGACAAGTTTTCCGGGAAGTCCAAAGCTTTGAGGAAGCAGGCCGAGGCGCGTTTCCAGCGTCTTTCCCTGATTGGCAACATATTGAAGGACCCTGCGCTCAAGCAGCGGTATGACTACTTTTTGCGAAACGGTTTCCCGCAGCTCAAAGGGCGCGACTACTTGTACCTGCGGTTCCGCCCCGGGCTCTTGTTGACGCTCTTCGTCTTGTACATAATTGTGGGCGCTGCATCGTACCTTGTTCTATGCATAAGCCGGAGGCAGGACTACAAGCGGATTGCTGCAGCGAAGCAGGCCCTTTTGCGTGAAGCGTGGGGCAGCGACATCCCCAACGGCGAGCAACGAGTCACCGGGCCGAATGGGGCGCAGTTTCGAGTCTCGGCCACGGGTGAGGTTTGCCTTGACGAGAATGGCGTGTTGACCGTTTTGGACGAAAACGACATTGTCACTAGGCCCTCGCTCAAGGAGCTGTGGCTCTTTCTTATCCCTGCGGGCGCATGGAACCTTCTATTTGGAAAGTGGGCTCGCATATCGACGCACGTCAACCAGCCGCAGCCGAGGAAAGTCGTCGAGGGCCCTTCACTCAAGAAACCGAAAAAGAAGACCAAGGGCACGAAGCTTGCGAACGGGATGACCATTCGCAGCCGGAAATAGATCATACATTCGTTACTCAGCCTATTGTCATCGCATGCAAATAGATTACATTAGAAACACAATTGTTCGCCATCGTATCTGAAATCGATCATGTATTCGTTACACAAGCGTTCGCCATCGTTTCCGAAATCGATCACCCATTCGTTGACCAACCTATTCGCGTCGCATCCAAATAGAACGTAAATTCGTTTCCCAATCTATTCATCGCATCAAATAGAACACACATTCCCTATCTGCTCGCAACTCATCCAAATGGAACATACATTCGTTACCAAATCTATTCGCAGCGCATCCAAATAGATCCATACATTCGTTACTCAACCTCTATATGCTATCGTTGAGAGTCGTGCCGTGCTAGGCTATCGTGCAGCATTGGTCGTTGCCGTCGTGCAGTATGAGTCGTTGGCGTCGTGCAGCATTAATCGTTGGCGGTCGTGTCGTCGTGTTTTGGGATTCGCCGCAACTGGTTTTCCTCGTCGTCCTCCAGCGACGACGAGCCCAGCAAGTCGTCGAGGAAATCGTCCTGATCGAACCTGCTGTCGAACTCCTCGTAGAACATGTCGTCGCGCTTCAGCGGGTTGGGCAGCATGCTTTGGATCTGCACGTCGAGCTCTGCGTTGAGAAACTGCTCCTGGTTCAGGCTGTCGCCGAGGATGATGGCGTCCTTCTCCATGTCCATGTGCCCCACTGTGGCTGCGTCAAAGCCAAACTCGGTCTTGTCCTCGTACTCCGGGTCGGAGCCCAAGATGACATTGTACAACTCGCGCGTCTTGAGGAGCACGTCCGCGACGAAACGCTCCCACTCCTCCAGCCCGACGGCGTCGACAATGACGGGGGAAATGAGCGCGGGCTTGTACAACGAGGTGAACTTGACAATCTCCTCGCTGATGAGAATGAGGTGTCCCATGTAGCCCGGCCTTGGCTCTTGCACGGCCCCAAACGCCCGCATTATGAGGCCCGTGATGTTGCACTTGTCGCGCTTGAAGAGCTCGACAATGAGAAAGGAGTTGTACAGGTTGAGTTTCCCGTTGAAGATTTGCTGCACCAAGTCGAACAAGACATTGTGGAAAAGATTGTGCCACGGGTGCTTTTCGAGCTTTTGCACAATGCGCGCGAGCATCCCCAGGTCCACCAACTGGATCTTGAAGTAGTCGCCGACGCTGCAGCGCTCGCGGAACACGGCGTCGCGCAGCTCGCACACAAAGGGGCTTTCGGGCGACACGGCGGGCTCCTCGTCGTCGGACTCGACGTAGTCGTCCAAGGTCAACTTGTCCAAGGGCAAGTCGGGCTCCATGGGCTCTGCGAGCGCGTCCTGGAGGAGCTGCTGCTGCGCCTGCCGCGTGCGGTCGCGGAGGGCGATGATTTTCGCTGTCTTGACCGAGTTGAGCAAGATCATGTTGCTGCAGTGCAACAACTCGGCAATGAGCTCCAGCACCTTGAACGCCGCGAGCCCGAGCTCCGTGCCCGTGGTGTCGAGGATGCCCACGAGCCGCGGCAAGGCCTCGGAGAAGAGCTGGAGCATGTCGCCGAGGTACACCGGGTCTCTGTGCCCAGGCGGGTTCTGCTCAAAGTCCTTGAGCCACTTGTAGAGCACGTAGATGCTCACCTCGCTGTTGTCGGCGAGAAGCAGGCTGTAGGGGCCGCAGTTGCAGTCGTAGTCGGAGTTGTTCTTGCGAATGAGCTCAATGAGGATCGAGACGCAGTTGCTGATGGCGTGCTTGTTGGGCGGCGACGAGAGGATAATCTCATTGACAATGACGCCCATCACGCGCGGCGACGCCAACTCGCGCGTCAACTGGTTCGGGCCAATGTTGGCGTCCAAGTCCACCGCCAACGAGGCGTTGGAGCTGATTGTCACCAACGCCTTGATGAACTCCGCCGCCGCCGTCTGCCGGAACATTTCGTGCGGCGTCTCGTTGCCCGGGCGCAAGATGTCCACCAAGCGCGGGATGAGCCGCTGCTCGTGCAACACCTCGAGAATGCCCAGGGGCAGGTCTGGGCGGTCCGACTGGATCACCTTGAGCAAAAAGTCCATGAGGATGGGGATGTCCACCTTGGCGACAAACTGCTCCGCTAGGCGCCGCTGCCGCCGCACGTAGTTGAGCATCTCGATGCTGTTGGAGTCCATGAGGTGGTCGAGAATCTGCACGAGGTACGTCACCGTGGGCAGCAGCTCCGCGAGGCTCAGCTCGAGCACCAGCCACAACGTGTCCATCGCCGGCGTCTCGATGATGCGGTTGGAGATGACCCACAAGTTCACCAGGAGCACGTCGGCGGCGCCCTGGACGCAGCGCCGCGCACGCTCATTTTCCGTCTCGCCGTCGCCGTCGCCGTCGTCGGCGGGGCACTCGAACACCGCCGCCAGCCCCGCAATGTACTCCACAAAGCCATTGAGGATGTGGGGCTGCAAAAGCAACTCGAGCAACTTGGCCTCGCGCGCCGTCTTGCTGAGCGCGGGCTGCTCCGTGGACGCCACCAGCACCGCGTCCAGGTTCCGCAGCACGTTGTCGTTCTGGAGCGCGGGCAACAGGTCGCGGTTGCCGTACCGCGCAGCCAAGTGCTTCACCTCGTCGACAAACTCAACCTGGAGCGCGCGGTCCTCGAGCAACTGCGCCGCGGTGACCGCCAGCATGTCCTGGACAGAGTCGAGGAACTTCTGGAGCTGGCTGCTGCCGCCAAACGAGTTGGAAAAGGGCCAGAAGGACATGGCCCGCTGAAGTCACGTGGACCGAGGTTCCAATGGTTTTGCCTTGGCCTGCGCTTGATCTCTTGATCTCTGTTCCCGATTTCTCTCCTGCTTCTTTCCTCTCTGTTTGCTTCGTTCCTCTCTGTTCGCTTTCCTCTCTGTTCGCTTTCCTCTCTGTTCGCTTTCCTCTGTTTGCTTTCCTCAATCACTGGTTGGAAGCGCCAGGGCCCGCTCCAACAACTGGTCAAACGCCTGCTCGTACTCCTCAATCATGCGCCGCGCCGCGTCCCGCACCGTCTGCCCGCTCACGCTCGCGCAGTGCCGGATCCACTCGCTGATGGTCATGTTCTCCTCCTCCTCGGGCAAATCGCCAATGAGCAGCGTGAGCAGGCCGTCCATGTCGTTGTGGAGCTCGCAGTTGCGCGCCATCGTCTTGGCCAAGAACTCCACCGTGTCCGAGAGCGTGCGGATGCCAGCAACGACAGAGTCCACGCTGAGGTGCGCAATCTGCGCGCCGCGCGACGGCGTCGACGCAGATTCCGGCCGGAAGTCGCCAAAACTGTACCTCGTGTCGTGGCTCAGCGGCAGCGGCTTGGAGAGCTTGCCGTGAGGAGACGATTTAGTAGAATGGGTACGTTTGGCCAAGGGAGTGGCCTCGCTCGGGCGGCGTGGCTCAATCCTGGAATTAAAAGCGTCGCTCGGAGGACGAGCATCGGTGTGGTTGCGCTTTGGGAGTTGCTCAGGGTGCGGGGTGTTGGGACCCTCACTGGAGGCACTAGACGACTTCTTGCTGCTTGGTTCTGGCATGGGTACGCTTTTCGGCGAGCTGGACGCCTGTAGAAAAGACCCTGGTTTAGTCTCGTCAACCTTGAGGTCCTTTTTCTCGACCAAAGTTGCATTCGCAGAGACCTCGCCCTCTGCCTCCACAGTGCCCATGGCCTTGCTTTCAGCATCCACAGTGCCCATGGGCTTTCTTTCAGCATCCACAGTGCCCATGGCCTCGCCCTTCTCGGAAAGTACGCCACTCTTTTTTTCGGCCCGAGTGTTTGTAGGCAGACTTTGGCGACTAGCTGTCTTGCTGGGGGACGCCAGCTGCTCGCTTTCGGTGAGAATCTCTGTGACCTTGCCAAGACTCGCTTCGGCCTCAACCTTGACAACAGGACTCCTTGGCTGGGGTGCTTCCGCGGCCAGCTTAAGGTTGGTGGCTTCTTTGGGCATGACGTTTTTGGTCGCTTTCAGAGTCCGACCCGAATAACTGAAGTTCGGCTCGCGGGCATGGTCAGCTTCGAATATAACATCGTCAGTGTAGTCGTGCTTTGGCGGCGCCTTAACAAAGGAGTTGATGGAGGGATCGTCAAGCAGTGCTTTCGCGCTGGATCTGTCAGAAGAGGCAGGTCCCAGGCTTTTATCAGCTTGTTTACGCTTCTTTGGGGGCTCCAAAGTCTCCTTTTGCATTGTTGGCGACAAATGGGCACGCGGAGACGATTGCGCTTTATTTTGCGGGGTCGTTGAAGTTGGCTCTTTTTGAACGGCATTCTGCTGATCGGGTGAACGTCCAGTGGCTGGACGACTGAAGTCGACCGCTGCTTGGCCAACATTGTGAAACACATACGACTGGGGTTCTGTCTGAGGGACAGAAGGCTCCCTGGACTTGTGCTTCTTGCGAGGAACGGCAGGTATATTCGAATCGTCAGAAAAGCCAGGGGCACCGTCACTTCCCGCTTGCTGCGTATCCAACGGCTGGTTCTGCGAGCGGGCAGGAGCCTGGCCATAGCGCGGATCAACTGCACCTGGGAGTTGAGTGTTTTGATACTGCGGACCCGGCTGCATGTTTTGGGTACCGAAAAGCGCGTTGGGCTCGGGGAACCCGCCTGGGATCGGCTGGAAGGGCACTTGCATGGGAAACTGGGCATTCGGAATTTGCGTGCTGTACACCTGCTGCACGCTCGACAATTGCGCGTAGCCCGTCGAGTCGTTGGTCACTTGAGTCACCGTGTGAGCATTCACCATGTGGGGGCCGCCTGGACCTCCCATGCTTTGGTTCATTTGGCCGTTGAAGTGCGGATTCATAGCGGGCTGGAAAACCGCGTTTGGGTAATTCGCCAGCTGTGGCGCGTTGCCCATTGCTGCCATGGCGTTTTGGGGGTACGTGCCTGGGTCCGAGTGAAGAAAGCCCGGATGGAGGTTCGGATACGGCAATGTGGCTGCATTTGGCTGCATTGGCCCGTTTTGGGCATTGGGAAACGGTCCATTCCAGGCCTGAGGGGCGCTCTGCATCTGGGGGAACGCCTGCTGAAAGGGTGGGGTTGGTCCGCTTGTGAATTGTTGCTGAGCCATTTGCTCATTCTGAGGTTTGATTTGGTCTCCCGAAAAGCCCTGGTTGCTCTCGACATTCAGCTGGTTTCTTTCGTTTTTCGTCAGATTCTGATGTGACGCCGTGTCCGTTTTCTCTTGCTCCTTTGTTGGCTTTACGTCGAAAGCAGCAACTCCGTCTACATCCATGGACTCGTCCTCGATCTTGATCTCCACTTCAGGCGAGCTCACCTTTGACTTTTTCCTTGGGTCGGTGGGGCTCTCTAGCCTGATGAGACCACCCGACGGCACCTTGATTTTGAACAAATCGGGGCGAGACTCGTCATTTTGAGAAACACGACCTTGCTCAGGTTCTGGGGTGTGCCTTTGGCCTTGAGTCGTTGATTGAGGCGCTTCCACTTCAATCTCTGGGCTAGAGTTCGCATTTAGGATGTCCCCATTTTGAGTCGAGTCATTGGCATCGTTGAGTACCTCATCAGAGATTTTTTCATGTGCGTTGAGTGCTCCACTGGCGTTCAACATACTCTCGTCGTTGTCGTCTACAGATCTGTCCGAACTGAAAGGCGCAGCAGGCCTTTTTTGAAGGTCATCAGTGAATGAAGATTTTGGCATTTCGGGGATAGGCTGCTGAAACCCCTCGGGCTCAGGAAGTGTTTGTGGACTCCCAGGCTCAGTGTATACCTGTGGCTTCTTGGGCTCACTGGTAAGTGGTAATCTCTCTGGCTCAGCCAACTCTTCGGGCTCACGTTGATCGATGAAAGGAGACTTGGCGGTTTTGGCCGCCGTCCCAAACGGCGCATCCGAGTCCTTGCTCCTTGGCAACACAAACTTTGTGGACAAGCCTGTCTGCAATACCGGCGTCGCCCTGACATTGACGTCGGTTTCCATATACGACAAGTTCAGCGTGTTGTACTCGCCCACGTTTTGGTTCGAGTCGTCTAAAACGCTCGAGTGTTCCCGTTGGGCGCCAAAAGCACGGAGTTTCCGCTTTTTCGGGGGCGACTTGAGTATGGCCTCGATGTCAATGTCCAGGTCCGAGTCGAACCTGCTCTTTTTCGCCCTCGGCTTCGCGGCTGGCTTCCTTGGCGCGGGCTTCACGGAGTCGGAATCCGACTCTGAGTCATTGGACTTTTCCCAGCTTTGCTGCACCGAGCCGTTGTCGCCGTCGAATGACTCGTTACCGAGGCCCACTGAGCTGGTGCCGGGATCAAACGATTCGTCTGGTTGATCATTTGACTCGTCTAGTTGATCATTTGACTCGGTCACTTGGTCAATTGACCTTAGGATCTGGTCTGAGTCCGCATCCAACCCCTTCTTCTGTGAGTTCCGACTATACTCTGGCCCAGCCTGCCGTTTCCGCTCGTATGTTCGCAGCTCGGTGCGTGTCTCGTGCAAATCGTCCAACGTGATTTCGTGGCTCTGGTCGGATTCCGGCTCCACCAGAAGAAAATGGCAGTAGTTGAACAGGTTTTTCTTGTGCTCCTCAAGCGGATCGTCGTGCGGGCTCCACTCTTCGAGAGGGCAGTCGCAGTACATGCAAATGACTCGGTCGCTGCGTTCGTTCATCGGGCAAAAAAAGAAGCCCAGTTTCGCCATATTTGCCGAATTCAAGCTGCCCGTTTTGTGCGGCCAGTTGCGGAACGTGGCGCGTCGTAGGCCCACAGACTCGTCACAGTGGGGTTGCACGATTTCGGCGCTGGAGAGTGAGGTCCAGTACTCCCTTTTGTTTGCAGCGAGGAGAGCCCGCTCCAAGTGCCGCTGGATTTTCGAAAAGACACACTCGGGGTTGCTTTCCAAGTGACTCGCAGTCACGTCCTTGAGGGTTGTTTCCTTGCCCCCGCAGTAGAAGCAGGTGATTTGGTGCGGGAACCGCTGCGTGGGCGAGAAGTAGAAGCCTGCGTCGGCCAAGTGCACCGCGCTAGGCAGTTCGAGCTTCCATGCATACGATTTGCGCCCGCGAGTCACGCCCTGGAAGCTCTGGAGCCTGTTCTCGCGGTACTGGTACTTTAGCATGCTGCAGGTTTGTGTGCAGGAAGAGACGCGTTTGGCTGGCAGTGACAATTGAAAGAGGGAAGAGCAGCCACAAATGGTGACCTAATCGTTTGGTTGTTTCTCCTGAATCGCTAGGGCGCTATGAGACGACCATTAGTCGATTGAGATGTGTAGACGATCTATTGATCGCTGAGCTTCGTTGATAGAGGATAAATACAAGCATGGAAATATCCTGCTTTCGATACCGCAAATTCAGTTGTGATGACGCAACGTGTTCGCACAAACACGTACCTCGATACATTTTCAATACGAGTCACCCATCACTAGTCTTCGCTGATGCAAGCTCTGCATATGCAACGTTCCATGCATATCCTACACCGCCCTATGCGTCACCCGATCTCGCCTGCCCCACCAACAACTGGATTGTGCGCAACGCCTGGAACTTCAACTCGTTGTCGCTGCTCTCCAAGAAGTCCATGATGGCCAACTTGTACTCGCCCCTGTCATTGACAAAGTGCACAACTTCCAGCCCCAAGTGCGCAATGAGCTGCTGCAAGTCGCTCAACAAAATCACCTTCCCCGTAACCTCAACGTCCAGCGAAGAGTCCTGCAAGAGCGCCATCATGCGCTTCACCAACGCAAAGCCGTTGGCCTTGAAGCGCGCGCTGTTCTTCGCCCAAAAGTCCTCCAGCTTGTGTGTGGGCGACAGCCAGCTCAAGAGGTGCGGGTTCTCCAACTGCACCATGTACTCGTCAAACGAGGACAACTTGGTTGCCACCACCGTGTTGAGCGTCTCGCAGAGGTACTCCAAGTCGCTGTGCAACTCCTCGTCGGCAGAGCTGGCGGCAAACTTGCGTGTCTGCACCGTCTGGAGCGTCGTGAGGCCGTCGTGGAAGAGCACTAACTTCACCGCGGTGAACTGGTCGCTGGGCGCGGCGCTCACCGCGACAAAGTTGCGCAAAACGGCCACCGCGACCCGCACAACCTTGAGCTTAATCAGCTCCTTGGCAATCGCCAACAAGTGCCCGACGAGCCCCGGGAAGTTATGCAAGAGCGTGCGGTTGATGCTCCCGCTGAAGGACACGAGCCACACCGCCAAGAGCGCATTGTAGACGAGCTGCAAGTTGGCCAGGTTCGGCAGGCGCGCCTGCAGCTCCACCAACGCATGCAAGCCGCTGAAGTTGGACACGAGGTTGTGCTCCTCGTAGAGCTGCCGGAACTCACGCACGACAAGCAACTCCTGCAAGAGCTGCGTGCCAATCAGCTGCAAGTTGGCGTCGCTGCTCTCGACAAACGCCAGGCTGCAGTCGAGCGCGGGGATGGCCGTCTCCTTGTCCACCGCTGCCCCGCGTCTCGCTGCGGCGGCCAACACAACCACCAAATTGTGCAAGCTGACGCTTCGAATCACCTGCTCGGCGTGGCCCAAGTACTGCAAAAACGGCGCGTACGGGAGCGAGGCGTCAATCTCGGCCAACCGCAAGAGAGCCTGCAAAAAGGGCTCTGCCGCGGGGTCCGTCACCAAGTCGTTCACCAACACCAAAACGCTCTTGAGCACGTCGTCGCGCAACTCGGCCTTGCCCAAGAGGCCGAGCACGGACGTTGCGTACAAGTCCACCTGTTTCAAAACGGTGTCGCGCCTGGCGGCGGCGCTGAGGGGCTCCAAAACCTTCAAGAGGTTGGCCAGGTCTGTGCTGACGACGGCGGCGCGGGCCAAGCCGTCCCAGGGTATTGCTTTCTCGCGGATGACCTTTTTAGAGTTCAAAAGCTCCGTGTTGTCGAGCGCGGTTGCCTGGCGTTAGCGGCGTGGGACATACCATTAGAATTGGTTCGGGCACGTCCATGAGGAGAGTAGTGCTCTTGGTGCCCCACTTCAATTGCCCCACTTCAAATTGCCCCACTTGCACTTGCCCCACTTGCAGTTGCCAAATTGCACTTACCCCACAACGGCCTTTCCCCGCGGCGGCGAGACCCACACGTCCAACACCAACGTGAACAACGACACGGCCCGCTCGTCAAAGTCCACAATCACACCGCGGTTCCGCAGCAGCACGCTGCCCACAATGTCGTAGCAGCACCAGTAGTCGTCCACGCCGCCAAAGTCGTCGTGCAACACCCACGGCACCGTGTGCTCGCCGTCGTCGCTGCCCTGCGGCTCGTCGAGGGCGATGGGCCGGAGCACGCTTTTGATAAAGAGCGGGTTCCGCTTCACCGTCTGCTCCGCGAGCGCCCGCTGGTTGCCGTTGCTGAGCCTCGCTTCTAGCGCGCGGCGGAACGTGGTGGAGAGCCGGTGCTGGAGCTGGTGCGCCGTCACGTACACCAAGGTGCGGTCGTCGCGGTCGAGAATCTGCGCCCACGAGCTCGAGCACACCTCCTTCGAGAGCGTGTGCGCAGCAGAGGGCGTCACGACGCCCGGCGCCGCGGCAAAGTGCCGGTTGAAGTGCACGTACGAGCCCACGAGCTCCTGCCCGAGCCAGAGATGGTCGCTGCCAAAGGCGTACTTGGGCGCGAGAAAGCGGTACTGCGGCAACAGACACGCCATCAAGAGCCCCGGCATGGTGCGGGTCTTGTTGAGCACAAACAACGACGGGTCCATCAATGCGACGAACCCCGCGTCCCGCACGCGCCTCGTGTGCGTGAAGAGAACCTCCTTCAGGTGTGCGTCGGGCTGCAGCACCGCATTCACCAACTCATTCACCTCGAAGAACCCGGGCGGGAACTTGACGGGCCTGTCCTCCATGAGCGCCCGCTTCTTGAAGAGGAGCATCCCGTGGCGCTGGTAGTCTTCGTTCTCGAACAAGCTCGCCACCTCGAACGGGATCGTGTCGCTGGAGAGCGCCACAAACTCCTCAAACGTGTTGAAGAGCGCCGCCGCCGCAAGCACAAAGGCGTCCGACGGCTCCACCGCCACTGCGGGGCTCAAGTCGACGAAAAAGACGTTTTGCGCGGGGTACTTGAACTGGTCGCGGTCGAGGCCGTGGTTCTGGAGATGGTTGCGGAGCGACACGGGGAACACGTCCGCGGCGCCGCGCGCCGCCTGGATGAGCGCCGCACGGCTGTCCCGCAACAGCTCCTCGCCAAAATAAACAATCTCCACCGGGAGAGTGTTGTGCAACACCCGCAAAACGTGGAGAAGCCGCGCCACGTCCGCGAGGCGCGCCGCCGTGTACGAGGGCAAAATGGGTATGACAATGCCCCGCCCGCTGTTCCGCTCCGCGAGCGTCCGGGCAAAACACCGCGAGCCCAGCGGCAGCTCAACCACGCGGTTGTCCCACGACGTTTTCCGCGGCGGCTTGCCCGAGGCCCACGGGAAAAGCAACTCCATGCTGCGCCGGCACGCCACGTCGTTCTTGTCGAGCGTGGCGTCGCCGTCCACAAAGCAGCGGCCAAAGGCACGCACGTGGCCCACGTCTGCGGCAAAACCGTGCTCAAACTGGGCCAACACGCGCGCACGGGCGGCAAAGTGGTGCGAGAGCGCCGCCACCTGCTCCTCGGTGGGCCGCTTGTGCTCCTTGCCGAGCGCCTTGCGCAAGTCCCGCTGGGCGTCGCGCATCCACTTGCTCTTTTTGTAGAGAAGCGGGTCAAAGTCGAAATGCTGCTGCTGCTTCTGGTCCTTGAGCTTGGGCAGGAGCGAGAGCAAGTCCTTGAAGTACACGCGGCAGTAGTCGCTGCCGGGGTCGGTTTTAGCCTTGCTCCACTTGTCGTACACCGGGTTGGTGTACGTTTTGCGGTGGGCCATAATGTCGAAATCCGGCTCGGTCCGAAACGCCAGCCGCAGCCGGAAGCAGAGCGCCACGGCAGCACACGCCAATAGAAGGAGATATAGGCGCTTGAGCCGGGGCACCGCCAACATGACAATGGGTATATGCAGACGTTGCCGAAATCACAGCGTGTGCGGCTTGCCCTGGGGAGTCATTACGCCAAAACTGAACCCCGGGGCGACTTTCCGCTTTCGCTCGTCCAACCACGTCTCGTAGGCCCGTGCCTCCTCTTTGCTGTCCCAGTTGGCTCGTTCCTTTTCCAACGCGTCCGTCCACTCCTGTAGCGTTTCCTCCGGCACACTCACTTTGGGAGGCACCAGGCTGGCTTGCATTTGGGGGAGCACATTCGCGTAGTTTGTGCTCAATGTGATTGCCTTGGGCGGCTGGTACAAGGGGTTTCTGACTAGAGGCACCTGCGCAAGGAACGGGTCGTCTGCCGTTAGAGTGTGGGGGCATACCTTCAGTGGTGTACATGCAGGGTGTGCAACGGTAATGTGAAGTACCAAAGGTGAAGGCACCTCAATGACTCTCACTTGATGACTCTCTCACTTGATGGCTCTTGTGCTGACTCATTGCTTGCTGACTGGTTGACTGAGTTGCCCCACTCGTCGGTGGTGAGTGCCCACGTTGTTCAACCACAGCACTTGATGCGCATGTCTACAACCTCCACAAATCGTCGCTAGCCTCGATTGTCTATTAATTTTCTCTGTAGTGCCGAATGAGAATATAAAGATTCTCCTGCTTCAAACTGGACAAGGAGCGGTACCCGCCCTCTAGCCTCATCAAAAGGCCGCCGAAACTTATGTACACGGCCATTTTGTCGTTATCGGAGCTCTCCTCGAACTTGTATGCGGTGCCGTACATGACGTAGTCGTACTCATCGGCCAACAGGCGGTCGCCGCGCTTGGGGGGTCTCCACGAGCCCGAGGAAGTCATTGTGGATGACTCGTTGCCGAGAGTCGCCGCGAGCACAATCATGAGCGAGTCGCTCTCGCGCACGGGGAACAATTCGCTGTTTATATCGAGGGTGACGCTGATCTCCTGCGACGTCGCCAGCCGCGCCTCGATGCGGCTCACCTTGTTGTACCGCGCCGCGTCGACAGAGTCGACATTGAACATGTCCTCAAAGAGCACCCCGGACATGAAAAAAGGATGCAGTCACGTGTGCGGCTCGTGACTAACTGGGCCATGTTAGCAACACCTCGCCCGTGGCTCCTCCTCGTGCCCCTCGCGGGCACAGCGGCTTTTTACAGAATGTTCCTTGCAGCAGACGTCCTGCGCCTCGCCAAGCGGAGCAACATCCTCCACTCCACCGCGATCAAAGTCGTCATTGTCATTGGCGTGTTTGCCTTGATCAACGCCGTGGTGATCATCGTGCACCACTTGGTGCAGAAGGCGAAGCAGTCCACGAGCTCGTACAGATCGGTCGACCACGTTGTCTCGCCGTACTAAATAGCAATGAATGTTTGTGAGTTTCGCCAATTTACGCCAAATTCTGGAAAATACGTGCACGCCCGCCGCAAGTTGGACCGGGCTCACAACCAGGCTTAGATGTCTCACGTTTCCTCGAGCAGGCGCCTCGCCCAGGTCGTCTGCGCCATTGGCTGGTGTCTCGTTGCCGCGGGCCCCGTGTTTGGCTTCGCCGCACTCAAGCCCATCCTCCTCAATGAGGGCATTTATCGTGAAAAGTGCAAAGTCGAGCCCGCGTCGCTGCTCTGCGTCGCGCAGGACCTCAAGTTGAACCTGCTCTTCACCGTGGCTTGCATGGTGACCAACATCGCCGCGTTGCCTGTCGGGCTGATGTTGGACACGTTTGGGCCACGAGTCACCGGGTTGGTGGGCTCCGCCATCTTGTTCCTCGGCGCCTTGGCCTTTTCGCAGGCCGCACGGCTCCCTGTAGACGGCTACCTCTTGGGCTACAGCATGCTTGCCTTGGGCGGTCCCTTTGTGTTTATCTCGTGCTTCCAGTTGGCCAACAGCTTCCCGCGGAACCTGGGCCTCGTGTTGGCGTTGCTCACCGGGGCGTTTGACTCGTCGCTGGCGTTGTTTCTAGGCTACAGGGTCGTCTACCAGCGGCACGGCGGCCCTGCTACGCTGCTGTTTTTCAGCTACTACTTGGCCGTGCCCCTCTTCATCGCGGCGTGCCAGCTCACAATCATGCCCTCGGAGCTGTACAAAACCGTCGGCACGCTCGCGAAAATCGCCTCCACGGCCATTGACGAGTCTGGTTTGCCCTTGGACAGAAGCAAAGTGCACCCCGAGGACCTCGCCGTGGAAACGGCGCACGAGCAGCCCAACATGGCGGAAACCACGCACGAGGTGCTTCGGCGCATGTCCTTTGTGTCGCGCCGCGAGTCCGTGGTGAGCAGGGCCTCGACCAAGTCCGTGTACGAGGTCGCGGCCGAGGAGGGCTTGTACGAGCGCCTGGGCGGCGTGTTTGGGCTCATGCACGATTTGAGCGTCGTCGAGCAGCTCAGGACGCCGTGGTTTGCCCTCATGACGGTTTTCACAACGATCCAGATGCTCCGCATCAACTACTTTGTCGCCACGGTGCGCGCCCAGGAGTTGTACCTCTACCAGAGCGAGGAGACCGCAACGGCGATCAACCACTTTTTCGACGTGGCGTTGCCCCTCGGCGGCGTGTGCGCGATCCCGTTTATCGGGTTGATTTTGGACAACTTCTCCATGCTCACCGTCTTGGTGATTTTGTCGGCCACCCTGACGTTGGTGGGCGTGTTGGGCCTCTTTGCGTGGCTCCCGGCAACGTACCTCGGCATCGTGCTCTTGGTGGTGTACCGCCCGTTCTACTACACCGCCGTCTCCGACATTTGCGTCAAGGTGTTTGGCTTCAACACGTTTGGCACAATCTACGGCACAATTATCTGCATCCTGGGCATGTGCAACGTGCTCCAGCAGGTCTTGGACCGCATCACACAGCAGATGCTCGGGAACAACCCGACCCCGGTGAATAGCGTCTTGACCCTTTTGACAGTGGGGTTTGCCTTGGCGATTATTCAGTACGTGCACTCGCAGCAGTTGCACTTGAAGCGGCACAGCCTTCAGTTGGAGGCCGAGGAGGCGAGTCTCTCAAATATTCCAAGCTAGGCACTTAATGATACCAACCGTAGTGAAGGCGCCCGGCATGAGATTTGGGTTTTGTCTTGTTTACGGAGGATCCATGATGATGTTGATAGAAGGACGGACGAGCCGTAGATACTGTGTATACAACGTGGATAGTCAATGTGACAAATAAGCGTCGTGAAAGGCGCTCGAATCTCAAAACATTTATGAAAGGTGTCAGTTTTTTTAAGGTTGATCATTTAGGACGGATAATGTGGTTCGATCCTTGCGTCCCTCTGTCCCTTTCTCACTGAGACGTTAGGTTGAGCAGTAGCTGACCAACTCTTGGTTTAGATCATCTATACTAGTTCCATGACCTTTGATTAAGAATATAAGCTCAGTTGTGATCGATATTCCATTGCATGACCATAATTCTGTGACGAACCAGTCACACCCAATGCGAATTAATTCACAATCGTCCCGAAGGCACCATCGAAGTCGCATTGAGTGTGGAACTGGAATCAAATCAATTCCGTGAAACTCAATACTTTTGCATCCCCTTTTCAAACCTACCTCCTAATTCATTCGAATCAAGTTAAACTTTGAACCAGCTCGGGTCGACTTATTAAGCGAGTCAGACTGAGTCAGACCAATATCGCAGAATCAACCAGAGTCAACTGACTCACATCACTCGTCGCCGCGCCGCCGTTTCCTGCTTTGGAACAACGGAAGCACCGGCACGAGGTCGACTTCCCGGTCCACAATGTCATTGAGCCGCAACGTCGGTATTTCCCCTACTTTTGCCCCGCCTTCCCCGCCTTCCCCAACTTCCCCGCTCTCTCCGCCTCCCGGCGGGACCCCTTGAGCAACTCCAAGTGCCCCACGCGGCTCGCCACGAGGGCTTCGGTGCCGTTGGTTGCCTCGACCAGTTTCTTTAATTTTAGCGCTTTTTTCGCCGCGTCTTTCTTGGGTTTGATAATCAACTTGGCAGCAGCACGCGGGTTCGTTTGCTTCTTTGTGACCCGCGCCTTGGCCTTGCTTTTAAGCTTTGACGATCCTTGGGCCATGCAATTTGTGCGATGCCATATACTGCAGACAAGTGGATGACCACACTCGTTGTTCCCGGGCCCGTGGCCCTCCTGCCCTTTAGGGTCCAAGCGCTTCTTCTGGAATTGAAAAGCGCGTTGCCAAATGTGGTGCTGGTTGAGGCGGCCTTCACGCACTACATTGAGTCGCTGCCCCTCACTGCCCCGCAGCGACTCGTGTTGGAGTCACTCTTGACCTACGGTGACTCCCCCGCTGAGCCATTGCAAAGACTCTCGGTTGACTACGAGGACGGCGACTGGACTTTGGTTAGGGTGTTGCCGCGGGAGGGCACCATTTCGCCGTGGCTGCTGAAGGCGACGGACATTGCCAAAATTGTCGGGCTCCCTGTGGCGCGCATTGAGCGTGGGTTGACGCTTTTGGTGCAGCCCAAAGTAGAAGTGACCCCTGAGGCGCTCGGCTCCGTGTTTGACCGCATGACTCAGCGGCTCGTGTTTGGGGCTGCCCCGCAGGGTATCTTTTCTCACGAGTCGCCCAAGCCGCTCGTTTCCGTGCCCACGAGCCAGTTGGAGCAGGCTAATGCCGAGTTGGGGTTGGCTCTTGACCGCGGGGAAATGGACTACCTCTTGAAGGCGTTTGCGCATTTGGGCCGCGACCCCACGGACGTGGAGCTTTTCATGTTTGCGCAGGTGAACTCGGAGCACTGCAGACACAAGATTTTCAATGCCGAGTGGACGATTGACGGCGAGAAGAAACCCCACCTGTTGTTTGGCATGATTCGCAACACGCACGAGGTGCTGCCGCAGGGCACGGTGCTGGCGTACCTGGACAATGCTGCGGTGTTTGAGGGCCCCGAGGCGGGGTACTGGGCGCCCCGCGCGGGGCAAAAGTGGGGCAGCTCGACCGAGCGGGTCCACACCTTGATCAAGGTGGAGACGCACAACCACCCCACGGCGGTGTCCCCCTTCCCCGGAGCCGCCACGGGTGCCGGTGGCGAGATCCGCGACGAGGGTGCCGTGGGGCGCGGCCTGAAACCCAAGGCGGGGTTGGCGGGGTTCGCCGTGTCCGACCTCAACATCCCCACTTTGCCCCAGCCGTGGGAGCGCAATGTTGGCAAGCCCGCGCACATTGCCCTGCCCTTGGAGATTATGGTGGAGGCGCCCCTTGGGCTGGCGGCGTTCAGCAACGAGTTTGGCCGCCCCACCATCACGGGATACTTTCGGACGCTCACCACGGAGGTGGAGGGCCCCGCGGGCACGCAGATCCGTGGGTTCCACAAGCCGATCATGGTGGCGGGCGGCATGGGCGCTGTGCGGCCGCAGCTCGCGCTCAAAAACCACGGCATTGGTGCGGGGTCGAAGTTGGTGGTGCTCGGCGGCCCGCTGATGCTCATTGGGCTCGGGGGCGGCGCCGCGTCGTCGGTGGCGCTGGGCGACGCCTCGGCGCAGC
Source organism: Tanozyma kutaoensis (assembly GCA_030562905.1). Classification (NCBI taxonomy): domain Eukaryota; kingdom Fungi; phylum Ascomycota; class Pichiomycetes; order Serinales; family Metschnikowiaceae; genus Tanozyma; species Tanozyma kutaoensis. Next base: position 5,608 of record JAKUAK010000048.1, on the reverse strand, counting down.
TTGATTTCGCCAGTGTGCAGCGGGGCAACCCTGAGATGCAGCGGCGGGCGCAGCAAGTGATTGATGCGTGCTGCGCCATGGGCGCGGAGTCGCCGATTGAGCTGATCCACGACGTGGGCGCGGGCGGTCTTTCGAATGCGTTGCCCGAGCTCGTGCACGACAATGGCATGGGTGCGGTGTTTGAGTTGCGGCTGATTTTGTCGTTGGAGCCCGGCATGTCGCCGATGGAGCTCTGGTGCAACGAGGCGCAGGAGCGGTACGTGTTGGCGGTTGCCCCGCACCGCGTGGCGGAGTTTGAGGCCATTTGTGCCCGCGAGCGTGCGCCGTACGCCATTGTGGGCGAGGCCACCACAGAGCAGCGGCTCTTGCTCACGGACTCGCTTTTGGAGGCGCGCCCGATCGACTTGGAGATGCTGGTGCTCTTTGGCAAGCCGCCCAAGATGGTGCGCGAGACCCGCACCGCCAACTTGAGGTTGGCGCCCTTTGCCGGCGACGTGCCCCTCGCGGACGCCGTGCCCCGCGTCTTGCAGCTCCCCGCAGTGGGGCTGAAGCTGTTTCTCATCACCATCGGCGACCGCTACGTCACGGGGCTCGTGGACAGGGACCAGATGGTGGGGCCGTGGCAGGTGCCCGTGGCCGACGTGGGCGTCACGGCCACGTCGTTGGGTGCCCCGCTGCAGAAAACCGGCGAGGCCATGGCCATGGGCGAGAAGCCGATGCTCGCGCTCATCAGCGCCGCGGCGCTGGCGCAGATGGGTCTCGCGGAGGCGCTTCTCAATCTCTTTGCCGCCAACGTGCCCTCGCTCGGGTCCGTCAAGGTCTCTGCCAACTGGATGGCGGCGGCGCTGCACGAGGGCGAGGGCGCCAAGTTGTACGAGGCCGTGGAGCTGCTCGGGCTCGACCTCTGTCCGCAGTTGGGCATTGCCATCCCTGTGGGGAAGGACTCGATGCTGATGAAGATGCGGTGGGACAAGGAGGTGGCGGCGCCGATGCTGGTGGTGTTGACGGCGTACGCGCCCGTTGCGGACACGGCCAAGACGTGGACGCCCGAGATGAAGCGGGCGGAGTCTGTGCTCGTGTTGGTGGCGCTCGGCGGGCGTGCGCTCGGCGGGCTGGCGTTGGCGCAGGCGTATGGGCAGGTGGGGCACGAGTGCCCCGCTGTGGATGCCCCGCTTCTCAAGGGGTTCCTCGAGGCGCTCATTGAGTTGCACGACTTCCCCGTGTTGGCGTACCACGACCGCTCCGACGGCGGCTTGTTTGTGGCGGCCGCGGAGATGGCGTTTGCCGGCCGCTGCGGCGTGGAGTTGACCGAGAGCTCCGTGGCGGGGCTCTTCAACGAGGAGTTGGGCGCGGTGTTCCAGATTGGCACCGACAGCGTCGCGGGCTTCAAGGAGGTGTTGGCGCGCCACGGCGTCGCCGGGCCGCACGTGCGGGTCGTTGGGCGGCCCCTCGCCAGCGACATTGTCGTCAGAGATGGGGCCCGGGTTGTGTACTCGGAGAAGCGCTCGGTGTTGCAGCAGTTGTGGAGCAACACGTCGTACCACATCCAGAAGCGGCGCGACAACCCGGCCACGAGCCGCGAGGAGTACGACGCCCTCGCGGACGACGCGGACCCGGGGCTCTCGTACCAGCTCACCTTTACCCCGCTCGAGCGGCTGTACGCCGCGCGGCCCAAGGTGGCGGTGCTCCGCGAGCAGGGCGTGAACCTGCAGCAGGAGATGGCGTGGCTGTTTGACCAGGCGGGCTTCGACACGTACGACGTGCACATGTCGGACATTTTGGGCGGCAAGGTGTCGCTCGCGGCGTTTGTGGGCCTCGCGGCGTGCGGCGGCTTCTCGTACGGCGACGTGCTTGGCGCGGGCGCGGGCTGGGCCAAGAGCGTGCTTTTCAACGAGGTGGCCCGCACCGACTTTGCCCGCTTTTTCGAGCGGGGCAACACGTTTGCCGTGGGCGCGTGCAACGGGTGCCAGTTCTTGAGCCGTCTCCGGGAGCTCATTCCCGGCACGGAGCACTGGCCCACGTTTGAGCGCAACACGAGCGAGCAGTACGAGGCCCGCTTCGTCATGGCGGAGGTATTGGACACCAACCTGGTGTTTCTCCAGCGGATGAAGGGCCTGCGGTTGCCCATTGTCGTGGCGCACGGCGAGGGCCGCGCGGCGTTCAGGAGCGACGCCCACTTGGCGAGCTTCAGAGCCGCCAACCAGACTGCGATCCGCTACGTCGACAACTACGGCAGGCCCACGCAGCGGTACCCGTTCAACCCGAACGGGTCGCCCGACGGCATCGCGGGCGTGAGCAGCCGCGACGGGCGCGTGTTGGCGCTCATGCCCCACCCTGAACGCATCACCCGTTTGGAGGCCAACTCGTGGTACCCCGCAGAGAAGCGGGGCGAGTGGACGCACGGGCCGTGGATCGAGTTGTTCCGGTCCGCGAGAGAGTGGGTGGGGTAGCGGCGCCAGCACAGCGAGACGGGAAGGCAGCGAGGGGGTGCGTTGGCTTGGGTTGGGTTACGTGAACGAGCTAGGGCTTGGATTGGTGAGTCACTTGTTGGACTAGAGAGCATTGGTGTCGACAATGAACGAGTAATTGATCAGCCTGAGGGTCACAAACGATCGAGCAATTGATCAGCCTAAGAGTCACAAACGATCATTCATAGTCTGGGTATCGAATCTAGGGTATCGAGTCTAGGGTATCGAGTCTAGGGTATCGAATCTAGGGCATCGAATCTAGGGTATCGAATCTAGGGTATCGAATCTAGGGTATCGCATCTAGGGTATCGAATCTAGGGCATCAAATCTATGGTGTCGAATCTAGGGCATCGAGTCTAGGGTATCAAATCCAGGGTATCGAATCTAGGGTATCAAATCCAGGGTATCGAATCTAGGGCATCGAATTTAGGGTATCGGATCTAAGTTATCGAATCTAGGGCATCGAATCTAAGGTATCGAATCTAGGGTATCGAGTCTAGGGTATCGAATCTAGGGTATCGAATCTAGGGTATCGCATCTAGGGTATCGAGTCTAGGGCATCAAATCTATGGTGTCGAATCTAGGGCATCGAGTCTAGGGTATCGAATCTAGGGTATCGAATCTAGGGTATCGAATCTAGGGTATCGAATCTAAGGTATCGAATCTAGGGCATCGAATCTAGGGTATCGAATCTAGGGTTGTCGATAAGTTATGCGAATTATTGTAGTTTTAACAGTGTCGACAAGTGATACGAACAGTTTATACTCTAGTCAGGGTGTCGACAATCATCGCGCTTTAGCTGACGGTCTAGTCAAAGTATCGACAGTTTCGTTCAGTTGATAAACTTGCGAGGGCTTGACGATCCATTGATAGGCTAGTGGGGTGCGGCGATTGATACGATTGGTTGATAGTCTTGTGGGGGTGTTTGATACGATTGGTTGATAGTCTTGTGGGTGTCGACTTTACACCTTTATTTAGTCTTGTGAGGTTTCGACATTGACACGATTATTGTAAGTCAGCTTATCGCATTCACACGCCTATAGATCAGTTTACGGGTTCCACAACTAATACCCTCGATATATCAGTTTACGGGTCCCACAATTAATACTCTCGATAGATCAGTTACGGGTTCCACAATAAATACTCTCGATATATCAGTTTACGGGTCCCAACAACTAATATCAATAGATACATGTGAGTTACTGCCATTCACGCTATATCAATTATTTTTCGACACGCCTTTGTCGGTTCAACTCAAGGGGCCGTGAGCGTACGCTGCGGTCCACTAAGCGCCCACCATGGGCTCATGTCCTTGTGGCCTACATATAACCAACTTTTGCAACGTTCGCAGTCACATCACCACGTGACCACTCTCACATCTCTTCACTTCGCGCCCAGGCACTAAATTCTTCATGTCTAACCCCTTGTTGTCCAAGAAAAAGAAGTTGGTCGCCGACGGCGTCTTCTACGCCGAGCTCAACGAGTTCTTCACCCGCGAGCTCGCCGAGCAGGGCTACGCCGGCGTCGAGGTGCGCAAGACCCCCTCCAAGTTGGAGGTTATCGTCAAGGCCTCCAACACCCAGGGCGTTTTGGGCGACCAGGGCCGCAGAATCCACGAGTTGACGAGCTTGGTGGTGAAGAGATTCCGCCTCAAGGCGGACGAGGTTGTCATTTACGCCGAGAGAGTGGAGGAGCGTGCGCTCAGCGCTGCTGTCCAGGCCGAGGCGTTGAAGGGCAAGCTTCTTTCCGGTTTGCCGATCAGACGTGCTGCGTACGGTGTGTTGCGTTTCTCCATGGCTGCGGGCGCCAAGGGCGTTGAGGTTGTGGTTTCCGGTAAGTTGCGTGCTGCGCGTGCCAAGTCGCAGAAGTACAGCGACGGCTTTATGATTCACAGCGGCCAGCCCACGCGCGACTTTATCGACATTGCCATTCGTCACGTTTTGATGCGCCAGGGTGTGCTTGGCATCAAGGTGAAGATTATGCGCGACCCGGCCAAGAGCAAGTTTGGCCCCAAGTCGTTGCCCGACGCGGTGAAGGTGCTCGACAACAAGGAGGAGGACGAGGTTGTGTCGGAGCCCATGGTGAAGATTTACAAGGTGGAGGAGCCGCAGGCGTAATGTATGCGTATGTGATTGTGTAGTGGGCAGTGGGGGCGGGGTAAGTGCGTCAAGTGGGGGCGGGGTTCAAGCGGGGCGGGCAAAGGGTCTGAATCCACAGATGGTACATCCAAGTTGGGTTGAACTGCAGATCGAAATGTCCAGGAATAGTGCTTGGAAACACCAATTCAACATACTAACTAAGCCAAAGTAACATTCAAATCAATATATCCACTCACGCAACACTAGATCATGTCACTGACGATAGCCAACCACGAGGGCCGTTGGGCCGCAATGCGTCAACAGCCACAAACACGGTCGAGTCCAGTGTTTGAAGGGGCGTCGGTTCAATGCCAAGCCATTTATGGGACCAAAGTCAAAGATGTGACGACCACCAGACTCGTGCAATCGGCACATTCTCGCTTCATCAGTCTGGCAGACCCTCGTTTTAAAAAACTTGTCGTCGCACTTTCTATCTCTGAGTCAAATGAATGTTTCCGTGTCTTGATTCCGGGTATGACCTTTCACATCACAATTGGTACCTACAACTCCAATCAAGGCATTTACTGCCACACACTATAAAACTCATTGTACTTCTTCGCATAGTACGCCGTCAGCACGGAGCCGAGGCCAAGAAGCACCAATGGCAAGGGTTTCTTGAAGCCAGTGGAGATGGAGCGCAGGGCGCCGGCGACGAAAAGCGTCGACGAAGCGCCGAGGGCGAGCTCGAGGCCCCAGTCGGCGTTCTTCTTAAGCAAGTACCCCGCCACGCCGTAGAGGACGCTGAAGGTCGTGCCGGCGACAATTGAAGGGATGCTGCCCTTGCGGGCGAAGCCCATGATGCCGCCGACGGCGCACAATCCGGATAAAGTAAAGGCTGGGTGTTCCATGTGGCGTCACGTGGAGGTGTGGAACAATTGGCCCACCGGGATGCATCACGTGGGGGTGTGGAACGATTCGGCGCCCCCACCGGAACGTGCCACGTGATAATCCACGTGAAGTGGTTAAAGTCTCCCAAAGCCCCTCCCCCGCCTGCCCCGCCTG
>JAKUAK010000047.1:0-45721 GCA_030562905.1 Tanozyma kutaoensis | reverse complement strand
CAGGTGGGCTGTCTTATAAGTGACAGCCTCAGCGTCTGGGTATCCGAGAGGCGAAGCCTTTCTTAGGGATTGGGACATTTGTAGACGTAAAAAAAAAGTGGGAATCCTGTGTTTTTATACCCATTTTTGTGTAGCGTAGCACGGCAGTCTACAGGACGGGTTCCTGCGCCGAGACCGTTTTGTGCCAGAATGCTACGCGAGCGGGGTCCTGACAGGGCCCCGTGCCGGACTAAACCAGAGGTTGCAGCTTTCTGTCCACAGACGTCTGTCGGGGATTTTGATATCAGCAGTGAAACCGCCGCGACCAGGGCATTCGAAAGAGGGGCACCATGCCATAGCTGTTGGGAGTTGGTCCTTCAAGCGACCCGTAAGGGCAGAATTTTTGGTGTGTTTGGAGGATTCTGACCACCTACTTTTGAAGTCGTTTCGTAGGCTATTAGGTCTGTGACGCTACGTAAGTGAGGAATGGATTTGAAGCGTTTTATTCACTACTTTCTATGTAGCTTTGTTGCCCGTTTTTCTGGCAATGAGTCGTCGTGGAAGCGAATTGAAGCACAGGGCCGTCAATTGAGTCGACGCTAAGCTCTGTTTGTGTTCGTGGACCGTGTGCGGCTGCTTTGAGTGTTGGAGGCCCTCAAAAATTATGTGCGAAAGCGCGCTTTATCGAAGAAATGGCCCGGCAGGTAAGGCGTGACCTGCGAGCGCGGCGACAGTCTGAGGGTAGCATAGCATAATTTTTTGCAGCCAAAATATATGCAGGCTGATAGGTAATTGTGCAGTCCGTAAGGCTGAAGCACAGCACCAATCAACATGTTTCCCCACTCTCGACATTCGAGGGCTACGTTTTACGAGCTTTGTTGTATTGCCGGATGCTGCGTCACCTGTAACTGGCCCACGCAGAGCTCCGAGGATGCGGATGCAAAATTCATTTTCAATTTTGAGCCGTCGCTCGGGACTTTGATACCGCGGGGGTTTCAAGCCTTTTCGTGACTGAGACAATCTGCATAACCTTTGAACTTACGGCGGCGGTCCCCAACCTTTTGCCACTGCGCTGTCTGAGGCTCCCAGGAAATCACAGCGTCCAATCTGACCGGGCAAAGACCCTCGAAAGCCCGTCTTTGAATACGTATCTAGTTGATAACCCACACTGGAGGGGCCCGCGGTGCGGGGCACCTTTCCCTACGCGGGGCTGCTCAAGAGGGGCAGCCCCTCAGCGGGATATGTCCATGGTGGGGCTGATGCGGATAAGCACCCGCCCCTCGAAGGAGCAAGTATACCGGTGCGGAGGGTTGGCCGGGCGGCTCAGTTGCCAGGTCCCGCGTTGATGGTGTCCACCGTCCTCCTTGGCTTTTGCGCGGGGAAGTACTCGAGTTGGTAGCAGCATCTGCTGCTGTTCCCTCATGATGTCTTGGAGAGACGTGCTTTGCTGTTTAACTCGAAAACTTGCGTGCGCATCCTGGCCAACCCCATCTTCCACAATACCTGCCCAGGCCGCTGTACCTCGCGCCAGAGCTTCTACGGGCCGTTTCACGAATAGACACTTCTTGAAAGTCTCCTGTAGCGCCAGGCGCCAGCAAACAAGATCCTTCCACTTTGTGGTGTTCGTGGGTGGTTACAATCCACCGCCGCTGGGCTCTGGAGTGCGTGTGGTTGTTGCAGCCACCACGAGCAGCGCCGCTGTTTGCACATTCCCGGGTCAAAGGGCTGCCGGGACTGCGGCAGGCGGCCGTCTTAAATCGACAGCCCTGGATTTTGTAGCTGAATTATAGTGGCTCGTCCCGAAACTACACTGCGTACTCTAGTAACGGAAAATTTCAGCGTTGACCAGTGCACGCATTCATTTGGCGACACAAGCGGCACCTGTCGCTTCGATGTGCATGCATTCAGGATCCAGGCTTTGACACCGCGCATTGCATTCAGCCGTTCGCGTGACGCAGGTACGGCGCTTGGCAGGGTCATTTATTGGCCTGTTTCCCTATACGGTGGCACTCCTTGAGGAAGTGCTCGATCTTGTCTGGCGACATGAACGGGTGGGTGCCGTGGCCAAAGTTGATGATGTAGTTCTGGCGGCCAAATCCGTCAATCATCAGCTGCACCTTCTGGGTGATGACGTCGTCGGAGCCGTACATGACGCCTGGGTCCAAGTTGCCCTGCAATGTGACGCGGCGCCCCGCGACAACCTTGACGGCGTCTGCGGGGCTGTAGAGCCAGTCGAGCGACACGGTGTCGTAGCCAATGTCGCACAAGTCGCTGAGGGCGTACCACGCGCCCTTGGCGAAGACGGTGACGGGCACGTTGTCTGCGCCCAACTCGGCCAAGCGGGCGCGCAACTTGGGCGGGATCTGGCGGAGGTAGGGCAAGGAGAACTCTGCAAACTCTGCGGGCCCCAACTCGCCGGCCCACAGCTCGAACACCTGGAGCATCTGGGCGCCCGCCACCACCTGCTGGGCCAAGAACTCGATGCAGTTGTCGGTGACGGCCTGCAACAAGCGGTGGCACTCGCGCGGGTGCGCGTAGATCCAGCGCTTGACGTAGCGGAACATTTTGCTGCCCTGGCCCTCGGTCATGTACACCAAGAGGGTCCAGGGGGCGCCGCAGAAGCCCAAGAGGGGCACACGGCCGTTGAGGCGCTCGCGGGTCAAGGCGATGGCGCGGAGCGCCCAGCCGAGGGTGTGCCTAATGTCTGGCGAGAAGGTGACCCTGGCGAGGTCGTCGACGGTGCGCAAGGGGGCGTCGAACACGGGCCCCTTGCCGTCCACCATTTTGATGGCGAAGCCCATGGCCTGCGGGATGACGAGGATGTCGCTGAAGATGATGGCGGCGTCGAGCAAGCCCGCGTAGCGCACGACGGGCTGGAGGGTGATTTCGCACGCCACCTCGGGGTCGCGGCACGTTTCGAAAAAGTCGCGGTCGCCCTTGGCCCTGTGGTACTCCGGGAGGTAGCGCCCGGCCTGGCGCATGATCCACACGGGCGGGCGCTCGACGGGCTCGCCGCGCGCGGCGCGGAGAATCAAGTCGTTGGGGCGAGTCATGGCGCCTGGCTGCAGGATCCACCGCAATGCCCCGCCCCCACCCCCTCGTGCGGGCCTTCCGCAGCGTGTTTGGCTACCGCAAGACGAGCCTCACGCTCCTCGTGTGCGCGGTGTTGCTCGCGCTGTACGCCGCCGCCGTGTACGACGCGGCCGTGGCGACGGTGCCGTTGCCCCGCGGACCCGAGCGCCGCCTTCTCCACACCGTGTGGCGCCACTTGGAGCACGTCAGCGCGCTGCCCCACCCGTACGCCGCGCGGGGCAACGACGCGGTGCGCGCGTACATCGAGGCCCAGGTGCGCGGGCTCGGGGTCGAGTACGACACCACGCCCACCCGGCGCATGCACGGCGCCGACGGCCGCGTGAGCTACCACGAGAGCAACAACGTGGTGGCGCGCGTCAACGGCAGCGACCCCGCACTACCCCACCTTCTCTTGAGCGCCCACTTCGACTCGGTGGCGGCGGCGTACGGCGCCACCGACGCCGGCGTCGCCGTGGCGGCGCTCCTCGGCGTGTTGGAGCACGTGGCGCAGCTGCGGCCCCGCCGCACCGTGGTGTTCAACTTCAACAACCACGAGGAACACGGCTTGGAGGGCGCCCACGCCTTTCTCAGCCACCCGTGGCGCCACAAGGTGCGCTACTTCTTGAACTTGGAGGGCACGGGCGCGGGCGGCAAGGCGGCGCTCTTCCGCGGCACCGACCACGGCGTCGTTAGCTTGTACCGCCACGTGCGCTTCCCTTTTGCCTCGTCGCTCTTCCAGCAGGGCTTCAGCAACGGCGTGATCCACAGCGAGACGGACTACCACGTGTACAGCGGCGCGGGCCTCCGCGGGCTCGACGTGGCGTTCTACAGACCCCGCGACGTCTACCACACCGCGGGCGACAGCATCAAGAACATCGGCTTGCGCCTGGTGTGGCACATGTTGGCCACGGCGCTCGACTACACGCAGCACGTGGCGCACAACGCCGTCGCCGCCGACTCCGCCGCAGAGCCCGGCCCGGCGGCGTTCTGGCTGTTTTCCTCCTACTTTGTCGCGGTGCCCGTGCCCCGCCTCCGCGCCGCCAACTGGGCCGCCATCGCCGCGGGGCCCGTGCTCCTCGCGCCCCTCGCGTTGTTCGTCGTGGGCTACCGCCGGTCCTGGACCGTCGGCTTTGTCAACGCCGCCAAGTTCCCCGTGTCCTTGGCCGCGTCCGCAGCAGCGCTCAGCGCCGCCACGGGCGCCTTTGTCGTGCCGGCGAACCGCTACTTGGCCAACAGCGCCCCGGTGCAGTTGCTCCTCTTTTTCTTCGCCGTGTTCCTCCTCGCCAACTACGCCGTGTTGAACGCCTGGAACGCCGTCTTCAGGCGCGCAAAGGGCCACCACCACGACGAGAAGTTGGTGCTCTTGGCGCAGACAGCGCTCTTGCTGTGGGCGGGGCTCGTGTACTCCACCGTGAAGCTCGCGAAAAACAGACCGGGCAGCGACCACACGGGCGAGTTCCTCTTGGCCCCGGTGTTTTTGTTGCAGGCGGCCGCCTGCGCCATCGGCCTCCTCGGCTGGCTGCTCAAGCGCACGCCCGCAGAGGCCCAGCCGTTGTTGGCGGAGGAGACTCACGACTACGACCTGGCGGACTCCGCGTCGGCCGAGTTCGTCCCCGCGCCCCACGACACGCGCTCCTTTGGCTACGACTGGCTAGTGCAGTTCCTCGTGCTGGTGCCCGCGCCCAGCGTGCTCATCTTCCACAGCGGCTACCTCGCGTTGCAGGGCCTCAACAAGAATGCCCAGGAGACGTTGCGCGGCGCCGACTTTGTGTACACGTTCCTCCAGGCGTACGCCGTGGCGTGGGCGGTGCCGTTGTTGCCTTTTGTGTTCAAGTTGAACCGCATCTTTGTGCTCGTGCTCCTCGGCTTGGCGCTCCAGGGCGCGGCGCTCGTGTTGCTCAAGGAGCCCTTTGACGCGGCAAACCCGCTCAAGACCCGCTTCATCCAGAATGTCGACTTGGACAAGCTCACCAACCGCGTCGTGTACAGCAGCGGCGCCACCGTGGAAATGATGCACAGCCTCTTGGCTCGCATCCCCTCGGCAAAGACCTACGAGTGCTCGCAAACAGACGTGACCCAGTGCGAGTACCCCGCCTTGCCGCCGCACATGCTCCCTGGAGTGGCCTTGGACGACTACGTCCAGGTGGAGGTGCTCAAGAACTCGCTGGTTGTGGACGACTCGCCCTTTGGGTTGCTCACGGGCGAAATCGAGATCCGCGCGCCCAAAAACCGCATCTGCAAGTTGGCGTTCGCCGGCTCCGACTCGGTGACCCGCATCTCGTCCAAGGAGCCCACCGTCAAGTCCGTCATTGTGCACAGGGCGCCCAGCACCAAGGACGGCTTCTCGCGCGGCCGCAACGGCGATTACGTCTACAAGGACGCCAACGGCATCTCGGAGTTGATGTTGAACAAGCTCTCGTGGGACGAGCCCTACCACGTGAGCTTGCAGTGGGTCCCGCGCTTTGTCGGCGAGTACAACGCCCAGAAGCTCAACGTGTACAAGTTGAGCGTCGAGGTGACGTGCTACTGGGCCGACTTGGAGCCCGCGGCCGTCAATGGCTCCGTCGTGGATCGGCTCCCAGCGTACAGCGAGCTCCTCCACTATCTCCCCAGCTCTGTGAGCTTGGCCAACCGCGACCGCGGCCTCTTGGCCGTGTCCCGCTGCGTGGAGTTGTAGTATAGCAGTAATGAGCAGGGTGTTGTCTAAAGCGTAGGGTCGTGATTTTAGTACATATGGTCGTGATTAAACTAAAATGCCGTGGTACTCGGCGCGGCGGTACCGTGTCAACTGCCGCCACTGCACCAAAAACCGGTTGGCAATGGGCAACACCAAGAGCCCCGAGAGACTGAGTCTGTCGACCCGTGCCAACGACTCCACGTACACAATTTTCGTGGAGCAAACGCCAAGGTATTTCAAGGCAAAGAGCGTGTACGCCACGGGCACACACGTGCCGGGCCCGTTGAGCAAGACAAGGTCGGGAAGCGGCGATCTGAGAAGCGACACTGCAAACGAAAGAAACGACCACATTGTCGTCAAGACCGACGTGAGCAACGGCTGCCCCACTCTGCGGGCCCTCTTCAACACAAGCACGGGATCGCCGTTGCCTTTGATTTTTTCAAGCAGCGACGAGTCGCCCGAGCTCACGAGCCACGTTTTCTTGCACCTGTCAAGATTGACGCCAGCTAAAAGCCGCAACATCTCCCCCGTGTGGCCGCCCGAGCCCAAGAGCACCATGACGTGGCCTTTGATTGGTCCCTTGTTAGCTTCCCATTGCTTTTTCGGGTGCGCTGCGGGGAGGATGTACGCCAATCGTAGGAGGAGCCCTAGTAGGAGTATCAAGTAAGGGACCATGTCGGAGGGACATGCAGGAGGTGGATTAAAGAAGCTTCAAATCCATGCATGCATCCCACTCTTCATCTCATCATGCATCCCGTTCTCCCAGTGTAAACCACCCATCACGCTTGTCAAATACGCTTTCCTATATTCGCCCATCACGCTTGTCAAATACGCCTTCCTATATTCGCCCATCTACAACACCGCGCCAAAGCCAAAGGTGACCTTGATGGACCGAATGTAGTAGTCCTCAAAGTTGCCCCGCACACGGTCCTCCTCGCCAACGGGAATGCCCAGCCATTTCACCACCATCAAGGTCTCGCCCAGCCCCTGCTCCAACGTAATGTCCAACGTGGCGTAGTGCCCCTTTTTCCAGTCCTCCAAGCGCCAGAGCTGCACCACACGCTCGTTCGGGACGAGCTTGGTGAACTTGCCGCTAATCAGGCCGCCGAAAAGGGTAAACGCAGACCCCTCCTTGGGCGGGAACGGCTCCATCTGCGGCGCCAGCCGCAGCCACGCAGCGACGCGCTGTGCATCCAAAAGGGTAATGTACAACTGCTCCGCGGTGGTGTTGAACGTGGGCTCGAGGTGGAGTGTCGACGTGTTGTAAAACGGCGCCGACAGCGCCTTGGTTTCCTTGGGAACCTCTGATCTCGCCTGTTTGGGCGCCACCACGCCGCCCTGGTTCTCCTTGGTCAACTTCGACGATACCTTGTCGCTCTCCAACTGGATGTCCAGGCCGTGGGTCGCAATCAAGTCGGTGCCAAACTTCAGCAAAAAGTCTCTAATCTTGGGAACGAGCTCCTTCTTGATGAGCGCCCGCGCGGGCTCGCTCTCGGGCGACTCGTTGTATATGCTCGTGTCAAACTGGATTTCGTCCGCCTCAGTGTCGTACGCCAATTCCGGCACCGTCACGCTCCCCTTGACCTCGTCCTTCCCCACTTTTCCCTCGATACTGAACACCAAGCGGAGATCAAAGAGGGAAATCACCTTACCTTTGCGCTGACACACCTCCACGTCGCCCTCCACCAGCGACACGGCCGAGACAGCCACGGAGGTGTTTCCCGATTCGGCGGCGGTGCCCACGAGTTTGGCAAAGTAGGCCTTGGCCCAGTCGATGCAGTTCTTGTCCACCCAGTGCCAGTTGTTGGGGTTATTGACAACCATGGTTGGTGGTGCGCACCGGGGAATATGTACAGGTGTGGAACCCGATGGAAGCGGGAGGAACGAGAGGATAAATGTTCTAATGGGAGGTTGATAAGACTAGTTTTTCGATTTTGTTGGTTTCGGGGATTTATGGCGTGTGTCGAAGATTTTGCGAATGAGTGATGCAATTTTGATGTGCCATGAATGCTTCTAGGTAATTAGTCTGAGTGAGATTAACAACGCATGTATACCCATCGAGGCACTAATTGAGAGACCATAGAAGGCTTGGTAGATTAGCATCAGAGGTGCATTGGGTGACACATGTGAATTAAAACGCCTCAAACAGTGATTAAAGGCCGTACGCGAATGGAGCCGGGGTCGGACGGCTCCAGACAGCTCACTCAAGAGCACAGCATTCCGTTCACGAGTCGACCCTTCAGTGGCACAGGCACTTCAAAGGTGACATCTACTTTTAACAAATCAACGACCCTGTTGAGTGCTTCCTGAACCAATGAGGCATTCATCTGCGATGCACGGGACGCAACGCAAGCCCTTTCTGACAATAAGCCCCGCTAGGATGACCACCAGCAACACGTACTCCTCAACAAAACTCACACTACAGCCTCGTCTCGTTACCGCTGCTTATCGTTAGTCTACCTGGGATGGGCGCATGGTGACGCGTTGGTGCGAGGAGCTCGGCAGGGTGCCACTTGCCCCGTTCGACTCAGTTGCCCCGCTAGACTTAATTGCCCCGCTTGACTCAATTGCCCCGCTAGACTCAGTTGCCCCACTTCCCCACTTCCCCACTTGCCCCTCTTCCCCGTGCCCCACCCTGCTTCTTACGCATCAACCTCCATTGGGGTCACCGTCTCCTCCACCACCAAGTCGCGCACGCTTTGCCGGAGCACCGCGGTGGTGCCGCGCGCAAACTTGTACGAGCGCGCCTTGGCCTCGCGCGTGTTGGGCGTCAAGTAGTTGCGGTGCAACACGGCGTCCTGCCCCACCTCCATCACGCACACATCCACGTTCGAGCCGGACCCCAAGTCGTTCCAGATGCCGCTCTCAATGGCGTCGGCGCACAACTTCACCGCCGCGTCCTTGTCCATGTCCGGGCGCCAATGCAGCTCCAACACCGCCATCGCGGCAAGCAGCCCCAGCCCAAGCAGGAGGTACTCGCCCACGTCCGTCAGGCCGTGCGCCTGCACCAGCATGAGGTGCGCTCCCGTCGGGTCGACGCCCGCAACAATGAGGTAGGCGCCCAAGTGGCCCTGGTACTTGAAGAGGTGCTGTTTCAAGAGGGTGAGCGCGGCAATCACGCGGGGCGGGCGGGCGTGCCAGAGGGCGTGGAGCTCGAGGTTCAGGCCAATGAGCAGCGTCACCATCTCCGTGTCGGCGGCGGTGCCTGCGCCGGCGCACCAGATCTGCGGCGCGAGGCGATGCAACTTCTCGCAGTTCTTGTCGGCGACAATGGGGCCCGCGGTGGCGCGGGTGTCTGCGGCAATGACGACGCCGCCGCGGAACTTGCACCCGACGATGGTGGTGCCCGTCAGCGTCGCGGTGGGCTGCGCGTAGCCCCGCAGCACGAGGTGCTCGTTGCGCTGGACATTGTCAAACAGTAACCCAGGCATGGTGGCGGTGGCACGTGAGGGGCAAGTGACTTGAGGTGCACGGGTGTGTTGGCTTTACTCCGGATGTACGGGTTTCACACATGGTGTACAGGTGTGTTGGCTCTTGAGCCGGATGTACGGGTCTCGAGACCTGGTGTACAGGTCTACACACGGGTGCCAACTCCAGGCCAGCCATGAAGCACTTTAGCATTGTGGCGCCGGCGCAGACACGCGTGCTCGTCGTTCCCGGCCCCGGCTGCCGCGCGTTCGACGCCCTCTACACACAGGTGGCGTCCGTCGCCGACGTGCGGCTCCTCGACTTGTCCCCTCTAGAGTCCAAGTTCAACCCGAAAACCTTCCCGCACGGGCGCATTCTCTTTTCGTACTCGCGTGACAAAGACGACGAGGTGTTTCTCCACGACTTTGAGCCCTTCCGCAAAACCTTCATTGTAATCTCGGTGTCTGAGTCGCCAGAGTACGCCAGGAACCCCACCGCCATTGTGCACAACCACCTCGTCTTTGGCGGCGGCCACAGCAGCGACCCCAACGTCATATTCGTCGACAGCATACAAACGGCCATGTGCGCCGTGGCGCAAAACTACTTGGTGGCGCTAGACGCCTACGCTTCGCTGTACGAGAACATCACGCTCCGATCGCCCGTGTCGCTCACCAACAACAAGGGCCTCGCCCGCACAATCAACAATGCGCAGAAACGCGGGCTGGGCCTGTACAAGATGCTGTTCTCGCCGCCGCAGCCGGAGAAGGTGATGCTGCAGCGGCAGACGGGGCGGCAGGTGAAGCTCATGGGCAACTTTCTTCTTTTGGCGGGCCGCTGCCACGACGCGCTCCAATACTTCACTGACGCAGCCATCAACCTCCGCAAGGCCGAGGACCACTTGTGGCTCGCGAGCGCGTTGGACGGCTTGGCCGTGGCGCTGCTCCTCTTGGCGTACTTGGGCCTCCCCGATCGGCCGCAGAACCCGATGCTTGCGCAGGTCTTGCAGGCAAGACGCAGGGACGACAGCCCGCGCAGCTCGCTTAGCAGCAGGACAAGCGTCGAGCTGCAGGTACCCTTTGTGGAGCACATTCGCCTCCTCAACCACCGCGCGCTGTACTACTACCAGCTCAGCACCAGCGACATTGAAAACTGCGTCCCCGACGTCGTTTACGTTGAGCTGCTCATCCGCAGCATCCGCTTCATGCTCGCCGTGCACAAGCCAGGCACGGGCGACGCCATCGCGCAGCTGATCAAAACGGACGTGAGGTTTGCCCGGCGCGAAATCATTGCCGAAATCGACAAGATCTTCCTCCTCCAGTTGGTGGACCTCGAGTTCGCCGCACAGTGCAGGGTCTACTGCGCCATGGCGCTGATATACGGCGACTTGGGCCTCCCGCGGAAGCGCCTGTTCATCCTCCGCATCTTGCTCGTGGCGCTCTTGCCGAAAGTGGGCAAGCCCGAGACGGAGATTGCGAAAACGTCAATCTACGCCATCTTTGACAACTTGCTCCAGACGCACCTCGTCAACGCGCCCTGCGAGCGCACAGCCACGCTGGCCAACGCACACTACTCCGACTGGACGGCGCTCCAGCTCCTGCTCTTGAAGGTGTGCTACCGCATCCTGGAGTCGCTCAAGGACCACGACATGCTCGCAAAACTATGCATCTTGTTGCTTTCGCGGTACACGCACTGCCTCACGCTGGAGGACCAGGCCAAGCTCAAGGAAAAGTTGGACTGGTTGACCGTGACGGCAGAGATCCCGTACCCGGACCCGTACCTTGTGCGTGCCGCGCGGATCGTCAACTCCGCCGCACAGGGCTTGGCGCCGCTCTCGAAGCCAAAAGCGGCCGAGGGGCCCTTCATTTTCGACCCCTACGCCAAACCGAAGCCGGCGTCGAAGGAGCACGTTGTGTGTGCGCACGACGTGCTCCACATGCGCGTGACGCTCCAGAACCCGTTCCTTTTCGACTTGACCGTGGCGCACATTGCCATTGTGTCGGAAAAGGTGGAGACGTTGAAGCACTTGACGCGGCGGGCGCAGCCGGCGAAGACGCCGCAGCTCACAATCCCCGCGAGCCTGACGTTGGACGTTATTGTGCTGTTCAAGGTGTTGGAGGCCGGGCCGCTCTGCATCCGTCACCTCGAGGTTGGCATCAACAACTTCCACCCGCAGAAGTTCGCCATTGTGAACCACGAAAAGGTGAGCGCGCTCCAGCGGTGCAAGCACTCTGAGAAGAGCACGGAGCTGTGCTTGGGCAACGTGTCCTCGTTTGACATTTCCGAGCGGGCGGAAACCACCACGCTTGCGCTCAAGGTTGTCCCCGCGCAGCCGCAGCTCTCGCTCACGCAGAACCTGATTGCGAACGGCTGGTTGATGCTCTTCGAGGGCGAGAGGCAGCGGTTCTGGATCGAGTTGCGCAACACGTCCGAGAAGGCCATCAACTACCTTGCCTTTTCCTTCTGGGACTCTGCGAGCGAGCTCATTGCGCAGAAGCTCCAGGGCGGGCTCCCGCCCGACGAGACGTACGAGTTGGAGCGGCAGTACTTCACCAAGACGTTTGTCGTGGCCAACAAGGAGGAGATCGCCGCCCGGCACCAGGTGTTTGAGCCTGGCGAGAATGTGCGCATCGAGTACGAGATCTGCGGCCGCCGCGGCATGAGGGAGCTGAAGCTCATGCTCGAGTATGCCCACCGCGAGGGCGACGCGCCGCAGTTTGCCAAGATGGTGAGCGTGCCGATCAAGGTGTCGGTGCGCCCTGCGCTCGACATCATCGGGTGCGACATTATGCCTGTGTTCTCGCTGCTGCTCCAGGGGCTGGCGCTCTCGGAGATTGCGCAGAAGAACATGGAGCGGCTCTTGCGCTTCACGGCCACGGCGGAGATTGACCGGTTCTGTCTCTTGGTGTTGGACGTGCGCAATCTCTGGCGGGAGAAGCTCGAGGTGTGTCTCCGCAACAGCGACATTGGCTTTGAGGTGTGCGAGGTTTTGGAGGCGACCAAGACGTTGCGCTTCTTGCTCCCCGTGCGGCTCATCAGCGCGGACCGGCTGCTTGGCGACCCGATCCCGTCGCTCCGCAACAAGCAGTTTGTCAAGAAGGACGTGGACCCGCAGGTGTTGCGCACGTTTTGGGTCAAAAACCGCCTTCTCGAGCACCTAGCCGGCGAGTGGCGGACCGTGGACAAGCAGACGGCGCGCCGCGGCACGTTGGACATGCGCCACGTGCGGCTCCTGCCGGCGATGGCCAACATGTTGGTGTACGAGAACATCCAGGTGCAGCACGCCATCTTGACGAGCGACCGGCGCGAGGTTGCCAGGAGCAAGCACGAGTACGCGTTGCAGCGCGAGGCCTTGTACATTTTGCGCACCACCATCGCCAACGGCACGGGCGCCAGCGTGTCCGGGGTGCTTCGGCACATTCCGTACGTGGCCACCGAGAACCGGCAGATCCTCAACACGGACCTGCGGATCCTCTACAACGGCGTGTTGCAGCGGCACTTGGGCCCCGACGCCATTGCCGCGGGGGCGACGTACGAGGTGGACCTCGGGTTCATGGTGTTGGAGAAGGGGCGCTACGAGTGGGGCTGCTTCTTTGACGCTGCGGGGCAGAAGGTGGCGGCGCGCGAGCCGCTCCATATTGTCGTGTGAACGGGGGCTGGACGACATGGAGACCTTTTCGGGATGTCAGGCTTTTGGGACGTCAGCTGAAAGGCTTATTGGCGTCAGACTGAAGGGCTTATTGGTGTCAGCTGAAAGGCTATTGGCGTCAGCTGAAAGGCTCATTGGCGTCAGCTGAACGGCTTATTGGTCAGACTAAAGGCTTATTGGCGTCAGCTGAAAGGCTTATTGGCGTCAGCTGAAAGGCTTATTGGCGTCAGCTGAAGGGCTTATTGGTCAGACTAAAGGCTTATTGGCGTCAGCTGAAATGCTTATTGGCGTCAGCTGAAAGGCTTATTGGTCAGACTGAAGGCTTATTGGCGTCAGACTAAAGGCCTATTGGCGTCAGCTGAAAGGCTTATTGGCGTCAGACTGAAAGGCTTATTGGCGTCAAACTAAAAGGCTCATTGGCGTCAGCTGAAAGACTTATTGGTCAGACTAAATTGGCATGGAGAGTGGTGAGCCACGAGTCAAGCGCTGGACCACCACGCCAACACGCTTTCAGGCAAGCCTGCGACTCGTGCGGACTCTACCTATTCTAGGCAGACGAAAGCTACCATCACCGCTCGACCACAAAAGCATGCATTCACCGGCGGCTCAACTTAAAAGGCAAAGGCTGGGCGCCCTCGGCCTCGAGCTTCTCTATGTACTTTTCGCGCTTGATGTCGGCGGCGCGCTTCTCCTGGAAGTACTTGACCCACGACGCCACGCAGCTCTGCTCCATCGCTTTGAGCTGCGGGGCGCACTTTGCGTCGACGACCGGTTTCTGTTTTGGGTCCAACGAGTTGTCGACGCTGGCGCTGTTGAGGCACGCGAAGAAGGCGTCGCGCGCGTCCCAGCACACGCGGCGCTGCGACTTGTCGGGCGGATCTACAACAGCGTCGCCGCCAAAGAAACCCATTGTGTGGTGTACGGGTGTATGGACGGTGAGGAGCACCACGTCTTGACCGTGACGCGGCTGGCCGGGCGCGAGCTCCCGCTCGTCAAGGTTTTGGGCACGGGCGGCACCATCGCCGCCAAGGGCTCGCTGGCGTTCCAGACTGCAGGATACGAGGTTGACGTGACGGTGGAGGACCTCATCGCCGCCATCCCGGACCTTCTGCACACGTGCGAGCTCCAGTACGAGCAGGTGTTCAACTTGGACTCCAAGGACATCACGAGCGAGCACCTCTTGGTGCTCCGCAACAAGATCAGCGACGACTTGCGGCACCACGACGCCGTGGTGGTCACCCACGGGACCGATCTGTGCGAGGAAACGGCGTTTTTCCTCGACTCGACGCTCAATTCGGACAAACCCGTGGTGTTGTGCGGCAGCATGCGGCCGCTGACGCTGCTTTCCGCCGACGGGCCGCTGAACTTGTACCAGGCGTGCGTCGTGGCGGCCAATGCGCAGTCCCGCAGCCGTGGCGTGTTGGTGACGCTCAACGACAAGATCGGCCTGGGCTACTACATCACAAAGAGCGACGCCAACTCGTTGGACACGTTCAAGCTGTTGGGCCAGGGGTACCTCGGCAACTTTGTCAATGGCGAGGTGCACTACTACTACCCCGCGCTGCGGCCCACGGGGCTCAGGCGCTTTGCCGCGCCCCTCAGCGGGGCATTGCCCCACGTTGTGGTGTTGAGCGCGTACCAGGACTTTGACGTGGGCATTGCCCGCGCCGTGTTGGCGCACTGCGGCGTCCGCGGGCTCGTCATGGCCACCATGGGCGCAGGGCTGCTTCCCGCGGCCACCAACGCCTTTCTCGGCGAGTACGCCGAAACGCACAAAATCCCCATTGTGTACCTGAAGCGGCTGATGGACGGCATGGTGCCGCGGGGGGGAATGCCCAAGACCCGCAATGCGTACCTCGTGGCGGGGGGCTACTTGAACCCGCAAAAGGCGCGGCTTTTCTTGATGTTGTGCTTGCACGAGGGGATGGGCGTTGGCGAGATCCGCGCAGCCTTTCGGGGGGTCTACGGGGGTTGAAGCGTTGAAATCCAGGCATTGAGTCTTGGTGGAGACCAGGCAGCCAAATAGTGAGCCACATAGACAGTTTTATAGAGACAGCTATAAAGTACAGCTTCAAAGAGACAGCTACAAAGTACAGCTTCACAGAGACAGCTATAGAGAGACAGCCTCACAGAGACAGCTATAAAGAGACAGCTTTAAAAGACAGCTACAAAGAGACAGCTTCACAGAGACAGCTATGAAGTACAGCTTCACAGAGACAGCTATGAAGTACAGCTTCACAGAGACAGCTATGAAGTACAGCTTCACAGAGATAGCTGTAAAGTACAGCTTCACAGAGACAGCTGTAAAGTACAGCTTCACAGAAACAGCTATAGAGAGACAGCTTCACAGAGACAGCTATAAGTTACAGCTTTATAGAGACAGCTACAAAGAGACAGCTAAAAGAGACAGCTAAAAGAGACAGCTTCATAGAAATAGCTAAAAGAGACAGCTTCATAGAGTGACAGCTTTTAAAAGTGACTAGGCAGCTACAGATTGACAAGGCAATTACATAGAAAGACAAGGCAGGCATGTATAAGAGAGCTTTCAGAGTGACAGCTTAACAGAGGGACAAGGCAATTAAAAGTGACAAGATGGCCGCCAGAGGTGGTAGAGGCAGCTAAATAGAGTGACAAGGTAGCTATAGAGTACAAGACGATTATAAAGAGTAACTGAAGGCAATTGTACAAAGTGACTCAGGCCACCATATAGTGACAAGAAGGCGGCTAAAAGAGCGATAGAGCAGCTTTATAGAGAGAGACAGGCTTACAGAGGGATGACGCGATTATTTACTGATAAGAAGCAAGTATTCAGCCTGACTTGAAGACAATTTCTTAAAGTGACAAGGCAGCTAAATAGAGTGACAAGGCAGCTACTATGCAAGGCGATTCTAACGTGTGACTGAAGGCAGTTGTGCAGTGACTCAGGCCACCGTATAGAGTGACAAGAAGGCAGCTAAATCGAGCGATAGAGCAGCTAAATAGAGTGACTAGATGCATCGAATAGAGTGGCTAGAGGTAGCCAAATGTAGGGCAGAGACAGCTCAAGAGAGGGGCCAGAGGCATCATATAAAGTGACGATAAGGGAACTACAGGAGTGACTAGACGCAGCTGTGTAGAGTGGCCAGAGCAGCTAAAAAGAGTGACAAGGCACTAATCTAGAGCGACTAGAGCAGTCATTAAAAAGGACAAGGCAACTTTACAGCGACTAAACGCAGCCATATAAAGTGACTAGAGGCAACCTTATAAAGGACTAGAGGAGCTATTGAGAAGGACAAGGCAATCAGAGAAATACACTAAGCGCCACATGGAGTTAAAAGCAAGTCGGTCATTTGACTAGTTGAGTAAGTCGATTGACTGGGTACGTTACTGTGGCCGTTGGGTATTAGTCGACAAATGAGCAATGCAAGATATGAGACCGATCAGAGGCCACGACGACGTTTCCAGTCACTTCATTGGTTTTCAAAAGTATATGCGCAAAAAATGGGGACAGAGCGAGATGATGGACACACTTGACGCTTAAAGACCCACTTCTAACCTTGGCAACGAACGGCGTTTGCTCATCGAGAAAACCTCTCAGAGGGTTCAATGCTTTTCGTCGTATTCCGAACCACTACCCATCTTCCCTCAACATGTACTAAACCAACCTATGATACACCTACTTGTACGCCGCGTCAACCTCTTGCTTGTACGCCTCCAAAATCTTGCGGCGCTGCAACTTCTGCGCCGACGTGACAAAGCCATTTTGCGGCGTCCACTCGTCGTTAACCAAAACAACATTCTGGAGCAACTCAATGCCATTCAAACCCTGCAGCTTGCCCGTCGCCAACAACGACTTGAGCACCGCATTGTTCACCTTCTTGTCGCGGTACAACAGCGCAAGCTCCGCCTTCGCCAACTCGTCCTTCAGGTAAATGCGCTCATCCTGCAAAAACGGCTTGAAGTGCTGCTCATTGGGCACAATAATGGCAATGGGCTTCACCTTGCTCTCGTCCGCGTAAACGCACAAATTGAGCACCAACGGATTCAGCCTGTACGTCAGCTCCAACTTTTCGAGCGCAATGTACTCGCCATTCAACGTCTTCACCAAATTCTTGCGCCGGTCGATAATCTTGAGCGTGCCATTGGGCATCCACTGGCCAATGTCCCCCGTCTTAAACCACCCATCCTCGCTAAACGCCGCCTTGGTCTCCTCGGGGTTCTTGTAGTACTCGCGCATAATCAGCCCGCCCTTGAGCAAAACCTCGCCCTGGTTGTTCTTGGCAAAGTAGCCCGCCTCGGGCACGTCAATCAACTTGGCGGTAATCAGCCCGAGCAACGTGCCGACAACGCCATACTCAAAGTGCGGCGCCTCCACAATCGTCGTGTTGGCACACGTCTCCGTCAAGCCGTACCCAACCAACATCGGCGCGATAAGCGTCGAAATGAAAATCTGGGTATCCATCAGCACGGGCGAGCCGCCATTGAGGATGATGCGAAGGTTCCCACCAGTGGCAGCCTTCACCTTCTTAAACACAACGTCAAAGAGCAGCGACCCAGGAATGTGGTAATTCTGCATCGCCGTCTTCGCCTTAAACAGCGCCCAAAACACGCGCTGCGCAAAGCCCAGCAGCTGGCTCACCTTGGCCATGACGCCCTTGCGCACCAGCTCCCACACGGCAGCCACGCCAACCATCACGTCGGGGCGCAACTCCGCCAAGTCCGACTTGCAGTTGCGGCACAGCGCATCCGTCAACGTCTTCACCGTGGCGTACCCGAGGCACAGGCCCCACCAAAACGACACGAGCTCAAACGTCAACTCGAAAATGTGCGCGAGGGGCAAAAACGCCGCCACGCGGTCGGTGCTGCGCACAACGTCGCGCCCGGCACACGTCGTGGGGCCCGAAATGCCCGCCAAGATATTCGCCTGGGTCAAAACCACGCCCTTGGGGTCGCCCGTCGACCCAGACGTGTACATAATGCACAGCACATCCTCGGGCTTCGCCGTGTACGCGCCGCCCGCCTTGCCCTTGCCCGCCGCGACAACCTCGTCAAACGAGAAAAACTGCACGTCGGGCCGCACCTCCAAAATCTTCTCCTTGGCGGCAATGGCATCCTTGTAGAGCTTGCCGCCCTGGCGCTTGTCGGCAGCGTCAATGGGCTCGGCGTGAATGATAAACTTAACGTCCGTCGCCTTTTGGAGCGGGCGCACCAACGTGCCCAAGAGGGCATTGTCGGTGAAAATCGCGTGCAGCTCCGTCAGCACAAGCGAGTGCGTCAACCCCAGCTCGCCAAGCGTGTCGTACGCAGTCACAATGGGGATATTCTGCGTCTGCGCCGCCAAAAACGTCTTGAGCCACTTGTGCGACGTGGCCGCGTAAATGTGCAACTTGCTCACCTGGTCGGGCTGGAGCCCAATCGCCACGAGGCCCGCGCCGTACGCCTTGACAACCTCGAGCACGTCGCCAAACTTCTGGTACGTGTACGGCAGGTACTCGTAGTACACCCACTCCTTGTCCACCTTCTTCTCCTCGCCATTCTCATACTTGGTCACCTTCTTCGTCTCCGTGTGCACCTCCAACAAGTCGCGCCAGCCAAGACAGTCGCGGTTGCGGTGGCGCTTGACACACTCCTCGATATACTCGGGAACCGTGGTGGCCTTCAGGTCGAGCGGACGCACAATGGCGCCGTCGCGCTGGGCCAGGCGCCGGCGCGGCGCCGTCTCGCCGGGCTTGGCCTCGCCAACTAGCGTCGTGAGCTGCGCAGTCATTGCCGTTGGTGGGATTCGACTTCAATTTATAGTGCAGCGGGGAAGATAGAGCAGCGCACGACCACCCACCATACTGCAGACAAGACTACCCACACATGCGGGCAAGGGCGCTGCCAGCGACAAAATGCGCTCGGTGTCATGTGCGCTTTGTTGGGTGGGTGGGACGTATGCAGGCGTTGCTGGCAGCCGCGCCAGGACTGCAGAATGCCACCTAATTAAGGCTTGTTTCGTTTGTGACTCGCTAACTCCGGGCTCTGGCGGCCGACGCCGTGGTTGCAATGCAGTGACATTGCTGGCATCACAAGAAATGAGAATCAAAACGAGAACTTCGAGGAGTCACCGAGAAGGACACCGAGGAAAGTAGGACGCCAGCACTAAGAATACACCATGAGCAACCAAGTCAACTTAATGAGTAGAACAAATAGAATAAGCGAGAACAAATGGAGTATGCAAGAACTACTGGAAGACTAAATTAATCAAAATAACTAAGGCAACTAGAATGAGTGCGAACAACTAGAACAACCAGAACATCTAGAATGACCAGAGCAGCTCAAACACTCAGAACAACTAGAAATGTCAGAACAACGAGAACGACTAGAACGACCAGAAGATCCAGAATGACTAGAGCAGCTCAAACACTCAGAACGACAAGAAACGTCAAAACAACTAGAACGACTAGAACGACTAGAACGACTAGAACAAGTGGACCTAGTATAAACATTGGAACAACTGGAGAACTGGAAGAGCTGGAACAATTACAATTACAGAAATAGTAGAACTAGTAAAAAGACTAGAACAATCAGTAGAACTGGTACAAATTGAACAACTGGAACAACTGGAACAACTGGACAACTGGACAACTGGACAACTGGACAACTGGACAACTGGACAACTGGACAACTGGACAACTGGACAACTGGACAACTGGACAACTGGAACGACTGGAACAACTACAACTACTAGAGTAACTAGATTACCTAGATCAACTGGGACATAAATTCTAAAGCCTAAGAACACTGAGTACCTCGTAGTCTTATGCGTGGCTACTGCGGGGTTGCTGTATCGCCTTTGGTCGTTCATTTTCCCCTTGTCGACGTTTCCCTTGGGCTGTTGCTTCCTCTCTGTTTCCTTGCACAAGCCAGCGGGTGGTCTTGGCCGAGAAATACATGGGAAAGGGACAAAGACGGCAGACGGGTACACCAGACGTAACGTACAGAAACTATGTTTCGAGGTGCGTCTGGTGTGAAAAGATTCAGTGAGTGGGTTGGTGAATATTACGGAGAAAGAGGCCATGGCGTGGCGAGGCGCAAAGTGTGCGCAAACATCGAGGTCGTTGTGGAGAGCCAAAAGGGAATCAAATATGGATGAAAGCCGAAGAGGGAGAGCCAAAAAGGGAGGGCCGGGAAGGGAGCGAAAGCCAAGAAGCAGCTGTGGATCGAGAGGCAAAAAGGGGGAGCCAAGAAGCAGTTGTGGAGTGAGGGCCAAAAGGGAGCGAGAGCCAAGAAGCGATTGTAGTGAGAGGTAAGAAACAATTGTGGAGCGAGAGCCAAGAAGCGATTGTAGTGAGATGTAAGAATTAGTGGTGAAGTGAGGGCCAATTAAGGAAGTGAAAGCCAAGAAGGAGTCGCGATGTGATGCGCCCGAAATTCCTCGGGTATCGAGCTGCTGCTCAGCGTCTGCAGCATACGTCGTGCGATAGTTTGATTCGCGGGCATTCGGAGATACGACCAGCGCCGAGGGGCTGTGTAGCTTGGTGGTGCTGAATGCGGTTGACGGTAAATGGTAGCCGATGCTAAATAGTTGGTTAGTGGTTGATGGTTAACGATTGATGGCAAATGATTGATGGTATATGGTTGTGCGAATTGGTTGTGGGGTTTGATTGTGTGAGTTCGAATGTAATATATTGGAGTCGGGAAGACTCACCAGATACTCGCTTTGCATCACAAACATGGCCCTTGGGTCTCACCTTATAATCGCTATTGCCACGATTCATCCACGCTGCTTGACTCGATGACTGCGAGTCAGCTCACCCCACATTGTCCCGTAGACTCACTTCATTGTGTTAGGTGAGACATCGAAAGTCACTACACTCGAGACTAGCACCTGGCTCACCGACTTGTATCTACCAAACAATGGGTCCGTATTAGGCAATTGCGCGCTCTAGGAACCATTTGAATGTGGCACGACGCGGTTGGCCAATGGCAAATCACATTCAGGGGCTGAGTCGCCGGATTGGGTCGTCACATGCCACACTCAACAAAACAAGCGTGTGAATTCTTCATTGGAACGGCGAATGTATTTTTGTGGATATTTTTCAAATGTCTGTGAATGTTTATGTGGATAGGGGTACCTGCATGTGACCCAGCAAGTCGCCGAAATTCCGGCGAACCAACGTTCCCCTGCAGTCCCTAATAAACGGCGCACTATATAAACCCCCAGTCCCCCAGCCCAACCATGTCTGTCCAGTTCAACACCAGCGCCGTCAAGAAGGACGGCGAGCTCCACACCAAGTTCACCTACGAGTCCGCCATTGTCGACAAGAAGGACGATGGCTCGCTCTCGGTGACGCCAACGTCGACGGACTACGAGTTCAAGGTGGACCTCGCGACGCCCAAGACGGGCCTCATGTTGGTGGGTTTGGGCGGCAACAACGGCACGACGCTCGTGAGCGCCATCCTCGCCAACAAGCACAAGCTCTCGTTTGAAAACAAGGAGGGCACCGTCGAGCCCAACTACTACGGCTCGGTGACGCAGCTGAGCACGGTGAAGTTGGGCGTCGACGCCGCGGGCAACGACGTGTACGCGCCCTTCAACAGCATCCTCCCCATGGTGCACCCCAACGACTTGGTTGTGGGCGGCTGGGACATTTCCAAGTTGCCGTTGGACCAGGCGATGAAGCGCGCCAAGGTGTTGGACGTGACGTTGCAGCAGCAGTTGGTGCCGTACTTGAAGCTGCAGGTGCCGCTTCCCTCGGTTTACTACCCCGACTTTATTGCCCTCAACCAGAAGGAGCGCGCGGACAATGTGTTCAACGTGGACGCCAAGGGCGAGCTCACCACCAAGAACAAGTGGGCCGACGTGGAGCGCATCCGCAAGGACATTGCCGAGTTCAAGGCCAAGAACAAGTTGGACAAGGTGATTGTGCTCTGGACCGCCAACACGGAGCGGTACGCGGACATTATCCCCGGCGTGAACGACACGGCGGACAATCTCTTGAAGGCTGTGAAGGAGTCGCACGACGAGGTGTCGCCCAGCACGGTTTTCGCCGTGGCGTGCATCTTGGACGGGGTCCCTTACATTAACGGGTCGCCGCAAAACACCTTTGTGCCCGGTGCCATTGAGCTTGCGGAGAAGCACAAGTCGTTTATCGGCGGCGACGACTTTAAGAGCGGGCAGACCAAGATCAAGTCTGTGTTGGCGCAGTTTCTCGTGGATGCGGGCATCAAGCCGCTTCTGATTGCGTCGTACAACCACTTGGGCAACAACGACGGGTACAACCTCTCTGCGCCCAAGCAGTTTCGCTCCAAGGAGATTTCGAAGCAGCTGGTTGTCGACGACATGATTGACCTGAACTCCATCTTGTACAACGAGAAGAAGGGCAACCACGTGGACCACTGCATTGTGATCAAGTACCTCCCTGCGGTTGGCGACAGCAAGGTGGCGATGGACGAGTACTACAGCGAGTTGATGTTGGGCGGGCACAACAAGATTTCGATTCACAATGTGTGCGAGGACTCGCTCTTGGCGACGCCGTTGATTATCGACCTCGTGGTGATGACGGAGTTTTTCCAGCGCGTGCTGTACAGAAAGGCGGGCGAGAAGGAGTACGATGGTTTCTACGCCGTGTTGACGCTTTTGAGCTACTGGCTCAAGGCGCCGTTGCTGAAGCCGGGCTTCAACCCGATCAACGGCTTGAACAAGCAGCGCTTGGCCATTGAGAACTTGCTCCGCTTGTTGGTGGGGATGCCCATCAACAACGAGTTGCGCTTCGAGGAGCGCTTGGTGTAGAGATGCGGAGGTATTCACGTATAATAGCCAAAAGGGATCTGTAGAAAGAATGGTATGCGCCGCGAGCTGTTCACATAAGAGACGAGCTTTTGGCTGGCGGTGTCACAGTTAGGGCGAAAGGTGGGTCGTTGATTTTGCCGATAATTGCCTACTACATATGTTGTTGAAGGCGGTCTGAAGTGGGAGGTTTGGCTAGGTCAATGGCAAAGCGGCCAGTAGGTCTCAGACTGGGACTCAAAATTGGCTCTCAAAGCTGGGCCTCAAAAGCTGGGCCTTAAAAGCTGGGCCTCGAGAAATCTGTGGGTTTTCTTCAAATGGATCGATTTAGTCTCAAGACGCCTTGGCTGCGTTGCCCAGGGCGTGTAGCGGACCATTCACGAAGTTGTGGACTGGTCCAGGCGAGAGCTCACCCATCACTGTCAAATATGGGATGAACCGACAAGACACTGAACGGATACCTTCAGCATTTAGTGTGCGCTCTCAAGTTTGCTTCAACTATGTTCGTCACGTTGATCTTGGCGCCGATCTCCAATTGATGGTCTTTGCTGCAACGTCACATTGTAGTTTGGTGCTGATTATCTTGAATCTGATGGTCGATTGGATCTGACCCGCGATCGATAGTCTTGGCTGCACCGTCGCATTTGACAGCAGCTGATCATTTCACTTTGATGGTCGTCTTCAAATGTCTTTCAACAGTCTGATGGTCTTGGCTGCACTGTCACAACTGATTGTAGTTCACCGCTGGCCATATCAACTTTTATGATTAATGAGCAACTGAATTTGATAGTTAATGGTTTGATAGTTGATGATTCGATAGTTGATGGTCTTTGGCTGCCGCCTTCTTGTTCGTAAGGAGCTGACATTCCATTCTGAGTTCGTTCTTCAACTGACCCTCGACAGATGGTTTTTGGCTGCATTGCCACATCTGATCGTAGTCACTGCTGCCATTTCAGGGACGTCTTCGACTGACTTCAGTAGTTGATGGTTCGAGGCGACTCTTTTGAACAGAGAACACCGCTGACAATCATTCTGAGTCATCCTTCAACTGATTTTATCAGTTGACAGTCTCAGATGACCTTTCTTGAATAGTGCTCACCGCTGCCATTTCATGGTTCTCTTCAATTAACTTCGGTAGTTGATGGTTCGAGGTGACTTTTGAACAGAGCACCGCTGACAATCAATCTGAGTCATCCCCAACTGACTTAATCAGTTGACGGTCTCAGATGACTCTTCACGAATAACGTCACCGCCATTTTAGAGTCGTCTTCTTGACTTTATTAGTTATGGTCTTGCACACTCTGGCACTCTACACTTTCTCCGATCGTTCAACCCCGCGTCTCAGTCATCCTGTCCACCTGTCTCCGCCTCTGGTCTTCCCTAGCCCTCCAACTGGTACACCAACGACACCCCCTCGTCCCCCGCCGTCACCACCTTGTCCCCCACCAAGGCAAAGTCCAAGATGCCCATGTTGTGGCCGTACCCCGCAAACACCTCGGCGCCCGTGCGCGCGTCCCACTGGTGCACGCGCCCCGCCATCGTCAGCGCAAGCACCATCGGCAGCGCCCCCACAAACTCGAGCCGCGTCACGGCGTCGTCCACGTGCACCAGCCGCCGGAGCGCCCAGCGACTCGTGTCGAAAAAGAGCACGTCACCCAGCACGAGCCCGCACGCGAGCAAGTTGACGCTGCCGCACCACGCAAGCGCCTCCACCAGCAAGTCTCCAGGCTCGCGCTCGTTTTCGCTCACGCGGAGATGCGCAACCACCCGCCGACTCTCCACGTTCACCACCGCAAGCTGCCCGTTGCGTGCGCCACACGCCACGACGCTGCCGTGCGCGCTCACGCTGACCCAGGGGCTCTCCACGCCCTTGAAGTCGTCGTGCGGCTGCAACTTGAACGCCACGCCCGCGGCGTTCCAGTGCACAACCAGCCCGTCCTCCGCCACCGTCACCAAGCTCACCTCGTCCGTGTCCATGAACACGCCGCCGTTGCACTCCATCGTGTGCGCGAAACCCAGCAAAACAGGCGAAACCTCCTCGTCGAGGTGGTACACCCACACCAGCCCGTCGGGGCCGCCAAACGCAAAGTACGGGAGACGCGGGTGCACGCTGATCCAGAGCACCTCCGCCACCTCGTGCAACTCGCCAAACTTGGCCCACTTCTCCCCCAGCTTGGACGCCTTGTGCACGTAAACAACGCCCTCCATGTCGCCGGTGATGACAAAACGGCCGTCGCTCGAAAACGCCCCGCACACTACGCTCTCGGTGTGCTTCAGAAGCTCCGCCACAAACCGCGGCGGCTGCGTGTGCGTCGTCCAAAGAAAGGCACGGCTGTCCCCGCCGCCCGAGGCCACCATGGGCAACGTGGGGTGGCCGAAAACAGTGAAGACAGAGTCGCTGTGCCGGTCAAAGTACGTCCACAGGTTGTTGGACAAGTCGATCTCGATGTTCTCCGCTG
This sequence comes from Tanozyma kutaoensis, assembly GCA_030562905.1. Taxonomy (NCBI): domain Eukaryota; kingdom Fungi; phylum Ascomycota; class Pichiomycetes; order Serinales; family Metschnikowiaceae; genus Tanozyma; species Tanozyma kutaoensis. Next base: position 20,729 of record JAKUAK010000047.1, on the reverse strand, counting down.
CATCGGCATCGTCATTGTGTTCTGTTTCGGCGTCGTCCTGCGGCTCCACGGCGTCGGGATCGTCCTCGACAACCTCGCCGATCTCGCCGGGGTCAATGAACTCGGCGTCGTTCTCGGGCTCAACGTACTCCAGCATGTATGCAGGTGAGAAGAGCCGTCACAAGCCCCAGTCAATTACAAATGCTCTACAAACCACAAGTATAAGTCGTAATCATTACCGTGGCGACTCGGACGGTGGCGACTCAGAGTCATGACGACTCGGAGTCGCCTCCTCGCCATCACAACGTCATGCCCGTGATCGTCTCCACCTGCGCCGCAAGGTCCCGCGCCGCCTGCTCGTTGCCCGCGCGCGCCAGCTCGTCCCGCTTCAAGTCCTCCTTGAGCGTCGCCACATCTAGCACCTGCACCGTCTTCTTCTTCGCCCGTAGCAGCTTGTGTATGTCTTCGAGCACAACCTCCTCGTTCAACTTGGCGATGCGCGCCTTGGTGGCCTTGCCTGCTTTGCCCTTAGGCTTGGCCCGCTTGTGCACCCGTGCCATGTATCACGTCACGTGACAGATGAGCATCGAAAAATGCCCAGCACCCACTCCAAGGATAAGCCCTGGGACACACCAGACATTGACAAATGGAAGGTCGAGGAGTTCAAGCCCGAGGACAATGCTAGCGGGCTACCCTTTGCGGAAGAGTCGTCCTTCATGACTCTTTTCCCCAAGTACAGAGAAACATACCTCCGCTCCATCTGGGCCGAAGTCACCAGCGCCTTGGCGCTGCACGAGATAGCCTGCCAATTGGATCTCGTAGAGGGTTCAATGACCGTAAAGACAACAAGAAAAACGTACGATCCCGCCATGGTGCTCAAGGCCAGGGACTTGATCAAGCTCTTGGCGAGAAGTGTGCCTTTCCCGCAGGCTGTAAAGGTGCTCCAGGACGACATCGCGTGTGACGTTATAAAAATTGGCGGTTTCGTGACAAACAGAGACCGTTTTGTTAAACGGAGACAGCGCTTGGTGGGACCGAACGGGAACACCCTCAAGGCGCTCGAACTCTTGACAAAGTGCTACATCTTGGTGCAGGGCAATACCGTCAGCGCAATGGGCTCATACAAGGGGCTCAAGGACGTTAGACGGGTCGTTGAGGACTGCATGACCAACGTGCACCCAATTTACCACATCAAGGAGCTCATGATCAAGCAGGAATTGGCAAAGAAGCCAGAGTTGGCCACGGAAAATTGGGCGCGGTTTCTCCCAATGTTCAAGAAACGGAATGTGGCAAGAGTGAAGGCTAAGGCTGAGCGCAAGAAGAAGGTGTACACGCCGTTCCCGCCTGCGCCCACACCAAGAAAGGTGGATCTTCAAATTGAGAGCGGTGAGTATTTCATGGGTCAGAAGGAGAAGAAGGCTCGGGATTTGCAGGAGAAGAGGGAGAAGCTGGCTCAGGTCACGGAGGAGAGAAGAAAGGAGCGGGAGAAGGCGTTTGAGGCGCCGGAGGAGGGTGTGCGCAAGAACAAGTTGGTGGAGCGCAAGTAGCATTGCATAATTCAAGTACCGTTGCGAGTCACCGTGAGTCGGCCAGCTGAGTCGTGACATGACTCGAGTAGTGACTCGGCGCGGGGTAACAAATACCACCAAAACGATTGGCGGTTGGGCCATGCCACCGTAAAGCTTATTGAGACTTATAAACCAAATTCGGGCTCGTCCATCGTGTCCCAAATTCAATACACGCAGGTCGGCAATTCGCTCAAGCCGCAGTAACCAAGTGACCGCCTTGCAACGCACGGTCCCACATTGTTCACTGTGTCGTTTCAGGTAGTTTCGGTCCCTGCACCTGCCCGATCTGAACCAGCATACTGCAGTACGTGCATAAGTACAAACAAACATTCTGCATACACCATCATATATTGATGAGCCCAGACGACGGCGCTCAATGACTCGCACAGACTCGCTACTCTCTGCTGTCGATGCCCTTATACAGCGGCTGGATGCTGTTGTGCGTCTGTTCGACGACCTGAGTCGCCTCGTTTGGCGACTCCTAGAGCTCAATCTGACCATTTCCCACGCCGACGCTGAAATAGACGCCATGACGCGCCTTGTCAACAGCAACAACTTGTGTCTCAACGAATTGGAGCGGCTCCGCGAGAAGCTGCACTTTTCGCAACCGCATGTTCTGCTCGAGCCGGACTTTGAGCGGCTCGCGGCGGCGTTTAAGGCCCAGAACGAGCCGTACAAAACGGAGGAAGTGTTGGAGCCGGAGCCCCAGCTAAATTCCGTCGTTTCCGTGTCGAATTTGCACTTAAAACCGCTACGGTGCAGACGCACCGTCGATAAGCGAAAGAGCCGTTACAGAATCTCGGCGGCGTACACGTTGAACCCATTGGCTCCCAGACAAGTGTCGCAGCTGTCGTCGGAGTCGATTTTTGACGAGTATCCCACGTCCTTTGACAGTGTTTCTTCAGAAGATGGCGAAGAGAGCCCCAAGGCGTTCAACATGGAACCGCTCCACATTAGCGACGTAGACATGGACGCGCTCTCGGACGAGCTGCCCTTTGAGGACTTTTCGCTGTTTTTGCGGCAGCTGAGGGTCGACCTAAGGGGTTCTTTCCCCACCGTGGAGGCGCCCACTGCCGAGCAGAGCCACGCTGAGTTTGTGAATCCCTTTGATTTCGTGAACAAGCGGAGCGTCTGCGAGCCCACGGTGCTGTCGGAGACGCAGCAGCCCATTTTGCTGTACCTGAAGTTCACCGACCACTCCAAGAAGTTTTTGGAGCCCAAGAAGCACACGTTTTTCAACTTGCTCAACCTGCCCCTCGGCCTGCCGAGGCTCCCCGAACGCCGTAAGTCTACTGGCGAGATTGGAGTCAACATCGAGAGCACGCTTTTGGAGATTGCCGAGTCGCCGCCCGCGCGCATCAAGAAGTTGCGCAAGGGCCTCTTGGACCCGATCCAAATCCCCAACGAGTCGCGGAGCCGGCGGCTCCCGGTGGAGCGGCTCAACGGAGGACACTCGCAGCTCACGATTGGGCCGAACCGCACCAAGATTGTGAGGCACGGCCAGAACTCGCTCTTCAAGAAGCCGCCCGTGCGCAAGATGAGCGTGGCGTTGCTCCACGAGGCGCTCAACGAGTCGTTGCTCTTTTAGCATTGAGACAATGAATGATGTCTATGTACGTTTGTCGGCGTGGAGACTGCGGAACAAGCCGCCCCTGTCGCGCATCTCGCTGACGCTCTGCTCCAACGCCAACGTGCGCGAGCTCTTGACCGCCGCGGTCTTCTTGCGGCCCATGTACGTGATGGCGGCCTTGGCGCCCGACGCCACCTTGTACTGCTTGTGCACCGTGACGCCCAGGAAGTGGCCCGCCACCTGCGCCTCGCGGTGCTGCGCGCGGAACAGCTGCACCACGCTGGGCCGCTTGAAGACCCGCTCGTCGTCGCTGGGCTCGTCCCGGTCCGTGGGCACCTCCTCCATTCTGATGCTGAGGCTCCGCTTGAGCAGCGCAAAGCCGTCCAGGTCGTCGTCGTCCTGGATCCGCGCGTACTCGTGCTCCAGCGTGCGCGAAAGGAACGATAACTGCTGCTGCACGAAGCTCGCTTCCACCTTGTCGTCGGAGTCGCTCAACACCACCGCCGCCTCCTCGTGCTCGAAAAACGCCCGCGTTTTGTCGTCCGTGACCCGCACGCCCCGCGCCCGCTGCTCCTGGAGCTTCTGCCGCCGGTACGCCAAAAGAAGCTCGTCCTCCTCGTCGCTGAGCTCCACGTCGAGCCCGTGCCGCGCCCGCCGCGACAACTTGTGGTTCTGCACGTCTGCAAGCAACTTCTCCAACTCGCGCCGGTCGCGGATCTTGTGCTCTTCCATGAACTTCTTGCGCACCGCCTCGTCGTTGAGGTCGAGCCCGAAATCGTTGTCAATCATGCGCTCGTCGTCGGAGTCCGCCTCGTCCGACACCTCCTCGTCAGCGCCGCCCACGCCGTGCCACTCGTCGTCAGACTCCTCGGCCTCGCCCTCCAAAATGTTCTTCGCAGCCAGCTTTTCGAGCCTAAGCCGCCGTTTCCGTGCAAGAAGCTCCTTGCGCCTGATCTTGGCCTCATACACCTCGAGCCGTCGGAGATTCTCGGCTTTCTCCTCTTCGGTGGGCTCCTCGGGGTTCAAGAGCTCCGGCTCGTCGTCGCTTTCGGCGTCCGCCAACGTCCCATCAACCTGGGTCGCTGTAGTTTGTGAAATGTCCTGGAACGACGGTGCTACAGCAACGACGTCCTCGCCAAAAGAGGTGTCTGCAGAGCGGTTCTGGGTAGCCAAGTTTTGAAAAAGCTCCCGCTCCTTTTCTGCTCTGGGGCTGAACTGAATGCTCGGGGCCGGCTCGCTTTGGCTTTGCACGCGGACACCCACTGGCTCGTCCTCCTCTGGGTCCTCTGGCTTTTCTGACTCGTAGCCATCGGACTCAGGTACATCCTCGTCGGTTCCCTTTTCGGCCATCTTTTCTTGTTTCCGGATACGGCGAGCGCGCTCAATTTCGCGCTCCAAAATGTTGCCCATTTCCTCTTCCTCACGCTCAATCTCCTCCTCATTGTTCGCGTCCGGGTCGGCCTCCTTCACTTTGCGCAACTGCCGCATGTTTTCCCTCTTGAGCTCACTGTAAAGGTTTGCCTTGACAACAACCTTTTCGACTTTGGCGAGTCGCAGCTTCACCAAGAGGGTTTGCACTTTGCTTAGTTTAGGAACGTCGTCGTCAGAGAGCGACATTTCGTCGTTTGCCAATTCACGCTTGAGTTTTTGGGCATACTCGTCGATGGGATTGGCCTTGCGGGGTTTGATGACTTCGAGAATGTCTACGTCAGAGTTGACCTTGGGCAGAGTGGGCGGGCTGGTTGCAGCGGGCTCTTCATCGCTGTCGAAATTATCGAGCAATTCCTTGAGCGGGTTTCTGGCACTGCTTTGTGGAGCTGACTCGTTGGTTGACTCAAGGACAGGCGGTGAGTCAGGCGCGGGACTGGGCGAGTCATCCACAAAAAGCTGACTCAACGTCTCGTTGGCGGTCTCTGCTTGCGTTTCTTCTGCTTCAACGGGTTGTTGGAAGTCCCGTGGGTCAACTTCTAATTGGGGAAGCCTGGGTTTCGTGGGCTCAATGATCTGCGTGGGTGCGAAGAGCGGCAGCTCCTGGAGAATGACCTGCGTGTCGCCGTAGAGGCGCTGCCTCACCTTGTCCACGATGTCCATACGCGACGCGTCAACCAATGCCAACACCCAAACACCAAATCTCAAACATCCAAACACCAGGTGTAAGACATCCAGACACCACACGATAGAAATCCGGACACCACGAGCTAAACATCCAGACACCTGAAGTTAAAAATCCAGACACCAGAGTTTAGACACCCAGACACCAGTGTGTAAACACCCAGACACCGTGTCGCGCACATCCAAACACCTAGTGTTGTCATGGCAACGACACGTGACTCAACATTCACACCCGTGCACCTTGACTCTTCCCCAGAATTGGCGATGACTGTGCGGCTGGGGGTGTACAGAGGTGTGGCGCCACGTGGACCCAACAGCATGTGCGAGGTCGGCCATGTGAAGGACGGCGCGGGCATAGGCGTGTAGTGGTTGTTTACGAGTGTGTCCGACGGGTGTCCTGCACGTGACCACTCTTTATATAAAGCCACACGTGCCTCTACGCAATATGAGCGAAACCTTTCTCTTCACGTCCGAGTCGGTGGGCGAGGGCCACCCCGACAAGATCTGCGACCAGGTCAGCGACGCCATTCTCGATGCGTGTCTCGCCGTGGACCCGCTCTCGAAAGTTGCGTGCGAAACGGCCGCCAAGACGGGTTTGATTATGGTTTTTGGCGAAATCACCACCAAGGCGCAGCTCGACTTCCAGAAGATCGTGCGTGACACCATCAAGCACATTGGGTACGACTCGTCTGACAAGGGTTTTGACTACAAGACATGCAACGTTTTGGTTGCAATTGAGCAGCAGTCGCCCGACATTGCGCAGGGGCTCCACTACGAGAAGGCGTTGGAGGAGCTCGGCGCGGGCGACCAGGGCATCATGTTTGGCTACGCCACCGACGAGACGGCGGAGTTGTTGCCCCTTACTGTGATTTTGAGTCACAAGTTGAACAAGGCGCTCGCGGACGCGCGGCGTAGCGGGGCGCTCCCGTGGTTGCGCCCGGACACCAAGACGCAGGTGACGGTGGAGTACAAGAAGGAGGGCGGCGCGGTGGTGCCCGTGCGTGTCGACACTGTTGTCATTTCCACGCAGCACTCGGACGACATCTCCACCGAAGACTTGCGCAGCGAGATTTTGGCCAAGATCGTCAAGGCGACGATTCCGAGCCGCCTCTTGGACGACAAGACGGTGTACCACATCCAGCCGTCGGGCCGCTTTGTGATTGGCGGCCCGCAGGGCGACGCGGGGCTCACAGGGCGCAAGATTATCGTGGACACGTACGGCGGCTGGGGCGCGCACGGCGGCGGTGCCTTTTCGGGCAAGGACTTTTCCAAGGTGGACCGCCTGGCGGCGTACGCGGCGCGGTGGGTGGCCAAGTCGCTTGTGCACGCCAAGTTGGCGAGACGTGCGCTCGTGCAGTTTTCGTACGCCATTGGCGTGGCCGAGCCGCTCCTGATTCACGTGGACACGTACGGCACGCTGGAGAAGCTGCTGGAGGAGTTGGTTGCCATTATCAAGAAGAACTTTGACCTCCGCCCGGGCGTCATTGTCAAGGAGTTGGACTTGGCGCGCCCGATCTACCTTCAGACGGCGTCGTACGGCCACTTCACCAACCAGGAGAACCCCTGGGAGAAGGCCAAGACATTGGAGTACTAGGCGCGGCCTAGCAGCCCTCAACAGGCATTTATAGCTGCATTCCTCAACGGATTATAGACGACAGTGTAGGCGTGGCGGAGGCTGGTCGATGGGTCAAGGTGATGGTGAGCGACGTGAGTGGACCCTGTTGTGGGTTGGCAATCCAGGCCAATGGCCACTTGCAGCAAGCATGTCTGACTCAGCGGTTGTGACAAGGACGGAATTATGCGATGTCTGGCTCATTATGTTGCAAGAGTGAGCGAGGTGCGGGCCGGCGCAGCTTCCAGAGCATAGTGTGTTATGCAATGAAGGTCGGCAACGGCCTTTTTGAACCACACCTCGCCATAACCGTACATGAATGCGCTCAGCATCACTATTTGTTGCTGTTTGACTTCACTTTGAGGTATCCGTTCCACTTCATTGAAGGACGCCCGTTCGACTTCTCTTGAAAGATGTCCGTTCCAAGTTACTACTGTAAATACGTCCTTTAGACTTCACTGTTGGGAGAAATGCCGTTCGACTTGAGGGACGTCGTTCGTCTTCACTACTGTAGAGGATGCCGTTCGACTTCACTAATTCAAAGAAAAAGGCACCGATACGGCGTTCTTGGGCAACGATCCCAACGACTCGCATTCTCTGCGACAGTCGTGTTGGCCGTGACCGGCATAGGCTCCTCAGATCTCTGGAGTCATCAGTCATCACCCAGCATGAAGCAGTCAGTAACACAGCTTATTTGGACCTACCTCTGTTGAGTATGCGTAAGAACCGTCATCTACCAGCCATGCGTTGCTTTGGCGTTACGCCTCATCCAACTCAATAGACCTTACACAGTTATTTGAGACTGAACCTCCGGCAGGAACCACAAAAGCGTTCCTAGCATCTTAAGCTCAACGATACGTACGACAGGACCAAGCATGTCAATTCCTGGCAAAGACTTTTTCATTTGATGAGCCACCCATGACACCTATCACTTAATGAGCACCTGCAACACTTTCCAAATTTTCACAAAAATCAAACATCTCGCAAAAAGTTTTAATTCAAACCCCCCACTCATCCGCGTCTCCAGCACTGCACCTGCTTTCCACCTGGCTCTCGCGGTTTGCACTCACTGGTGCCATTTTTCATACACCTGCATACAATGTTCAGACGAAGCTTCTCCAGCGGGCGGGTTCTCGGCAGCGCGCGGCCCAGCGTCCCCCCCGCGCTCAAGCACACGCCCGTGCGCACGCTACCGGCGACTGTGCAGAAAACGCGGCTCGATCCGGCCATGAACCGAGAACGGGTGGTGCCCCTCTTGAGCACCTTCTACACAGCGTCGCCCGTGCACAACGCCAACGTCAGCGCGCTCAGCGCCTTGGCGCGCAAGTACACCAACTTGCCCGTGGTGAGCGTCAACGAAAAGACCGACCTGGCGTACAGGTTTGTCTCCTTCGAGGAGTACAAGGAGCGGTGCCAGCTGGGCACGCGGCTCAAGGCGGTGCACCACAAGGAGCTCCTCCGTCTCTTGCACCGCTTGCGCACCATCGAGCCGCAGTTGATGCCCAAGGAGGTGGAGGAGGTGCTCAACGGGTACCGGCTGCGGGCCACCACCAACATCGTGGAGAAGGCCGCCAAGGCGCCTGCGTTGGACCAGTACGGCCGCGCCAACGCCGTGGGCGGGCGCAAGACGTCCAGGGCGCACGTGAGCGTCGTCCGCGGCGAGGGGCTCGTGCTAGTCAATGGCAAGTCCGTCACGGCGTACTTTCCCAAGGACTCGGACCGCCGGCAGCTCGCGTACCCGTTCCAGATTGTCGGGCAGGAGGGGCAGTTCAACGTGTTTGCCACGGTGCTGGGCGGCGGCACCACGGGCCAGGTGGGCGCCACGGTGCACGGCATCACGCGGGCGCTTTGCATTTTCAACCCGTTGTGGAAGAAGCGCTTGCGCAAGGCCGGGTTGGTGACGAGAGACCCGCGCATGGTGGAGCGGAAGAAGCCGGGCCGCGTCAAGGCCAGGAAGATGCCGACGTGGGTCAAGAGATGATCGTGTTGAGGGCCGTTGAGCTTTGGCCGCGGACGCAGCAGATGTACATAGCCTTGGGAATGGAGGCGAGAGAGTCGGCGCGAGGTATGGGTAGATTTAGGGGTCTGGCACTGTCGGTTTTGTGAGTGGGTGGAGGCGACCTAGGGTTAGAGTGAGCGGTGCCTGAGGAGGTATGACGCAGTACTGCGACCTTTGAAGACTGAGAGTACAAAGAGATCATTTGAAACCACCGAGAGTTGTCTTGTCCCTTCTAGTGGGATCGAGATTCCTGCGATGGTTTCAGCTGAATCGTTTCAAAAAGAGTGCCTGAGGACACTCCAATAAGTATTGAGACCAGTCAAAGTAGTCTCACCTGAGTCCATACTGAGCAGTCTCACCTGAACATCTTTGAAGTACTGCCTGAGAACATCCTTTGAATGGTGCCCAAGAACATCTTAAAGTAGTTATGTCCGGGACAATTTTGCAATTGAGACCTGAAATATCCTTGAGTCAGTGCACGAGAACAACTTTTGCGGCCTAACTTAAGTCCATTCGTCTTTGAGACCTTTCTGAAAATATTTCCCGAGAATTTCTAAAAGTAGTTTCACCTAAATGCATTATATGTTGTCCCCCTGAAACCATTCCAACGTAGTACCTGAGAAAACTCTTGAGGTAATACCGAAGAACATTTGAGTAGTCTCACCTAAGACCATACTCAAAGTGGTGCTCGAACCATCCTTTAGTAGTCGTGAGAACATACGAAAGTAGTCTCGCCTGCAACCTGTGAGAGTTGCCTCTCGAGATTTTTTTGAATTAATACCCAAAAACATCTGGAAGTAGTCCTGAAAACATACATAAGTAGTCACTCCTAACTACTCTGAGACTTGTCCTCCTGAGACCATTTTTGAAAAGATGCTCGGGAATATCTGAACTAGTCATACATGAAACCATCCTCAGAGTTGTCCTCCTGGTACATTCTGAATGTGGACCTGAGACCAGTCTTGAGAAACCTCCTCTGAAAATATTGTCAGGAATTCTCACATGAGACCGTTTTTAAAGTATTGCCTGGGTTTATTTCGAGAATAGTCCTAAGACCATTCTTGAAGTGGTCCCGAGAACAGTCTTACAATATTATCCGAGAACACAATAGTGGTCTCACCTGAAACCTGCTGTGAGTGCCTTTCCAAGAGCCTTCTCGAAGCAGTACCTTAGATCATTATCGAGTGGTGTTTAAGCGTTCTGAGTAGTCTCATCTGAGACCATTCTCAAAGTAGTACCTGAACCCATCCTTAAAGTAGTCCTGGGAATGCTTAAAAGATTCACATTTGAGCCTGCTAAAAGTTGTCTTTCTAAGGCCCTTTCAAAGCAGGGCCTGAGAACAATATCAAAAAATCTTACCTCAGTTCATTCCTAGTAGTCTCACCTAAGACCCTTTTGAAAGAAGAAAGCTTATAATAAATACCTGAGAAATCGAAAGAGGTCTCACTTAAAACGATTCTTGAAGTTGTTTTTCTGATACCCTTCTCAAAGTAGTACCTGAAAACATCATCAAGAAGTCTTACCCCAGTTCAGTCCGAGTAGTCTCACCTAGGACCATTTTAAAAGTGATGAGAACATCTATAATTAGTACCCGACAATTCAAATGTAGTCTCACTTGAAACGATCCCTAAGTCGTCCTGAAACCATTCTCGGTATTGCCGGAGAACATCTGAAGTCTTACGGAAACCACTCTGAAGGTTGCTCTCTTAGACCATTCCCAGGTACTTCCCGGGAACGTACCCTAAACCTCTCGCCTTTGTCCGTTCCGAGTGGTTTCACCTGGCCTAAAGAAGTGATACAGAAGCAGCCCTGCCTGAACTAACCTGTCTCTGCCCTGACCCGCTCAAACCTTTACACCCTGGTGCGGGCGGCGCTGGCCAAGTCCGCGAGCACCGCCTCGAGCTCTCCCTTGCCGAATGCGGCAATCTTGCCCTGGAACAGGCCCCTGCCGCCGCCCTTCACGGCGACGCGCTCCTGGATCAACTGGGCAATCTCGTCTGTCCTGTCGCCCGTCACCTTCACCGTCCCGCCCTCCTTGCCCTTGCCGCTGAGGTAGACGACCGTGCCCTCGGTCTTGACCTCCTTTTGCACCATGGCCAAAAACGCCGGCGACTCGTGGTGCACCACCGCAACGTCCACCGCCAGCAATTCGCGGCGCACGCGCGCCGCCTCCAACGCCGCCAACTGCTTGAGAAGCGCCGTCTCGCGCTGCTGCGCTCTCCTGTAGCTGTCCAAGAGGTCGCCGATTTTCAGAGGCACCTCGTCCGTCTGACACAGCAAAAGCGCCCCGCTCGCCCTGGCGAGGCCGTGGTGGCTCATGGCGAGGCGGGGCACGCGGCCCCCGCACGCGAAATGCAACTTGGAGTGGCCGCCCCGCACATTCGCCTGGTGCAACAACGCCACCGCCTGGATCTGGCCCGTCGACTGCAAGTGCGTCCCGCAGCACGGGTTGCGGTCCATGTCGCCGATCGAAACCACCCGCACGACCCCGTGCTCGAGGCTGTAGTCCTTGGGGATGTGGGAGGTGTCCTCCTCGCCGGAACCAGCGTCCACGGTCACAGGGAGGTTGTCTACAATGAGGCGGTTGATTTCCGCAGCCGCCGCGGCCACCGTGGCGTCGTCCACGCGCCGCGGCAACTCAATGTAGCTGACGGGGTCGCCCATCAGCCACAGCAACGTCTCCAAGCCCAAGCTGTCGAAAACAGCACTGATGAGATGCTGCCCGGTGTGCTGCTGCATCACGTCGAGCCGCCGCGCCCAGTCCACCGCCATTTCCACAGGAGTGCCCTCCTCCAACTTCTCGCCTACAATGTGCACCGCAGAAAGCTGCCGACGCAAAACGCGCACCACGTCGATTTTCGCGCTGTTTGCTGTGACGACGCCCGTATCGTGCGGCTGCCCGCCGCCCTCGGGGAACAAGACGGTGTCCTCGAACTCAACCTCGTACAACTTTCCGTCTTTTTTCCCGCCCAGCGGCTCGAACTCGCGGCACGCCACCACGTGCGTCCGCAACGTCTTGAGAAAGGAGTTGCGCTGGCACGCCAAGGCGCCGACAATGGCTGGCATCGTCCTGCAGGTATGGAGTTTTCCACCGATAAGCTCGGCACTTTGCAGCCGGGGCTCACGGGGCCCATTCGGTACACGAAATTGATTGAAGTGTACAAAAAATCAGACGTTGCGTCGATGCGCGAGATGCTACGCCTCACGTCCTTCACCGTGCCCAACAAAAACGAAAAACCCAAGCCAAAGTCCCCCGAGTTCGTGGCCTTGATGGAGAAGCTCCGCCGCGAGCAGCAGGAGCGCGAGTACCAGCAGCTTGTGAAATCCGAGGAAACAGAGTCGTTTGCCCTGGCGGTCAGGGAGACCCGCAGCCACATCACCACCATTTTCAACATTATGCTTTCGGTGGGCAGTGTGGTGTACGCCATCTGGTACTGGACCGCCACGCTGTGGCGCATCGGCAGCGCGTACCGCGTGCTTCTATGTTTGTTTTTCGGCTTGCTCATTCTCGTTGCGGAAACGGTGCTTTATCTCGGCTACTTGAACAAGGTGGACGATGCGCGGACGCGGGAGCGGAAGAAGATGGAAAAACGCAACGTTGTGCGCACGTGGGGGCTGGAAAAGGCTACAACGTGACTGCTACTCGCCATTTACCGAAACAAGGGCCGGCGCGGGCCTGAGCGCGGGCTCGCTAAACCTGTCAAAGGCCCAGCTGAGAAGCACGCAAAAAAGCAGCAAGAACCCAAAGTCGGGCCACAAGGTGTCGACAAAGCACACGCGGCAGTTGCTCGTGCACTGCCACAACATAAAGTCGCTGAGGCGCCTGTGGCCCGAGGTGCGCACCAAGAGGTCGAGCTGCGGCTGCGGGCCGAAATACATGCCCTCGGTGAGCAGCAGCACCGAGGGTGGGGCACCCCCGGCCACACTCGTGGCGATGGCGTGGGCCATGTCGTCTTGCAGCGTGTACGGGAAGCACACGTTGAGCACGTGGGCGGGCTCGCTGAAGCGCGTCACCTGCTCAATGTGCTCCAAGTCCCCGAGAATGTCGGCGGGGATCAAGCCCCGCTTGCCGACTATCCGCACCTGGACGAGCTGCTGCTGCGCAAAGGAGTCCTCGCGCTCGGCCAAAAGGCGCAACTTCTCGCGGAGCATGCCAAGGAGCGCGTCAACCTCCGCTTTGGGCCGCTTGAAGTTTTCAATGGAGAAGGCGTAGATGGTGACGGTGTGGATGCCGAGGTCGAAGCACGTTTGCAACACCTGGAGTTATAGAGCGGGGGAACTTACTTGGACGAGCGCCCGCAGCCCGGCGTCGTGGCCGTCGGCGAGGCGGAGGTTGTTTTTCTGGGCAAAACGGCGGTTGCCGTCCATGATAAAGGCAACGTGCTGCGGGAGCGGGCCCGTGGCGAGCACGGCGACGAGGAGCCGCTGCACGAGGCGGGACACGACCCAGAAAAGGGGGAGCCGCTCGAGGAGGGCGAGGAGGTGCTCAAGGTAAGTGGTGTTCATCACGTGGGGTGTGAGCGGGGCCCCCGCTCAAGTGGGCCCCTTGTTGGGGTTGCCTTTAGTCGAGATATGTAATGAAGGACAGGAACGGCGTGGAAAGCATGGTAGATTTGTCACCCCGGCATGGCTGGTGTGGACTGTGTCAGGTAGCTTAGACCGGGAATAAGGGCAACGAAGACAAGGCAAGCGGGGGCTTCAAAGATGGATGTTCCGTTTGAGGATGGGTGAACATTGACGGATTGACGGTTTAAGAGTTCAGTCTGTCCAGCTGGACTGGTCGTAGTACCTCAGTCGCTGCCCCACACTGCCCCTCTCATGCCCCACTCGATGCCCCACTCGGTGCCCCACTCGATGCCCCTCACACTGCCCCTCCCCCGCGTTGTTTACTCTTCACGTGACCCCCCTCAATGATGGACTCACGCAAGCGGCAGGCCCGAAAGGACGACGCCATACGGCGGAAAATCGAGCACGAGCTCTCCAAGAAGCGCGCCCTGGGTGCCAAGCACCTGCGCAAGCGCTACGCCCCCGGCACCGTGGCGGCGTTGCGCCCGCTGGAGCCCGTGACGTGTCGCCCCACCACCACTGTCTTTGAGGCGGCGCAGCTCATGCTGGCGCGGCGCGAGAACTGCGTCTTGGTTGTGGACGACGACCAGCTCATTGGCATTTTCACCGCCAAGGACTTGGCCTTCCGCGTTGTGGCGAGCGGGCTCAATGCGCAAGTGGCCATTGAGGAGATCATGACGCCGAGCCCGCTCTGTGCCGAGGCCACGAGTCCCGCGGACGACGCGTTGCACTTGATGGTGGAGAAGGGGTTCCGGCACCTCCCCATTTTGGACAAGAACGCCGTGGTTGGGGTGTTGGACATCACCAAGCTGTACGCGCAGCAGATGGAGAAGATGGAGCGTGTGCAGGCGAGCAGTCGGCGGCTCCACGAGGCCTTGGGCGCCACGGCGGACTTTAGCCACCCGCTGCACGTCCACGAGTACTTTGAGGAGTTGGCGCTGAAAATGAGCGGGCCGACGCTCGAGTCGGTGTTGGACGCGAGCCCCGTGTACACCTCTGTCAAGGCGCTGGTTCACGACGCCGCGGTGCTCATGAAGCAGCACCGCACCACGGCGGTTTTGGTCAAGGACACCAGCGGCGACGTGGCGGGCATCTTCACGTCCAAGGACGTGGTTTTGCGTGTGATTGCGGCCAACTTGGAGCCGAGCAAGTGCTCCGTGGTGCGTGTGATGACCCCGCAGCCGGACACGGCGCCGAAAGAGACGCTGATTCGCACGGCGCTCCGCCAGATGTTCGACGGCCACTACCTCAACCTCCCCGTGACCAGCGGCGGCGCCATTGTGGGCATGGTGGACGTGCTACGGCTCACGTACGCCACGCTCAGCCACATTCGGCAGATTGAGGGCAAGGACGAGGGCCCCGCGTGGAGCCGGTTCTGGACGGTGGACGAGGACAGCGTGTCCGAGCTGCTGGCGCCCGAGGTGACGCCGCTGGAGCTCCAGCTGTTTGACATCAACCCGTCCGACTCGGTGTCGGCGGTGGAGACGGCGTTTGCCTTCAAGTTCCGGCTGCCCCTCGGGCGGGTCCACCGCGTGGTGGCGCTGGACGTGGCGGCGTTGCGCGCGGCCATCAGCGACAAGATGCACGCGGGCGACTGGGCGCGCTTGGAGGAGCTGTTTGCGGTGAGCTACGCCGACGACGAGGGGGATATTGTCGCCATCACCACCGACGCCGACTTGCGGGACTGCGTGGCGACGGCGGTGAAGCGGGGCGCGCAGAAGGCCGACTTGTACGTGCACAACGCCGACCAGCCCGCGTTGGCGCGGGTGCCCGTGGCGTGGGTGGGGGCGGGGGCGGGGCTAGTGGGGCTCCTCGCGGTGGCTGCACTTTACATGCGGCGCCGCCCCGCGTGAGGCGGGTGAATCGGCGCCATCCTTGTGATTCGAGTGACCAGAGCTAGAGACTCCAGAGTGACAGGGTGATGGACCACAAAGTGACAATGACCGAGTGATAGATTACAAAGTGACAATGACCGAGTGATAGACTACAAAGTGACAGTGACAGAGTGACAGAACGATAGAGTGACAGTGACATAGTGACAGAGTGTAGACTACAGAATGACAGAGTGACGGTGACAGAGTGACAGAGTGACAGTGACAGAGTGACGGAGTGACAGTGACAGAGTGACAGAGTGACAGAGTGACAGTGACAGAGTGACGGAGTGACAGTGACAGAGTGACAGAGTGACAAAATAGTATCAGTGACAGACTTGTGCACGACACTCAGTTTATGGGCCTGTGACAGACCACTAATGAATAGGTGACGGTATAGTGACGAGACCCATGAACAGGTGACGAATTGCAACAATACTGACAATTAAGTTATTGCAACAAGACATTAGGTGAGGGTGACGAATTGTACTGAGTTTGTGACAAGCTGGCCCATGGCTTGTGGGGACACGTGAGCAGGGCGCCGAGTGACCCAACGTTTGGCCAAGCCCCATTCCGACGATTAACTTTAGTGCGGCATGCATTCGCTTGCATGCTCCTGCAGAGCTGCGCCCGCGTTGAGCAACCCAGCACACGTGACCGCGGACGCCCACTTGGGTCGGGTGGGCCCCGTCCCAAACGGGCAAGAATTAGACCCGTGCACCAGCGCGCGTCGCATATATAAAGCGGCACGTCCCGCCCAGGGTCTAAATGCTCAACACCTCGGGCCGCGGCGACACGCCGTACACGCCCACGGAGCAGACGCACGGCGGGGAGGGCTACTTCAGGCTCTACCTGCACGCGCTGGCGAGCGAGCTGGAGGACATTTTGACCGACGTGGACGAGCCTGGCGCCGGCGCCAAGACGCGCCTCTACACGGTGGCGTTTACGCCGCCCTTTGACCAGCTCCTCTTGCTGGTGTACCTGCACATTTTGACGCTTCCCACCACGACGCCCTTTACGGGCATTGTGCCGCCGCTGGGGCTCGTGTCGCGCGTGGCGAGCGAGGTTTTGCACCGGCTAAGGCGCGACGCGGGCGACGAGACTGTGTGGGACACGCACCGCGTGTTTGACGCGGAGCGCTTGCGCAGCGCGAGCTTCCAGCCCGTTTGCTTGCAGTTTATCCGCAAGCGGCTCTTGGACTTGTGTCTGCTGCAGAAGCTGAGCCAGCCGTTGCCCGCCATGACGCTGGTGCTGGTGGCGGTGCCCGCGGCGCCGTCGAGACAGCTGCTGATTGCCAACTTGCCCTTGGATGCGTCGCGGCTGCGGCTGCTGCTGCTCAACTTGCGCATCCACTCGCTCACACGCAACAATCTGCACCTGGGGCTGCTGTGGTTGCATGTCGGGAATATGCAGAAGCCGCAGTTGGGGCTCCACCAGGATGCGTCGACGGAGCTGCTCCAGCTGATGGCGGACTGCGTGCCGCTGGTGTTTTTGCGGAGCCAATCGGCGCAGCTCCCGCTGGCGGGGTTCAATGCCATGATGTTGGACTACCAGACGCCGCCGCTGCTGACGAAGCTGCTGTTTTCGGCGCTGCCGCTGCTGCAGGACGACCGGCTACCGCGCCCGCTCACAATCAATGTCGACACGGCCAACACGGCCAACTGCGGCTTGGAGTTGAACTCGCCCTTTTTGCTGGCGACAACGCCGCAGGAGGACTTTGGCTACTTCTCCGAGGGGCTGCCGGGCCGCGCCCCGCTGCTCGAGCTGCCCCTCCGCGAGGGGGCCCGCATCGCCGTGCCCAGCCAGTTTTCGCTCCTGGAGAAGAAGCGCGACTCGCTCAAGATGAAGCGCGGCATTCACTAGCTGTACAGTAGATTATAGACTTGATAGAGCGGAATGTGCATTGGCTTTGGCGTGCATGGCGTATGCATGGAATGCAAGCGGTACTGCAGGCGGGGGCTGACGCATGAAGCGAGTAAGCTTCCATCGCAGGCTCCCGCAGCAGCGCGCGCCCAGGCCCAGAGTGTCCGACCCCGAGTCCACGCTCGCGACGCTCCTACGCATCGTGCAGCGCCCGCTCCTGAAGCCGCAGCGCGTGCTCCACGCATTTGGCCTCGAGTCGGGCATCTTGCCCACCCACCGCCACGAGCTCAGCCCGTTTGCATACTTTAGCACAGTGAATAGCAACGAGTCATATGTGAGTCATCCCCGCTTGGCCGTGACTCGCTTGCTCACAGACGGCTGGTGCGAGTTGCAGCAGTGGTTTGACATTTACGCAGGCAGCGTGCCCAGGGCCGACACAACGAGGTTGGACATTGGGTCGCGCTACCACAAGCAGTTGGAACTTGCAGTGCACGCTTTTCCCACTTTGGAAGAGGTGCAGGCAGTCACCGGTATCGAGCTCCTGGAGGGCGGCAAGACGGCGCTCCAATTTGCAGACACAATTGCAAAGTTGGTGGCGTTGGCCAAAACAGGCGAGTGCCGCGAGGCGCTCGTGACAGCATTTTTGAACTTGGACAAGGACAATGTCGAGAAAACGGTGACGGAGGAAAGCGTAATTGTGAATGGCGTCGCTGACATTCTTTTGCTCAAAAACTCAAAAGCAGTTGAAAACTGGAAAACGGCTGGGCCCGTTGGCGGCACGCTCCTAGTTGGCGACGTCAAGACGCGCATGGTGAATTCTGTGCCGCATCAGCTGCAAGTTGACGCTGCACGCGACCAATGCCTCTTCTACAGCGAGTTCATTTTGATGCTCGCGGCGGATCGGAACTATGCAAAGCTGGTGTTTTTAGCGAGCGCCAGACGCAGGGGCGCCGAGGTGACGCCACGCGATTTGGTTGTGATTTTGTTGATGCACCATGACGTCTTGTCCCCAGACAAATCGCGCGCGAGCGCAGCGTCCGATCTGCGTTTCCCAGAGTTGCTTGAGCGGTTCCAGGGGCGGCCATTTTCAAACCTAAAAGTGTGGCTGCCCACAATGGAAACCTTTGCGGAACTTTTGGCGGATGCGTTTGCGCTTTTCAAGGAGACCGAGGTCACGCTGGTGTTTGTCGAGTACCACAACTACAAGACGGCGCGGGTCATTGACGTCAGGGCTTTTCCTGCGGACGGCATCCAAAATGCCGTGGAGAAGGCCACGCTGTTTTGGAGCGGGAAAAGAACACCGAGGCCCACCGCGGAGCGTGCGCGGTGCATGCGGTGCGACTACCGGGAGGCGTGTCCTGCGATAAACAGGTTGGACATTGGACAAGAGTTGGAGCAGATATTGTGACGTCATGTACGGCACCATCAAAGGCGGCGGCACACTGGTGCGGCTCCTCTGCAGGCGCTGGTTGATTTTCGGGATTCGTTTACCACGGTCACTTGTAGCATGGCGTGGAGATAGGTCCCGCGGCCTGGGGGCGGGTGCGCGCTATATAAATAGGCGAGTGGCGGATGTACGGGTTTTTGAGTGCATGTTTCCACGGCAAAACTTTCACAGGCACGTGACAAGTCCGAAATCTGGGGTGCCTGCACTGGGGCCAATCCGAGGGTAACTTGCCGCTCCCCCACATGATTGGCCCGTCACAACCGCCGCTGCCTGCAGTACACGAGTCCCATTATAAAAAGCGCGGCACCCCCCCGCGCAGAAATGACCAGTCTCCGTTCCATCCAGCGCCTCGCTGCGCGCCGCGTCGCTGCGCGCGGCTACGCCACCGAAACCTCGCTCAAGGCCCGTCTCGCGGAGCAGCTCCCGGAAAAGGCGGAGCAGGTGAAGCAGCTCAAGAAGGAGCACGGCAAGACGGTGATTGGCGAGGTGTTGCTCGAGCAGGCGTACGGCGGCATGCGCGGCATCAAGGGCCTCGTTTGGGAGGGGAGTGTGTTGGACCCGATTGAGGGCATTCGTTTCCGCGGGCGCACCATTCCGGACATTCAGAAGGAGTTGCCGCACGCGCCCGGCGGCGCGGAGCCGTTGCCCGAGGCGCTTTTCTGGTTGTTGTTGACTGGGGAGGTGCCCCTGGCGGCGCAGACCAAGGCGCTTTCCGAGGAGTTGGCGGCGCGGCTGGCGTTGCCCAAGCACGTGGAGGAGCTCATTGACCGGCTGCCGTCGCACTTGCACCCGATGGCGCAGTTTTCCATTGCGGTGACGGCGTTGGAGAGCGAGTCGCAGTTTGCCAAGGCGTACGCCAAGGGCGTGCCCAAGTCGGAGTACTGGAAGTACACGTACGAGGACCTGATTGAGTTGTTGGCCAAGTTGCCCAACATTGCCGCGCGCATCTACCGCAACGTGTTTCACGACGGCAAGTTGGCGGGCGAGGTGCTGAAGGACCTCGACTACGGCGCCAACCTCGCGACGCTTCTCGGCTACGGCGACAACAAGGAGTTTTTGGAGCTCATGCGCTTGTACCTCACGATCCACTCGGACCACGAGGGTGGCAATGTGTCGGCGCACACGACGCACCTTGTGGGCTCGGCGCTCTCGTCGCCGTTTCTCCTGCTTTCGGCGGGCCTCAATGGGCTCGCGGGCCCGCTCCACGGGCGCGCCAACCAGGAGGTTTTGGAGTGGCTCTTTAAGCTCAAGAGCGACCTCAAGGGCGACATTTCCAAGGAGGCGATTGAGAAGTACCTCTGGGACACGCTCAACAGCGGGCGCGTGGTGCCCGGCTACGGCCACGCGGTGTTGCGCAAGACGGACCCGCGCTACACGGCGCAGCGCGAGTTTGCCCTCAAGCACATGCCCAACTACGACTTGTTCAAGTTGGTGCTGAACATTTACGAGGTTGCGCCGGGCGTGCTCACGAAGCACGGCAAGACCAAGAACCCGTGGCCCAACGTGGACCTGCACTCGGGCGTGCTCTTGCAGTACTACGGCTTGACGGAGGAGCTGTTTTACACGGTTTTGTTTGGCGTGCTGCGTGCCTTTGGCGTGTTGCCCCAGTTGATTTTGGACCGTGGCCTCGGCATGCCCATTGAGCGTCCCAAGTCCTTTTCGACGGAGAAGTACATTGAGTTGGTGAAGTCGATTAAGAATTGATATTTATTGTGTGGTTGTAGGGAGGAGGCGAAGCGGCTCGGTGGGCAGACGAGTCGAGGCCATGGCCAGACGAGTCGATTCGAGGCCATTGCGAGATGATTGTATTGATTCGCGGCGGCTAATTGTCTTGGGATCGGCTCGTGGACGGAGGGGCAATCACAATGGGATCGACGCATGCGACAATGGGAGGGGTTGGTGCGAAGCTGAAGTGTGGGGATGGGGCCGTCTGAGACATGTCACGTGACGAGCGCCTAAGCGAGACGCAGCTGCCCCGCCCCACTACCAATTGCCCCGCCCACCTCAACTGCCCCGCCCCACCTCCAGTGCCCCCCCCCCCCCCCACCGCCCCCCCCCCAACCCCCCCCCCCCACCCCCCCCCCCCCACCCCCCCCCCCCCCCCCCCCCCCCCCCCCCCCCCCCCCCCCCCCCCCCCCCCCC
>JAKUAK010000046.1:0-48926 GCA_030562905.1 Tanozyma kutaoensis | reverse complement strand
CCGCTGCCCCTCTGCTGCCCCACAGCTACCCCACTGCTGCCCCACTGCTGCCCCCCTATTGCCCCGCCACTACCCCACCACTACCCCACCGCTGCCCCTCTGCTGCCCCTCTGCTGACCCATAGCTACCCCACCGCTGTTTTCTGTTACCCCTCTGCTGCCCCACTATTACCCCTCCGCCACTCGTCCAATACCCCGCCATTGCCCCTCTGTTACATCACCACTGCCCCACTACTGCCCCTTCGTTGCCCCGCTATTGCCCACTCATGTCCCACTCGTGTCCTACTTCCACACCATCAATGCCCCACCTTTGCCCCTCTGTTGCCCCACTGCTTACCGAATTTGCCCATTGCCACCCAATTTTCTTCGTTCCAACGCCCCTTGATTCCCATCGCTCGTCAAACCCGACCATCGCCTCGTTTCTACTCCCCTCCTCGCCACTCACATCCATCAGTATCATTGTTGTCTATATCTACCGTTCTACTCCACGTCACGAGGCTCAATCTTCTCCTCGCGAAGCTTTTTTCCCACCTCCCAGAGATGGAGAATATTGTCCTGCGACACCGAAGCCAATGTCCACTCGCGGCTCTGGCACCACAGCAAGTCATTAACCGCGTCTGTGTGCCCCGCGTGTATCATGTAAATCTCCGGGCACCCGTCCTCGGCGTCCTCCTGGGCCTGCTCCTCGCCAATCTTCTTCAAGTCCCACAAAATGACGCGGCGGTCCGTGGAGCCCGACGCAACAATGCCATCGGCGTGGGGCGAGAACTCCATGCACGTCACCAGCTCGCCGTGCCCCATCATGGTGTGCAAAAGTGCCCCGCTTCTCAAGTCTACCAACAGCAAGTTGGAGCTGGCGCCGCCCAACACGGCAAGGTGCTGCGAAAAAGGCGAGATGGCGAGGCAGTTGACGCCGTTGCTTTTTTGCGCGGTAAACTCAAACACTGGCTCCATCTTTTGACGCAGATCGAAAAGCAAAAGCCGCTCGTCGTCGGAGACCGAGCCAAACACGTGCGGGTCGACCCACCGCACGTCATTGACAATTGCCTTGTGGGCAATTTTTTCAAACGTCTGCGTTTCCACATCCACAATTGCCACGCTGCAGTCGTCGGCGCCCGAAACTAGCCGCCCCGCAGTGGGGTGCCACGCTAAGCCGAAGCCATTTTCTGTGTGCGCCTTTATGCTGTGGATCTGCTGCAGCTCCGCCAAGCTGTGGATCTGCACGCAGCCGTCGCCGTCAATTGCCGCGGCGATGGTGGGGTCCAGCGGCTTGTACCGCGCGCGGTTCACCTCGCCGGAAGTGCGAATATCCTTCCCGATCTGAATATCCGAGGGCTGGGTACCCCACTTCATCAGCGCGACGCGCAAGCTATTGGCCTCGGCGCCCAGCGTTTGGGTCGCCAAGAGGATGTCTGTGTTTTGCGGCAGCCACTGCACCGTGAGCAGCGGCCACGTGAGCGTGTTCTCGCTCACGTACTCGTACATATACCGGCAGTTTTTTTTCCAGAGCTCGTACTCGTCCTGGAGCGTGGGGTCCATCTCGATTCGAGAAGGAGGTCACGTGTGCGACGCGTGATGTGGTGGGGCAGCCCGCAGCGGGGCACAAAGAGGGGCACAGCGTGGGGCACAACGAGGGGCACAAAAGAGGGGTTAATGGGTGAAGGAGGAAGGCATTTCACAGTGGCTCCGTTTAGCAAGTCTCTTGACTCCCTTATAGACGTAGACCAAGTCAGGTTAATTGTGATAATAACAGTCGCCTTTGAGTCTATGATTTCGAAACGTCTTTTGACTAGTAAAATGCAAAACTTCTATAGTTTAATAGCACCCCCAGTAAAACGATTGCATGACGATCATCTAAAAGGGCGACTACTTTTGTGACCAAGACGACTTCTCTTGATCATCAGCATGAAATCAGACTTTTGTCTCTATGGTCT
Source organism: Tanozyma kutaoensis (assembly GCA_030562905.1). Classification (NCBI taxonomy): domain Eukaryota; kingdom Fungi; phylum Ascomycota; class Pichiomycetes; order Serinales; family Metschnikowiaceae; genus Tanozyma; species Tanozyma kutaoensis. The sequence goes on along the minus strand of JAKUAK010000046.1, from coordinate 46,993 downwards.
GGGTAATCGGGCTAGAATAATAGTTCGAACAGTGTCTTTGGAGTACTGACGCTCCTATGCAAAAATGCAAGTATTATTGCCGCCGTTTGAGCTAGACTTAAACCTATCCAGCTGTATCTTTTCGATCGGAATCGGGGTTCACGACAATCTGCCTCTTAATCAATCAACTTTTAGGTGCATATACCCACAAACTTCACCGAATCACATGAAAGTCTGTCATTGCACATCTACGAGGCGCTCGTCAATTGGACTCATCTGTCCATTGACTTCGCTAAGCTCCAATTTCAGAACAATCACCGATGAATCCATGGCACGCTCAAAACTACACAAGCTTCACGCATTGTGAGACAATCCTTATCATGTGCGTCACCGAGTCCAGCCTCGTCTATTAAACAATTCCCTGTTCGTACACGTCAACGACGTGCAACACGTTTCTAATGTGCTCAAAGTACGGTCCCAGTTCCGAGCCCGTCATTTGCGCCAAGTCCCGCCTCAAAAAATCCTCAATGCCGACTCTCTTGAGCCGCAGCCTAAGCTTGGGGTTCTGCGGCACGCGCACAAAGAAGGTGCGTATGCGCCGCTGCGCAAACGACTGCAACGTCTGCTTCAAGATGTGCGCCGCGGACGAGTCGAGGTACGCCATCTCCTCCAAGTCGAACACAATGTACTTTGTCATTTCCTTTTCGCGGCTGCGTTTCAGCGCTGGGTGCGTCTTCGTGGACCCGAACCGCTCGACCCGCTTGAGGCGCGCCCGCAAATCGCTGGCGTTGGTGAAGGTGAGCGGCTCGGGAATCTTTATAATGAGACACCCCTCCACCTCCTCCAACGCTTGCACGTTGAGCGCCCTGATGTTGTCTGTGAAGAGGTTAAGCTGCAGCTTGGAGGCGCTGCTCCTCGTGAGCTCCACGTCGGCGTCGAGAAACTGGTTGGTGCCCGGGACCCGGCCCAAGATCTGGATCCGCGACTGGGCCGAGGTGCGAATCACCCGCAAGAGCAGGTACACGAGCCCGACGCAGATGCCCGCCTCCATTGAATAGAAGAGCGTCGCGGCGACTGTGATGAAGAACGTGAAGAGCTCGTCGTAGCCGCGGCTCACGTAGTGGAAGTACAACTCGCGCGGGCACTCGCTCATCAACAGGAGCCCAATGACCGCGGTGATGACGCTTAAAACGCACTGCGGAATGTAGTACAAGCTCTCCATCACCAGCCCCAACGTGGAAAGCGCAATGATGCCCATGATGGCGCCCAGCATTGTGGTTTTCGCCGAGACGGCATTCACCTTGGATCTGCCGTAGCCGCCAAACGCGGGCAAGGCCCCCACAAACAGCCCTGCGACGTTGATGGCGCCGAGCGCCACCAACTCGCGGTTCGACGAAATGGGCAAGTCGTACGTCAGACCAAGCAGCTTGGACGCCGTCGTCAGCTCGAAAAAGCCCAACATGGCGCACAGGAAGCCCAGCGGCGCCATTTGCTTGGTTAGCAGCCACATGCGCGGACCAAACGGGTTGTACACCACCGAGCCGGGCGTGGCGTCGTCCACGGCACCCACAATGTCGATTTGCAGGTCCCAGCGGTAGTGCCGGCACATGAGCGTCGTGGCCACCACGACAAGGAGGATCTCAGGCATGTACACCAAGCCCCGGAAGGGTTTCCGTCTTGAGAGCCGCACCTTGAGCCGCTTCAAAAGCCAGACGCTGGCAAACGCCGCGAGACTGAGCTGGAGCGTGAATGCGTGGCTCTCTTTGAAGTGCGTCACAAGAAAGCGCAACTTGTCAAAGGGGCTGTGGATGTCCATGTCCATCTGGTCTTCGGCGACTTTGCGAAGCACCTCCTCGAGGCCGAGCATGGAGATGGACGCATTGAGCACCATGACGCAGCCGACGCCGCAGATGAAGCCCTTGAGAAGCAGTTCGCAAAGGATATTGTCCAAGAAGCCGAACCGGGCCAAGCCGAACCCCAAAAGTGTTGCCCCGCTCGTGAGCGTGATGGCCACAACGTACTCTACTGGGTCAAGTTTCCGCCTGTGGTGGAGGGGCTCCAACGCCTGCCCCACTATAAGCGAAATGGGGGCCTCGGGCCCAACAATCATCTGGGGCACCAGACCGAACCCCAAGTATATGAGCGGGGCAATCCCCAACGAGAAAAGGGCAGAGCTTATAGGGACGTGGGCTAACGACGTTGCATACGAAATGGCCAAGGGTATCTGGAACGCAGCCAACGAGACCCCGGCAATGAGGTCCCCGACAAAGTACGAGACGGAGTATTCGGGCGCCCACGATAAAAGCGGGAAGTAGTATGGGAGCAACTCGCGCCAGCCGAGGGGCCCCGCGGGGCAGTAGTTGGCCACGTGCACTTCTATGCTGTCGGCCTGGCGCATCGGTTCGGGCAGCAAGGGCTCCCGCTCGCGCAACAAGGGTTCTCGCTCGGACGACGCGGGTTCGCGCTCGGCCAAGAAGCTTTCACGCTCGTTCACACGGCGGCGGGAGACGTGCCGCAAGCTGGGCGCGGGGCTGCTTTCTCGAAAGAGGGGCATACGGTCATGTGACGCGGGGCAGTAAGTGGTGAGTAGTGGTGTGGGGCATAAGCAGGGTACGAGCGGGGCAATAGTGGGGCACAAGCGGGGCACAAGTGGGGAATAAGTGGGGCACAAGTGGCATAGGTGGGCATAAGTGGGCGAAAATGAGCACAAGTGGGTATGAGTGCGCGCGAGCGGACAATAACGCGGCGTCAACGTCTACGACAATTAATGAACTCCGTGATGCCCTATTTGATGTTGTCAATAGTCTTCAGTAGGTCAGCGTGCTTGGAGAGTCAAGTGCAAACGACTCACAAAGTCAGGACCCTCATGATCGCCTACACCGTCCCTTGTATCGAGCTCTGAGTGAAGCCACAGTCTTCATGTTTCAAGCGCAAATCCGTCCCAGTTGTGTCCACGAGTCATTCGCACCAACCGACTCGGCGCGACTATTGAGTCACACACACATGCTCAGGCGCTACCTCTCGGTTTCAGCACGGGCGCTCGACACATTGGCCTTTGCTGAGTCGCGCGGCGGCAAGCTCACGCCCGCGGCATTGCTGGCCATCACCGCCGCCAAGCAGTTGGGCGAGCCCGTGACGGTGCTTGTGGCGAGTTCCGAGGGCTCCGCCGCCGCCGAGGCCGCGAGCGCCGCCGGAATCGAGCGCGTGCTCGTCGCTACGGCTCCCCGGTACACCGGCTTGCTCGCCGAGGAGTTGGCGCCCCTCTTCAAAAGAGTCATCTCCGACAAGTCCTTTTCCCACTTTGTCGTGGGCGCCACCGCCGTAGGAAAATCCGTGTTGCCCCGCGTCGCAGCGCTCTTGGACGTGCAGCCCGTTTCGGAAATCGTCGCCGTTAAGGCCAAGGACACCTTTGTGCGGCCCATCTACGCCGGCAACGCCTTGGCCACGGTCAGGTCGAAGGACCCCATTGTGCTTTTGCTGGCGCGTGCATCGGCGTTTCCCGCCGTAGAGCTCACAGGCAGCGCTCCCATTGAGGAAATCCCTGAAGCTGAGTCACACAGCCGCACCGAATTCGTCGGCGAGAGCCTCGTGCTGTCAGAGCGGCCGGACTTGAGCTCGGCCACGGCTGTTGTTGCTGGCGGGCGCGGCTTGAAAAACAAGGAGACGTTCGACGCTCTTTTGGGGCCGTTGTCCGCGAAATTGGGTGCTGCGCTTGGCGCGCTGCGGGCTGCCGTCGACGCTGGGTTTTGCGACAACTCATTGCAGGTGGGGCAGACGGGAAAAGTGGTGGCTCCGGACTTATACGTGGCTGTGGGCATCTCGGGCGCGATTCAGCACTTGGCGGGGATGAAGGACGCCAAGGTGATTGTTGCGGTGAACAAGGACGCCGATGCGCCAATTTTCAACGTGGCAGACATTGGCTTGGTGGCGGACGTGGCTGAGGCTGTGCCGGAGTTGACCCAGAAGTTGTGAGTCGGACGCGGGGAGAGACGTAGGAATGGATGCTTGATGGGAGCTTGGAGACTGAGGGACTGTGGATTGGGAGGACAGGGCTGAGTCATGACGGGTGCGACTCGCGAGTCGCGCGCTCACTGAAGTCGGACTTGGTTGCACCCGTGCACCATCACAACATGTCTGACAAGAGGCCGCTAGACGTGGACCGCGAGCGAGCCACGGTGATGCTCCTCATCAACGCGCAGCTCATCAAAAAGGCGCACATGTACACGACGCTTCTAAGCGGACAGAACTCGCTTCTGGCGCAGGCTCGCCAAAACGTCACAGAACAATACAACAACCTTCTAAAGCGGCTACAGTGCAATCTCTCGGTGTTGTCTTACATTAGCGATCTCTACCACAACAAGCCCGCCGCGCAGCAGCCGAACAGGTACCATTTCCCCGTGATTTTGGTTCCGCCGCCGGACATGCCCGAGTTGAGGCAGCTCTACAAGAAGTTACAGGACTTGTACCCCGAGGCGCTACAGTTTTTGAAGATGAAAGTGCAGCAGATGAAAATGGGGAAGGGGCAGGGGATGGCCCAAGGGATGGCCCAGGGAATGGCTCAGGGAATGAATCAGGGGATGGCTCAGGGAATGAATCAGGGAATGACTCAGGGAATGACTCAGGGAATGAACCAGGGAATGAGTCAGGGGCCAACTAACCAAGGAATGAATCACAGACAGATGAACCAAGGAATGAATCAAGGAGCGAACCAAGGGATGAATCAAGGGATGAACCAAGGGATGAACCAGGGGATGAACCAGGGGATGAATCAAGGCATGAATCAAGGCATCAACCAAGGCATGAACCAAGGCATGAACCAAGGCATGAACCAAGGCATGAACCAAGGCATCAACCAAGGCATGAACCAAGGGATGAGCCAAGGGATGAACCAGGGGATGAACCAGGGGCAAATGAGCCCGGTACAAGTCAGCCAAGGAATGACTCCGGGACAAAACCAAGGAATGAATCCGGGACAAAACCAGGGCATGAACCAAATGACCCAGATGAACCAAATGACCCCAATGACCCGGCTGCCTGGCCTGAACCCGAGCCAAGCCATGAACCAGCCCATGGTGCCGATGCAAATGAGCCCCGCGCAGAGCCAGATGATGCCCAGCCAGCCCAAAGGCATCCCGCAGCGGTACATGCGCCAGCCCAGCTATAGCATCTCTCCTCAGATGATGGCCAAGGAGCCCAAGGACGAGGCGTTCTTCTCCAACATGCAGCTGATTTCGCCGCAGCAGATTCTACAGCAGCAGGGCGACTTCCTGCAAGACTTTTTTTCGTGAGTCGTTACCTAAATTCGTGGTTGACAATGTCCAGGTACCCGCCGCCAAAGCCCACGTCCGCGTCCTCGCGCACCGGGTTCATGGTGCTGGGCTGGAGCCACACGGCGTCGTGTGTGATTTCGTTCCACAACTTCTGCTCCTCGTCGAGGTAGGTGAGCCCCTCGATGCCGGCCAAGTCGGCGTTGGGGAACACGTCGGCGTTGGGAAACGCGTCCAGGGGTTTCGCGCTGGCGCTGAACACCTGGGCGTTGGCGTCGCCTGTGCTGGGCAAGTTTGGGATTTCGGGAGTCTGTCGCGACGACGCGGGCGTGGTGCCCGGGACGGGGTTGTTGAACTGCAAAAAATCGAGGCCGCGCTCGGGCTGCGGGTCGAAGTACGTTTCGCGCTCCGTGTCGTCGTGTTTGGCCAACAAGTCGTGCATGACGCCGTTGAAGTCGAGCACGCGGATGAGCTTGAGCAACTGCGCGCGGCGGAGCGCCGCGGGGTAGTTGCCCAACTTCTTCATCTTTGTGAAGATGGTGAGGGCGTGGTCGAGGTGGGTGCGCGTTGCGTCGTGGACGCCAAACGAGGCGTTGAAGAGAATGAGCGTGCTGGCGCTCGTGAAGAGGTACTCCCGGTCCATCCACCCGAAAAGCGCCACCATGTTTTGCGGGAGGAGCGCCCAGATGCACTTGACGGTGTTGATCAGCGCCTGGAAGCTGGCGTTGAGCAAAACGAGCACGTTGCGCAGGTACTTGGACAAGTCGAGGTACTGCAGGCCCTGGAGCTGCAACTCGCGGAGCTTCTTTGTGGCAAAGTGGAAGAGGAGCGGGCGCACGGCGAGGTTCATGCCCTGGAAGTACTCCGTCATGAGGTTGACAATGAGGCGCGAGATCTCGAGGGGCTCGCTGGCGAAGTTGACTCGCAAAAAGTCCGGGAGGGCGTTTTTCCACCCCATGAGCCGCTGCACCAAGTCGCTCACCACGGGCAAGATGTTGGCCTTGGGCTGCTTGGTGTACAACAGCGAGAGGATGATTGCGTTGATTTGGGTGATGGTGACGCAGTTGTTGATGTACGCCGCCGAGGGGAAGATGTAGTAGCCCCGCACGTCGCTGCCGTCCGCGGGGAAGCTCTCGGCGTCCACCTTGAAGTCAAAGGGCAACTCCGTCAGCACGCTGTCGTCGGCGAAGCTGAGGGGCAACCCCGCTTTCGACAGGAGCATGCGCTCGTACATGTACACCGTCCACCAGATGCGCCGCCGGTGCTCCAACTCAAACCGGTTGAGGTTCTCCATGTCCGCGTCAACGTGCCACCCCAAAATGAGCGTCAGCCGGAGCGCGAGCCCGAAATAAAAGTACAGCGCAATGGTGCAGTCCGCCACTTGCAAGTAGAAGGCGTACAAGAGCATCACCTCGATGCCGCCGTCCTTGGTGATGTTGTCGATGGCCCCCAGCGCGAAAAGCCCCGTGAAGAGCTCCAGCGCCTGGTAGAAGAAGCCCGACCCGGGCAACGTGTTGTGCATCTGCTTGCGCTTCTTGCTCTTGTACTTGGCAAACGCCATGAACTGGTCGTGCTTCAGCTTCTCAATGTGGGTGTCCAGCTCGGTGCCGAGGTACATCTCGCCAATGGCGAAAATGAGGAGAATCTTGCAGAACCAGATGGTCTCGAGGATCGTGTCGTCGTCCGCGTCCTTCTTGATGGCGTTCTCCGCCTCCGCGGGGCTGAAGCGCGCGCTCTGGTTCCGCTTGGTGATTTTGCGGTTCTCCTTGGCGTTGCCCGCATACAAGTTCATGAGAAACCGCTTCACGAGCCCCTCGTTGAAAAAGTAGAAGCACCCGTCGTTGTAGTTGATGAAGGTGTCCACGAGCAAAATGGCGTACAGGTACAGCGGCAACGTGAAGTTGACGGAAAGCCCCGGCCTCGTGTTGGTTTTCGCCAAGGTGATGTTGTAGGCGTTGCCCTCCTTCTCGAGAATCTTGGTTTCCCGTTTAACGTGCGCCGTCTCGGGCTCGGGCAGCGGCTCTGGCGCATAGTGCGGCGCCATGTTCTCAATCTCCAACCCGAAAAGCGTCATTGACAGCAGCCCCACGTACACCTTCTCGCCCGTCTGCAGCTGGATCATGCGGCCGTACTTGTCCATCTGCGGGTGTATAAAGTCGTCGTCCAGCCCGGGCTCAATGTCGATTTTCTCAACTTCCTCCTTGGGTTGCGGCTTGTGGCTGGTCTCGTGGAGACTGCTCCTGAGCGCTGCGTTTTCCTTCTTGAGCCGTGCAATGTCCTCCTGGAGCATGTTGAGGTACTTGCGGCTCACCACGAGTCGTTTCTCGTACACCACGTACTCGCACTTGGTTTTGGCCATGACGCACTTGGCGCACGGGTCGCCGCCGGGACACCGCATGTGGCGGAAGCGGCAGCGGATGCACGCGCGCGAGTTCCGCTTCCGCTTGGAGTCCTCGTCGCTCTGTTCGACTCCGTCTGGGGGGTCCATATGTAGGAGCGATGAATCGACCCACGACTCAAAAACGAGTCATGAGTCGTTCACGAGTCATGGCTTGGAGACGACAGTGGCAATTAACTCCCTATATCCGCGAGGGCGACGTGGACCTCAAAGACCTGAACAAGCTGGTGCCCCACCAATCATTCCCAACTACACTCACCCCCCCACTTTTGCTCAATCGATCGAAACAGTTAACCGTTCAGCTCTGATAAACCTACACTATCCAAAATTTTATAATCGAAACGTTAGGCGAGCACATTCGCCGCATTCTGGCCGACAAAGTTGCCCGGGGGGTTGTACTCGCACACGACGTACAAGCCCAGCCCGCACAGCTTCGACGCACAGCCCAACTGCGTCAGCAGCTTCCACACAATCTGCGTAAAGTGGTTCAACTCGCCAGAGTTGTAGTTGTACAGGTTGCCCTCGCTGTACCAGCCGTCCACGGCCGCAGGGCCCAGCGCGTAGCCCTCGGCCAAGTTTTCACCATAGGGTCCACCAGTGTGCTGCAACGCGCTGCCGCACTGGTAATTGTTGGCGGCATTCTGGGCGTATTGCGCCAACTCGCTCGACCACGACAAGGGCGGGGCAGAGTGGAGCGCTCTCTTGGCATTGTGCGCGGCCAAAATAGCCAGGGCAAAGTCGTTCGGGGTGGCGGTTGGTGTCTGGGTCGTAGCAGGGGTGGGTGTTTGAGTCGTGGCGGGAGTTGCAGGTTGAGTCGCCTGAGTCTCTTGAGTCTCTTGAGTCGCCGGAGTCTGAGTCAGTTGAGCCAGTTGAGTCTGAATGGGTTGAGTCTCTTGGGTCTCAACCTCCGTCTGAGTCGCTTGAGTCGCTTCGGTGGCGCTGGGCCCGGCGACCGTCTCAACGCTGGAGCCAACGAGCTGGCCGTCGGCGTCGACAGTGACATAGTGCAAACGAGTGACGTACACCGTGGCGGCAAGCGCCGTGGCGAGCTGAAGGAGTGGAAGCTTCATGGAAAGCAGAAAAACAACGTGTGTATTTAAAAGAAACACGCAGGTGACTTGGGGCACCGAGACGCGGCATTGAGTAAATAGTACTGCAGACAATACAAAGTTTGTGCGCGTTTCATGCACGATGCCCCCTACCACATTCACCAGCCCCATTGATGGCGGTTGCGAAACCTCTTGTAGTTGTGCACAAAGCTTGTGTACCCATTGTCAACCAATTCGGCCATTCCGTTGCCAAATCCGTCAGCCGATCTGCGCCAACCTTGCCAATGCAGCCAATAAACCGTTTTCGAGCAAAAGAAACGGGGCCTAGACCTCGATTCGTCCAATGACTCGACCCGGCGACTCGCAGGGTACCTAGCGACTCATAGGAGCCCCTTGCGACTCGCTGCATTGTCCCGCATCCGCCTACACCTCTCTACGCTGCACTGCATCACGTGTTACATTTCATCGGGGTTACGCCCGGTCTGCTCCTTAACAAACGCTTTGGCCAGCTTTGCAAACCTGTCCGCCAACAAACTGCGCTGCTTAAAGTAGCCACTTATGCGGAGAAGCGAAACGAGTCGGTCGTAGCAAAACTCGCCTACAGCCAAGTACTTTCCAAACCACGTTCTGAAATCGACGCTGGACAACCTCGACGTGTCGAATACAAGACCCGTGTTGCGGTGCACCCCGGCAAGCACCACAGATATAAGCACTAGGTCTACAATGTAGTGAGTCACCTTGCCAAACTGGCGTTAGACACTTTGATCATACCATTGTCTGCAGGTTCAGGCGACTCTGAGTCGCTTTGTAGTGCCGTGCGTGAAGTCCCGTGTGCGTTTTCTGCCCAAGTGCAACTTGAAGGCAAGCTGGTTGATGTTCAATTGCACTTGGCTGTTTTCGTCCTCGAGCAACTCCAAAAACGTCGGAGCACCATAAACCACAGCCGCCTGGGTGCCGTCGAGATCCACCACCTTGTTTAAAAGCGCCAACACTTTGCTCTTGAGCATCGGACGAGTGTACGCCAGCGTAGCCAATGTTAGCATCTTCTCCATGACCCCGCAAACGAGAAGCGTCTCCAAGTCCTCCTTAAAGCGCACGCCGTGGATAAGAAACTCCAAAAGCCACACTGTGTGCTTGTAGTAGTCATCCTCGTGGTTTGCCAAGGGAATCTCCTTGGGGCTCCACACCGGGTGTGTGAGAATGTAATTGAACGCGGCCTCGTACAAAAAGTGCGTGGGGTCAGCGACAATTTCAAGAAGTGTCGCCGCTGCGTGCCAAATGAGCGGTGGCACGTCGATCTTTTGTCTTTGTGTGTTGATGATGGAGGCAAGAAGCATCTTGACAATTCCCTTTGTTTCGTACTCCACTTCGGTGGTCAAATGCTTGAATAGGGTCTCGAGAATGGAGGTGGAAATGGGTTTTGCAGACTCGAGACCAAGACACTCAACGACAAACTGAAGAAAGCCAGATTGAATCCAGCGGTCAACGTCGAACTTGGTGCCGGAAAGCTCGGGAACATTGAGCACAGCCATCAAAAGGAACTCGTGGTCGTACACTGTGTCTTTGTACGGAGGACTCTGGCAAAGTGAGCCAAACCTCTCGTAATCGGAAAATGCTGATCCCGAAAAGCGGGCCACTTCAGAGAGACGGCGCACCGAGTTGGTGACAAAGTTGCGCTTCAACGCAACAACAAGACCGGACTTGTCGGACATGACGAGTCTGTCTTCGCCCACCAACTCAAACTCCTCAGCGCTGACTTCGTGCAGAAAGTCCCAAGTGTGCACCTTCTCAACCCACGAAAGCGAAAGCTCATTTTCCATGCCGACAAGTACCTCTTTTAGGAGTAAGTCCTCGGCTCTAGTCGTCCCAAGGTACAAGAGAAGCACCTGGGTCATGAGGCTTTCTGTCGCCTTTGGCCCTTTTCTGTACAACGCATGGACTGCAGCGGCGCTCAAAAAGCGAATCTCTGCGTTGTCGTGGGACGGAAGTTTCGCTAGCACATTTGAGGTGTTTGTCAAAAAAAGCTGGAGCAACTTGGCCGCATTGACGTCTGAGGCCACAATGAGCTTCACAGCGTAGCGCATGTACGCGCTGCAGCCACTGTGTTTGGTTAAAATGATCTCAGCCTGCGTTGTGGCGAGGTTTTCGTCGAAAATGGGGCCTTTGGAGACAAAGGCCTCCATCGAGCCGAGAAAGGCATTGAAGGCCAGCGACGGCTCAGGGTTCTCCGCTAGAGTTTTGTTGATGAAGAGCATGGTTTGCTGGACCCACGGCTGCAAGCGCGCCTCGGAGGGCATGACGGCGAAAAGCTCAACAACGCTGGGATTGAGATCAAACGCCCGTTTGTCGGCGAGATTGCTGAAAATGGCATCCAAGACCTCCAGTGTCTCGAAAAGCGTCAAGTTCGTCTTGAAAACCTTGAAGGAAAGATCCCAGTTAGTCATCCCCAAGGCCAAACGCTTTACCACTGCGGGGTACTTTTGTGCAATTTCCTCGTTCCCGGCGGCGGCGTGGTATATCGCAGATTCATCGGAAACGCCAATGTGCTCTGAGATCGCGCTCGACGGTTTTTGCAAAAGAGTGTGGAGAGAGGGTGTAGCCACAATTGTGGGGATCTCGTCGCCGCTGGGTTCGTAATCTGATAATAGCGTAATCACCCGCGGGTCTCGAGGGAGGAGCGCAAGGTTGGGCTTCTGTTTCGATGCAAGGAGAATGTCCACAATCAAATGAGAGTTGTCGTAATTGTCAAGTTGGCAGAGCTGCTCGTGCGTCAAGACCCACAAGAACTTGGCTAGAATCTTCTGCGCCTTCAACGGCTGCGTCCTTTTGCACTCCTCAAAGACAAAACCATTGAGTTTTGTCGACTGAAAGTTTTCGTTGAGCTGCACAAACATTTCGTTGAGCAACGCAAGCACGAGCATTGTCTTTTCGTCCAATTCCAGAAGCATCGAGAAGGCGTGCCACGTTTGGGGGTTCGAAATGTGCGACAAGACCATGTCGTCAGATGTCACGCTCAAAAAGTTGGCAATTTTCTCAACCATGGCAAAGACCCAGGAGCTCTTGGCCCTGCTGGCCTTGCGGTTGAACAAGAGAATCTCGTTGCCGAGCTCGAAAACGGTTTTGATTGCCTGGACGGTGGGGAACTTTTTGGTCTTGATGTCGATTCCCAAGTCCGACGCCAAACTTTTCATGGGCTTGGCGGGCTCGCCTATAATCTCCAAGCGCGCCACTAAATCGTTGACCCAGGCCGTGACAGTCTCGTTCACTTCGAAATGACCCAACTGCTCAAACAAAACCACGAAAAAGACACTCAAGTCGCTGTGTTGCGCGTGCGACCGGTCCAAGTACTTGTACGGCGTCTTCACCAGTCGCGAAATCACCTCGTCCAAGCAGTTCCAAATGGTTTCGTCGTCGTAGCTGGATACTGAGTCGACCAATGCCGCCAAAGGCGGCTGGAGTCCTGATTTGCCAAACACTAGCGTATTTGACGTCAATGAAAGAAGCGTTGCGTACACTTTCAGCCGAAGACTCTTGATGCGCGCCAACTTGAGCAACGACACAAAGAAGGAGTGCAGGCCCAGTTTGTTGCTCCACTTGAGGTCGTTGCTGGCCTGGATCGAGAGGCAGTTGTCCAAAAGAAGCATGTCAAAGCTGCCCTCCGCGACTTCGAGCTCGTTCTGCATCTTTGCAATGGCGGCCAACACAGACGACAAAGACGACGCAGGGGCGAGCGCTTCCATTTCCCTGACAATCAATGTGCTCGTGAGCCGCGTGAGTTTCTCGTTTGAAGCCAAAAAACGAACCAAACAGCTCTGGTCTGGAAGGTTTCTCAACACCGAGGACACAAGCAGGTGACTTGCCGTTTTGAGCTTCTTCAACTGCTGGAGAATGAGCTGGAGCGTGAGCTGCTGCACCAACGCGTCGGGGTACTGCAAGCACGCTGTCACGGCTGCCCTGGAAAGCGGAAACAAGCTGATGTGCTCAAACGTTATTGGCTGGCTGGGCAGCTTTATGATTTCCGTAAAGAGGTACGTGCAGCCGAGCCAGTACGCCGAGACGCTCGGCTCGTGGTAGCCCCTGCCGTTGGCGACGAAATGGTGCATGTACGGCGGCACCAACTCCTGGTTGTGCCGCAAGATATGCAAGACGTAGTTTGTCTCGTCGAGCGACTCCCACGGCTTGAACTGCGTGAGGTAGTGGAAGATGGCGCGGTTGTTGACCTTGTACTCCTTGCCATTGACAAGGAGGGACGTGCCGTTTTTGTTTTGGGGGAAGGAGATGCCCTCCTTCTGCACGAGAACCGCCATCAAGTGCCCGTACACGGACTTGAACTCCTCGTACTCGTCCGCGTCGTCTGTGCGCGTATTGGCGGCGAGCAACGGGAACAATTTGCGGAAATTGGCAAGGAAGCGGTCATTGAGAACCTGGGCCTTTGTGGAGCGCCTGTACGAGCTCTCGTGGATCACACACCCGCTCACCATGTTCAACAAGCCCGCCAACAGCTCGAAACGGTCCATGTACATGTAGTCCCACACGTGTGGCGTTGTTTTCCCGAAAACGGCCTTGCGCAACGACGCGGGCGTTTCGACGCACAAGTCGACCCAAAACAGCATAACGTTGAAGCGCATCGACACGCTGCTCACGATTCCGGCGTCAAAGTCGTCCTTGGTGGGCACAAAGAGCCGCGCAAAGGCGGACCCAAAATCAAGCAGCGCCACAAGCTCGTGGACGATGCCTGTGTCTCTAAACTCCACGGTGCCTTTGAGCAACCTGACGAAATGGGCGACAATGGTTGGTTTGCGCGCTGCAAACACCTTGTTGAACGACTTGACGTGGCTGCAAAGGGCGAGGTGGTATTTCTCCAAAACAGGGCGGTTTTCCACCAAGACAAGGCGCAGGGGTAAGTTGCTGCTTGTTTCGACGCTGGCGTCGTAAAGAATGAAGTTGGCCATCTCCACAAAGCGCGCCAAGAGCCTTGCGGTTTTCGAGATGGGGCCATTGTCGCCGATTTGTATGTGTTCAACGAGCTTTTCTAGAAGAGGGACGAGGTTGCCGTCTTTTATATAGGACACGGCGGGCGCGAGGTTCTCGTAGAGGGAGAGCTCGGCGAGCCGCTCGAGCTCCAATAGGTCCATGTCACGTGTGCGATGAGCCATCGATCTAGAGATGAAAGAGGATACAGATGATAAGGAAGATCGATAAGAAAGTGATTGGATCTTGGTGGAATGAATGGCTTTGTTGGAGCACCTCAGAATTTGAGTCCAAGTTGTGGTCATTATCACGTCAATGTCATCTTTGTATTGGGAAACATCACGACACGAGACTAGCCCATCGGTTGATCTCAACAGACTGGATTAACGTGCCTAATGTTTAAAGTTCATTGTACTTTTTGATTAATGTAACTTCGCTCGCACTATTCGATGTTTCAGAGGAACGTACTCACTTGCGCTTCACAGTGGGATTAGTTTAGGTTTTCGGCTTTCAGTCGATTTGTGAAAAGAGTTTTCCTTTCAGTAAAGCATCGCCCGTTCAACTAGTATGTGGAATGCACGGGACGTCAACTTGGAATGCGCAGATACAGACACGGGCTTCAGCCGCCTCAAACTCGAATGAAACCACCACGAAACTTGTGTTCACTATTGAGGATCGACTTCACTCTACAGACTCTTGAATCGGTAAACACCCAACTCTCTCCACCTAACACTGTCCACACTGTCCACACTGTCCACTGTCCACACTGTCCACACTGTCCGTCTACACTGTGACCCGCTACTGTTTCTCGAGTGCCAATCCTCAGTCCGACAACCATCCCTTCCAAACTTCAGTACCAGGCAAATGTCTTTGGCTTCTTTTGCACTTGGCCCTCGCCCCGCTTTGCTTGTCGCGCCCCGCTTTGCTTCTCGCGCCCCCACTGGTCCCGCTCCGCTCGATTCAAGCCGTGGTCAGGGCACACAAGGCCGCCCCCACGCCGCTGCCGTCCTTGGCGATTCTCAAGTGCACCTTCTTCGTCGAGCCCTTCAACGGGTTGATCAACGCAAACGCCTCGAGTATCTCCTCCTGGAAGCCCGGGTAGAACTCCACCACCGAGCCGTCGCAGCCGATTTCAAAGTCGCGGTCGTCGTTGTACTGGTCCTTGACACGCATGACAATGGCGGCCAAGGGGATCGCCAGGAGGTACGCTGCGCGGTGCGCGATGGCGTGGGTCAAGCGCTGGATCACCACGCGCTCCACGGGCGTCGTGGGCAAGCGCAACTCGTTCTTCAAAATCAACTCCGACATGCGCAAGTCGGTCAGGTCGTCGATCTGGAGGTACAGCAACACCTCGGACGAGAGCGTGAACGGCTCGGTCAAGCGGTGCGGCAACAGGTCGTGCCGCGCTTTGAACAAGTCCGTGAAGATGTGGCCCTGGTTGAAGAGCTCAAAGAGACACACCCGCAACAACTCGCCGAGGAACATGCCGCTGATGCGCTTCTCGAACAAGTGGTAGCCCTTGTTGGGCGTCTCCGCGTCCACGAGGTCGTCGTACTTGGTGCGGGGCAACACGTCCAACGCATTGTCGAAACTGCCCCACTCGGTGTTGATCACCATCCCCGTGGTGTTTGGGAGCAGCAGCGCCGCGAGCTTGGGGATGTTGCCGAGCTGCTCAAAGTACGCGCCGTTGGTCCCGGTGCCGAAAATGCACCCCACCACCGTGTTGGCGCCCGTTTGCTGCACATTGTTCGAGTACGCCCGCGAAAGCAACGTCCCCACCGTGTCGTTGGCCAACGCAACCACCGTCACAGGCACCTTCTTGGCGTCCAAGTGCTTCTGGAAAAACTCCACAATGTCCCGCCCAACGCAGTCGGGCAAGTCGAACCCCTTGGTCCACCGGATAAGCCGTCCGCGGTCAAGCGCGCTCTGCTCCACGGGGAACGAGAAAGTGAAGCCGAGCTTCAAGTCGCCGTGCTCAGGGTGGTGCTCCGCGAGGAACTGCTTCACCTTCTCCGCCAAAAACGAAAACAAGGCGTCGCTGGTGGAGTGCTGCATCAACTCCGCCGGGACAGGGTTCTTGCTCTGCTTCAAGTCAAACGTGTGGTCGCCGTTGAGGTGGATCGAGCACACCCGGAAGTTGGTGCCGCCCATGTCGGCGGCCAAGAAGAGTCCCTTTTCCTTTCCCGTGGGGATCGAGGTGACAAAGGTGGGGATCATGGGCATGTACTCGCGGGCGGGGGTTTCGTAGGCGAGCCCGGCGTCCATGGAGCTGAGGAAGTGGTTGGTGGCCTTGCAGAGAAAGGCCTTGTCGATGGCGAAGTCTGCCTCGATTTGCTCGAGCGCCCGTTCCAAGGAGGAGTTCATGGTGAGTGCAGGACCGGAGGCTCGAAACCCGCCATTGTTTAGGGGTGAGAGGGAAGGGGGAGTGGGCTGGGTAGAAGCTGGAGCGGGCAGTGGAAGTGGGGCTGTGAAAGTGGGGCAAAGCGGGCACAAAGTGGGGCAGTGGAAGTGGGGCAAAGTGGGGCACAAAGTGGGGCAGTGGAGGTGGGGCAAAGCGGGGCCCATGGGCAAAGTGAGACACTTGACCACCCCAAACCTATCTTTTGCGCTCACTCCGGCTCACAATCTCTACGTGTCATCACCGTCACCCAACTACCTTTCCCTTCCGCGTCGTGCCATCGCTTTTCATTCATGTACGCTCGTCACACAGCCAACGGGTAGCTCCCCGCCCAGTCGTAAATCTCCGCCTTCACCGCATCCAACTTGTCGTTGGGGCCCGACACGGCCGCCTTAAAGTCCTTCAACTTGTTCGCCTCCTTTGGAAGCAGCGCCTGAATCAGCTTCGCCTCCGCCACGGCAAAGTCAATGTACTTGACGATGCGCGCAAAGTCCTCCTCGCCCATTCCGCGTGTGGTCATGGCCGGCGCGCCAATGCGCACGCCGCCGGGCACCAACGCCAGCTTGTCGCCCGGAATCAGATTCTTGTTCAAGGCAATGTTGATGCGCTCGCAAATGGCCTCCACGCGCGCGCCGTCAATCTGCTTGTCGCGCAACAGCACGAGCACCATGTGCGAGTCGGTGCCGTTGGACACGAGGCTGAAGCCCCGCGCCAAAAACTCCGTCTCCAACGTCTTGGCGTTGCGCAAAACCTGCGTCTGGTACTCCTTGAACTCGGGCAGCGCCGCCTGCTTCAACGCCGTCGCCAACGCGGCAATCGTGTGGTTGTGCGGGCCGCCCTGGTGGCCCGGGAAAACACTAAAGTTGATGGGGCCCTCGAGGTCGTAGTGCACCTCCTGCCCCGATTTCGGGTTCACGCTGCGTACCCCGCGCCTAAAGAAGATCATGGCGCCCCGCGGGCCTCTGAGCGACTTGTGCGTCGTGGTGGTGACAATGTCGGCGTACTCAAACGGCGACGGAATCACCCCCGCCGCCACCAAGCCCGAAATGTGCGCCATGTCCACAACCAAGTACGCGCCCACCTTGTCGGCAATCTCGCGCATGCGCCGGTAGTCAATGAGGCGGCAGTACGCCGAGGTGCCCGCCACCAACACCTTGGGCCGGAACAACACAGCCGTTTTCTCCAACATGTCGTAGTCAATGAGCCCAGTCTCGAGGTCCACGCGGTAGGGCATGGTTTCAAAGTAGGTGGAGACGGCGCTAATCTTGCGCAGGTCCGTTTGGTAGCCGTGCGACAAGTGGCCGCCGTGGGGCAAGTCCAACCCCATCAAACGCTCGTGCGGCTTCATGATGGCCTGGTACACCTGCAAGTTGGCGGGGGACCCGCTCAACGTCTGCACATTGACGCCCCACTTGTCCTCCGACACGCCAAACGCCGCGAGGGCACGCTGCTGGCACAAAGTCTCCATGCGGTCAATCTGCTCGTTGCCGCCGTAGTAGCGCGCGCCGGGGTAGCCCTCGGAGTACTTGTTGCACATTGGGGTGCCCAAGGCGTCGAAAACCGCCTTTGTAGTGAAGTTCTCGCTCGCAATGAGCACAATCAGGTGCTTCTGGCGGTCCACCTCGGCGGCGATGATGGCGTCCACCTCGGGATCCAGCGCCTTGAGGGTGTTCTCGACGAGCTGCAAGTGGGTATTGGAGAGGGCGTAGGGCATGGGGGTGCAGGCGCGCGCCCGGTTTTATAGTGGGCGCGGAGTCACCCACTGTACACGAGTCATTAATGAGTCACGTGGGGTAGGAAAAGAGAGTGGGGGTGGGGCACTGAAGTGGGGCAGCGGGGCAGTGGGGCAGTGGAGCAAAAAGGTGGGTAGTAAAGTAAGGCACACCAACCGCGCGGCTGAGCTCTGTAATAAGCGTACGTGCGTGTGGCTTGGGGCGAGAGTGAGTACACTCGAACCTGGGCCGCACCAATCACGCATTGTCGATCTCTATGTTAAATGGACCGCTGCAGCTCTAACAAACTCATTCGTGTTTTCAAACCTCAAGTGTTGGAGCTTCATTCTAGCCGTATATTAGCCCGTCGTATGGTGTCCTGTCGTCGTACAAACCGTCGTACAACCTGTAGTATACCGTCCACGCCGTTTAGCTTAACGACGAACCCAACTTCTTAACCGGGCTCTAGATCTATCCAGACCCTCACGATGTACAGCATTGATTTCAATTGATTTAACTAATTCTGAAGATTGACGATACATTTACGTTTGCACCCACCCATTTTTGCGGCATTCTTTTGCGTACTTTCAAATCTCATCTGTCATATTGAACTCGCAATCCTTACTTTCCCTCGCCTTTCAGGTGTGGCGCCTGCCTCGACTCTCGATCCGTCACCATTCTTCTCTATCCGCAATCGAAGCGTACTCAGTCACAATGCATTCAACTACTGACTCGAGTCGTCTCAAGCCTCTATACATGCTCCGTCCTACACCTGTCCAATGTCATGTATTGACGTCAGTAGAGCGTCACTCTCAAACGATGCGAAACGGCCAACTTGGGAACCACCACGCACAAGCAGCTTAAGCCGCTAAGCGTGAACAGATATAGATTATAGTTGGAGTAGTGGGTGCTAACCAAAAACAACCCAATGGGCACCAACATCAAGAACTTCTTGGTGGGGGTGTACTGGTCACCATTGTCAATTTGCTCCCACATGGTCAAGTTGTCGTACGCGCCCAGGTTGAAGGCGAAGGGCGTGCCCTTGACCTGGTGGAACATGATGTACGAGCCAATGTTGTACGTCAAGTTGGTCAAAGTCCAGCGCCAGTCATTGTCAAAGACGGTCAAAAAGTCGAAAAACAACTTTGTGAAAACAATCAAGACAATGTGAATCACCCACGCGCCCTTGTAGTGCACCCAGTCGGCGTTCAAGTTGGGGTTGAGCAGCTGGTCTATTTTCGTGTCCAACGTGTCGGGCTCGAGGTGCTGGATGATCGACAGCGACCGCCGCTTGCGAGTCATGACGACATTGTGCGCCTTGTACTCCTCAAAGTCCCCAGTGTGTCTCCGCTTGGGACTGCCAACGGTGCTCATGTTACCCGAAAAGTCACGTGGTCGCCACACCATTGCTCCACAAGGCGCCCAGGTGCCACCCGCTCGCCGTCACCGCCACCCACGCGCCCGCCGCGCCGTCGGGCGCAGCCAATTGCTTTGGCACAGTGACTCGTCCCCCGCTCTCGTCCCCCACCTCCCCCACATTGCCCAACCCCAAGCACCCGTTGCGCGATGACTCCAAGCCCCAGCTGTACAACGCCCCGCCGTGCGTGAGTGCCAAGTAGTGGTAGTCCCCGGTGGCGACCTGCGCCACATTGTCAAGCGGTATTCTCTGCGGGGCGGGGTCGGGGAAGGTGCCGAGGAGCACGGCGCCAGAGTCGGTGAAGACGGAGAATTGCTTGTGGCAGCCGCTGAGCCGCGTGAACTGGATCTCGACGCCTGTGTTTTGTTCCTCGGTTTTTAGCCACTTGTTGTAGGCGTTGAGCCCTCTCTCTTGCCCCGCGTCATCATGCCCCGCGTCGTCTTGCCCCGCGTCGTCCTGCCCCGCGTCGTCTTGCCCCGCGTCGTCCTGCCCCGCGTCGTCTTGCCCCGCATCGTCTTGCCCCGCCCCCGCTCTGCCCCTCCGCGCGGCGTCCCCCGCATTCACCTCGTAACAGTACAACTTCCCCCCGCTAATGTACACCACGCGGTCCACGAGCGCAACAAAGTCAGTCACTTTCCGCGCAATCTTGAAGCACGGCGCCTCAGCAAACCCATCAACGAGCACTGTCCGGCAGCACCACGCAACGAGCATCCCATCAACAATGGCCGCCGAGAGGTTCCACCCCGCCTTGGCCTTGGAAATGTGCCCCTCCACCGAAAGCCGCAACGGCACCCCGAGGTACATGTCCGCGTTGCCCGTGTCCCACGTGTAGAGCCTGTTTTCGCTGCTCAACGCTATAAAGTGCAGCCGTCCGCTCAGCACAGACACCAACTTGGCGCCGTCTGGCGTGCGTGCCCGCGTCGTGTACTGGAACTCTCTGAGCCCCGGCGGGAAAACGAGTCGTTCGGGCGGCGCCGTCGTTGTTGGCGCTGGCGACTCAGCGTCCTTTCTGAGCGGCCCTGGCGGAAAATACGCCATGGTGCCGCGAAAGTTTCCACCCGTGGAGTACACGTTCCCACGGCACAAGTACTGAAAGCTGTAGCCGCCCGCCAGGACCTGCTGCACGGGCCAGCTCTCTGTTTCGAGCTCGTGGGGCAAGTGCACGCCAAAACCGTAAACCAGCCGTTTTTCCTCGGGGACGTCCTTCATCGGGAACCCCAAACGGCCGTGAAGCAGCAGCCCCCACGTGAAGAGGCGGATGCGTCGCGAGCAGCGGTCGAGGAAGCGCTGCTTGCAGTCGCGCTCGACAGCCTCGCCAAAGACGGCCTCCATCAAAAAGTGGTAGATTTCCGAGGTGTCGAGCTGGCGGCGGAGGGAGCGGCACACGCGCATCAACGCCAAGACATCCAGCGGGGCCAAATAGCGGCACACGAGCACGAGCACGTCGGTGCCCAACTCGGAGAGCGGCATCCTATATAAAGGCAAAAGTTCCGACCTTCCCGGATGCAGCGCAGCGTGTTCCTCTTTGTGCCCAACGTGATAGGCTACGTGCGTGTGCTCACGGCGGTCTTGTCCTTCTGCACAATGCGGGGGCACCCCAAGTGGACGCTTTTGCTCTACGGCGTACTGGGGTTCCTCGACGCCTTTGACGGGTACGCGGCGCGCAAATTCAACCAGGGCACCCGCTTCGGCGCCGTATTAGACATGGTCACCGATCGCTGCGCCACGAGCTCGCTCATCTGCTACTTGTGCGTGCTCTACCCGCTGTTTTGCGTGCCCTTCCAGTTGCTCGTGCTGTTGGACTTGGCGTCGCACTACATGCACATGTACGCCATGTTGACCGCGGGGCTGCTGTCGCACAAGGAGGTGGACGAGCTGCTGCGGCTCCTAACGTTGTACTACACCAACCGCAATGTGCTCTTTTGCGTGTGCTTGGTGAATGAGTTGTTCTACGTGGCGCTCTACCTCCACTACTACAGCTTCTTCTGGTTGGGCACGGCGTTGGCGTGGGCCAGCGCGCCCATCTGGCTCTTCAAGCAGGTGGCCAACGTGGTGCAGTTGCAGAAGGCCGCAATCATTTTGGCGATCAAGGACACCGAGGACAGGAAGGACAGGACGGCCTAGGAATGTATGAGCAGTAGACGGGAGTAGTCTGGCGGTGGGTCGTGGGGTCGTGGAGTAGTGAGGCGGTGGGTCGTGGGGTCGTGGGGTAGCGGGGCACGCGGGGTACGCGGGGCACGCGGGGAAAGTGATTGTGGGGCACGCGGGGCGATGAAGGGCGAACAAAGGATCAGTGCAATTGCGCTGAAATTGTTGTTGAGTTGATCGAAAAAATCGGTGTCAAGGTTGCTGTTTACGCGATCGGGCGTGCGAAAGGACTTTCAGCCAGCGTATGAATCGATAAAATAAACGATTGCAAGTCAATCGCCCGTTGTCGATAAAAGTTGCGATTGAATTTTGAAATGGGAGCAATTTACACAATGCTTTGAAAAGATGGGATTTCACAATCGAAAGGAATTTTGTCAATATCTCGAGACATGTAGTGGAGTTTGTCAAAATCAAAAAAGCGATTAGTGTCCAATCGCTGTCGTTAGTTCCAGCAAAGCAAGCTCAATCAAATCCCACCAGACTCTACTAACAATACAAATGCCAATATGCTTTGATACATGCTTCAATGTGTCCCACCGCTTCGTGCCTTTGATGTAGTCAATGGGCTCCTTTCACCTGGAGCCGCTTGATCTGGTCCTGGTCTCCACATAAAATGGCCTGGGCCAAGACATTCTCCCTCACCTTTTCAGCCTCCTCGCTCCCCAAGTCCCGCATAATCTGCACAAGCAACGTTGCCGCTTCCACCGCCAAGTCCAGGAAACCGAGCGTCTGCGCATACTGGAGCTGCTGCCACACTGTGGAAAAAGCGCGCGGGGCGAGCCCCGCGTCCACCACCAACAGCGCCCGCACAAGGCTGAGCTCTGTGCTGAGCCGTAAGTTGAGCCGCTCGTACTCGGACCCCGCGAGCAGTTCGCGGCACTCGGCGAGCGCCTCGGGGTAGTTGCCCACGGCGCACTGCGCGCGGGCCTTGGCCACTGCCCCGCACGGCGTGCGGGGCAGCGCGGGGGCATAGGCGTCCCCCAAGTGGGGCACCCCCACGTTCCTCCACACCTCCGCGAGGAGCGCACACGCCTTGGGAAACCCGTCCTTGTGGTCGTGGATGGCAATGTACATGGCCTTGAAGGCGCTCTCGAGCTGCTCGTTGAGCGCTGCCCCGCTTTTGAGCATGGTCTCCACCTCAAACTGCGACGTCATCGCCGAGAGCAGGAGCAGGAGGCTCTGCAGCTTGCTCACGAGAAACTGCAACAAGCGCAGCTCGCTGTTGTGCGTGTACGCCTCGTTGGCCCACAAGTGCGGTTTCTGACGAATGAAGTTGAACAACCACGAGAGAATGTACGTGAGTGAAGCGTCGTCCCTATTTTCGCGCGCCACCGAAATGGCCTCGTCGATGGCGTCCAACGCCTTGGCGTCCTCGCCAAAGTGCTCGTGCAACGACGCCTTGGAGATGAGCGCAAAGTGGTAGAAAAACTTGGACCCTTTCGACACCATGTAGTCGAAGTACTGGTGCAACGAGTCGAAGCAGCCGTGGTAGTCGTTTTCGTCGAGGCTCTTGAGGTACTTAAGATAGTGAACCAGCGGGTTCTGCGGCATGGCCATGGCCCGTAGCTGGTTTCGGAGCTCGGGCGTTGTGACGGCATACTTTTCGAGCATTTTGATCTGTGTGCGTTCGGGCTCGTTTGCGGGTTCGTGGGCTCCAAAGACTGTGTCCTCGCTGTCCGACCTGAATCTTTGAATGTGTTTGAGCAACTCAATCACCTCGTCGAGCTCCAAAAGCGCAAACGCTGTGGTGTAGTGTTTTGTCATTTTCCCCAAAAACGACCGTGACGACAACTTCCCGCTCGCGGCATAGGATGACTCGACAACCATTGAGTCGACGGCCTCTACGCAGTTTGTGAGTCCTGCCACGTCCTCGAGCGCCCAAAACACCTGCGATAGGTGCCGCACGGCGTCCTCGTGGCTTTGCAACTGGGTGCAAATTTCCAGGAGCAGCGGATCGGACTCTACAGCGTGCGCCACCAGTTTCTCCATGCGGTCCACGACGAATTCGAGAATGGCAGCGCGGTGCAGGCCGTGGACAACGTAGTATTGTAGCAAGAGAATGTCGGCGAGCCGCTGAGGAGACACATCCCGGTATATCATGCGCTGTGTGCACTACTCTTCGTCCAGACTAAGTGCAATCTCGGGCATCTCAAACTCCGAGTCATCTGACTCTGAGACTTTAGATTCTTTTGCGAGGCTAAGGTCAATTTTGGGTTTTTTGGCGGGGGGCTCGGCGTCTGGTTCCACTTGTGCCGTCTCGTTTATGCGTTCCGTAACTGTGGGGAACGTTATAGGAGCAGAGGGGTCCACAATTTTCGCTTCGATCTCGCTTTCCTTGGCCTGAACTTTGTCTTCACTGGTTTCCTGAAGTTTTGCCTCACTGGCCTCAACTTTGGCTTCACTGGCCTCCTGAATTTTGCCTTCACTGGTCTCCTGAATCTTGGCCTCGCTGGCTTCCTGAAATTTGACCTCCTTGACATCCAGAAAGCTCACTTCACCGGCCTCAGGCTTGGCGATCAGCGAGATGACTTGAAACTCCACAGTCTTTTCTCCTTCTTCCTTCTCTTCCTTCTCCTCCTCTTCCTTCTCTTCTTCGTCCTCTTCCACCACGCCGTCAAAGTCGTCCTTGGCCTTTGAGACGGCGGGCAACCTCGGGTTTATAAGCAAGTGCACGGCGCCGTCCCGGGACTGTAGCTTTGTCGCCAACAGCACGAGCACGTCGCCGTGGCGCGGCTGGTAGACGAGAAGCCCGCCGATAATTTGGGACACCAAGTCGGCAATCTGCGCCAGGTGCGGCGCCTCGGCGAACCGCACAGCGTTCCGCGAGAGCCACCTGACGAGTCGCTGCACGATGTTGGGCGTTGGCGTGGCGCGCACAACGAGACATTCGAAGAAGCCGAGAATCGACGCGAGCCGCACGCTGCTGGCCGCCTTGAACACGGTCTTTTGGTGCACTGCGTCGAGCGTTTCTCCCTCCAATAAGATAATGGCTGTTTCGGCAAACTTCTGGAGAGAGCCGTCCTGGATGTACCCCACTAGTTTGGCAAACGAGGCCACTGTCGCGAGGAGCACCGAGAGCTCTTCCCTGCGGCTCAAGACGCACTGCCTGTCCACTCTGAGGCCATTCATGGGCACGAGCAACTCCACGGACGCCAAAATGTCCCCCCAAAAGAGCACCAAGGACGGTCCAAACTTCTCGGTGAGCGCCGCCAAAAAGCGGCACAAGAGGGCGTGGCACTGGCCCAACGACGCCACCACGGCGTCCTTGACGCTGGCGTCGCGCACGACGGGCCGAAAACCGAGGATGTTGGTGTTGATGGAGCACGCAAACTCGGCCAATTTGGCCAACTTGCCAATGGGCACCTTCACAGTGATTGGCGTGGGCGACGTAGCAAACACCTCCAAGAGAACGAGCGCCGTCTCCAAGCGCGCGGCAATGGCGTCGAACGTGGCGAGGTTGCCCACGCTGACACTCAAGGCTGGGAAAATCGACTCGGACTCCACCTGGAAAAAGTCGAGGCTCTTTTTCAATGACTCGTCGCCGTCAAACGCCAAAAACGAGTCGAAGATGCAGAAAAGACGCACAACCTCGCGCACCACGCTGTCAATCTCGCGCGCCCACACCAACTCTGGTGTTTCGCGCTCCACCAAGGGAAGCGCCACCAACGCGGCGAAAACGGTGCGCTTGTACGCGCGCGACTCGGAGTCAATGTCGCCCAAAAGAGCGTGCACCTTCCGCCGCACCTTGGTGGCCACTGTGCGGGCCGCGGTCGGGTGCAACGCCACCAACTCGGCCAAAAAGGGCAACACCGCGAGGGGCTGCGGCTCGATTTTCGCGAGCAACGCCGCAAAGAGCCGCTGGAGGTGCGGGGTCAACACCTCGCGGGCCAACGTCTGGTCGCTGCGCGCGATGCTACACAATTTAGCCACTGTTTCTATGGAGCTGGTCAAGACGGCGCCGGCGGTGGACTCGAGCTCCACCACGGCGAGCAACTGGCCCAAGAGGCGGGCGCCGTCGGCGGCCACCACGTGGGGCTCCAAAAGCGCGTGGATGGCGCAGGCGCCGCGCCACTTGTCGCGGGGCGGCCCGCGGCACTGCGCGAGGGCGGCGGCCACCGCCAGTGAGGAGTCCATTGAGATGAGGTCACGTGAGTATCACGCGCAAGTCACGCGCGTGTCACGCGACTTTAATTAAAGGCAAAGGGCTGGTAGGGCCGGCCCTCGCCCTCAAAGAACTTGGACATGGACTCGACCCAGTGCAAGCGCAACGAGTGCAACATGGCGGAGGTGCCCTCCATCAACACCAAGATGCACACGGTCAAGACAAACCACATGCCAAACAAAAACACCGTCATGGCCACGCCCACGGGCCCCGTCATGCCAAAGGCGTTGCTGATGGTCATGGTCCACAAGACCGACGACAACTGCGCGTGCGCGAGCGAGAGCGCCCACAAGCGGAGGTACGACGCCGTGTGCGACACGCAGTTGAGGCAAAACTCAATGGTGTGGATCACCTGGTGTATCATAATGTCGCCAAAGGACTCCTGCTCCTCGTCGTCGTGGAGCGCGCGGTAGCCCTTGTCCATCTGGCGCTTCAAGTAGAGCGGCTTGACGAGCACCAACCAGGGCACGCAAATGAGCGCCACAACCACGAGAAACACCTGCACGCCCGCCTGTCCGCTGTACAAGGTCTCGGCCACCTGGCCCGGCGCCAAGAACATGTTGATGAGCATGTTGAGCAAGCCCGGCGGCTGCGCGCCCACGGCAAACCAGTCCACGCACCACTTGTACACGATGCACACGCTCAAGTAGCCAAAGATGCCCTGCATGAAGATGAGGCCGGGCACGAAGTTGCCGACAATGTCAATGGTTTTCCCAAAGTAGAGTGCGTTTGCCAACGAGAAAAAGTACAGGTAGGTCATGTGGAGGTAGCCCATCAACACCGAGAGCTTCATCTTGTACGAGTTTGTGAAGAGCAACGCATTCTCCGTGCCGTGCCACGCGGGGTCGAGGCCAAAGGCGTAGACGCCGCGCTGCGTGGCGCGCACCGTCTCGCCCGGGCGGAACGCGGGCCACAGCCAGCCCGAGGGCAAGAGCGTCATCAGCTTCAGAAACAAGTCGTTGTAGAGGAGCCCCGTGTACATGGAGAAGACGCCCATGAGCAAGAGCACGTAGCGGCCGCTGAAGGCCATGTCGAAGATCTCGTCGCGCTTCATGGCGCCGATGCGGCGCTCGTGCCACACCAACACCGCTGCGGCGAGCGCCATGAGGAAGCCGTGGCCCAAGTCGCCAAACATGATGGCAAACATGAACGGGAACGTGACGATGGTGGGCAAGCCCGGGTTCACCTCCTGGTAGCTCGCCACGCCGTACGTGTCGCAGATGCTCTGGAACGCCAGGGTGAACTTGTTGGTGCGGTGGAACGTCGGCGGCGTCTGCGCCGTGTGCAACACATTCACCACCGCGGGCATGCGGAGGCGCTGCGCTCGCTCGGACAAGGCCTGCACGTCTTGGGCGGGCACCCAGCCCTCGGCAATGAGGGTGCGGCGCGAGTTTTCAAAGTCGCAGAGGTTCATGGCGCGGTACACCGCCTGCTCGCGCGCCACGACGCGCCACCAGCGGCCCAAGTCGCGCAGCACCGCGGCGAGCTCGGCCGCGAGCGCGCTGTCCGTCTGCGCCACCACGGTGGCCAAGTCGGCCAAGTCGCGGTCCACCTCGGCCGCCTGCTTCTGGCGGCCCGCGGCGGCGGCGTCCACGGCGTAGAGCCGCGCGCCCAACGCCTCGCACACCCTGACGATGCGCAGGCGCACCATGTCGCCGTGCGCGAGCACAACAAAGGCCTGCGACTCGGAGTCGCCGCCCGCCGTGTGCAAGTAGACGTTGCCCCGCAACACGCGCCACAAAATCTGCTGCAACGCCGCCACGCTGCCCCGCGCCACGACCCCCGCCACGACGCTCGGGCCGTCGCCGCCGAGAAACGCATCCACGGTCGCAAGGGCGACCCGGCGCTCCGCCAACAGCCGCTGCCGCCCGTGGAGCTCCGCGCTCGCGTCGCACAACTGCCGCACGCGGCTCTCCAAAAGACGTGCGTTTTCCGCGTGGGCGTCGAGCTCGCTTTGCGGCGCCAAGGCGGCGTCGTACGGGAACTCCTTCACCGCGAGGCCGCGCAGCTCAATCTCGCCTTTCAAGTAGTTGTACAGGCGCTCCACGGCGTCGAGCGCGCGGAGCTCCTCGACAAAGGCCCGCTGGAACTCGCTGAGCGACTTGTTGAGGTCTACGAGGTGGAGCACCGCAAGGTCCCCAATCTGGTGGAAGAAGGCACGTGCAATCTCCGCGGGGACGCAGAGCTGCACGAGGGACATGTCCGCGGAGCCTGGCGTTAGTGGGGGTGGACATACGGAAAATGGCCTCTGACATGGTGGTCACGTGTTAGGTGCAGGCCTCAGTGCCCACTAATCGTCAAGCCTGTAGCGAAGCCGCACTAAGTGATGAAGTTGAGCACCAAGTAAAAGTCGCACTCATGAAGTAATATAGTTGAGACTAAGTAATTGAAGTCGCACTCATGAAGTAATATAGTTGAGACTAAGTGATTGAAGTTGCACTCATAGAGTATTTCAAGTTGAGCACTAAGTCATTGAGGTGGAACATAGAGTAGATTGAAGTCGCACTCATGAAGCAATTAAAGTAGAGTAGTCGACCCTGGAGTAATTCAGTCGAGCACTAGTCATTGGAGTTGACCCATGAATCAAGTCAAGTTGAGACAAAGTGATTGAAGTCGAGCAGTGGAGTATTGAAGTCGAGCACTAGTGATTGAAGTCGAGCACTAGTGATTGAAGTCGAGCCCCGGAATGTTCAAGACGAGCACTCATGAAGAACTTGAAGTTGAACACTCATGAGGTAGTTCAATGAAGCCTAGCGGCTCATGTTTCAACATTGTATTTGAGTCGAGCGGCTCGTGAAATCACTATTTAGTTCGAACCGAGCGGCTCGTTAATTCACATTTTGATTCAAGTCAACAGCTAACGTAAATGAAATTAGGCCGAACAGCTCATGACATTACCTTTTATTCAAATTCAGCGGCTCATGATTTCACAATTTGGTTCGAGTCGAACAGCTCATGAAGTCACATTTCATTAAATCCAGCGGCTCATGAACACTTCACTTCGAGTCGAACAGCTCATGAAGTCACATTTAATTAAATCCAGCGGCTCGCAGCCTCAGGTGATTGATCCATTGACGAACAACTCACGAATACTCATCGCTTTCGTATCGGCTAGAGTTTATTGACAGCTCAATGACTAACGGTAAAGTGGGTACGCATCAACAAATGGGCAAGTAGGCCACACAAAGTGAGCCATCACTTGCACTTACAACTTTCAATTTCGTCGATGACCCCAAGTCAACCGACACAAACAACGATTGTCAAGTGTCAACCAGCAGCACACTTTCCAAGTGTCCTCTGCAACCAATGCGACTAAAGGCTTTCCCAAGACCCCATCAATTGTTACAATCTTGTGTTGTTTGTTGCTTCATCGATCTCAAGAGACCCGTGTATACCCGGTATATCTACGACCTTCTAAACCAATTGACAAAAGGAGCTGGTGATGCGAGACCAAATGGCGATTCATCAAATCAATGAACCTATCTCGCAAAGGCCGGTGCAATGACAAAAGGCGATGCCGAATCAATATCAATGACGCTGATTTATCTTTACAATTTTGCTTTGCCCGAAACAATGGCTTGGTCAACATCCCGAGATGAGGATGAGCCCTGCACATGAGGAACTTGGTTGTACTTAACCATGGCAAGGTCCCCGCCGACTCCATAGTAGATTGTGACTTCGATCCGGTTTCGGATGCCCTCGTTTGCATACTGCAGAGCTCCTCGCTGCTTCAAATCTCGCAAATCGCCAAAGACGGCACCACCAGCGACCTACTAGCGTTCGAAAGCGACTCAAACGTCGTCTCATTCAAATGTTTCCCCGAACTGGCGGAGCTAGCCGTGGTGCTCGAGAACGGCGACATCATTTTGGGCAACCACGAGCAAAACACCGTGGAAATTGTCGGGCTGTTGGACGCTGGCATCTTGGCTGCGCGCTGGGCGCCCGACGAGACCGCGGTGACAATAATCACAAAGAGCCACGCCGCGGTGACTCTCTCGCGCGACTTTGAGCCATTGTGGGAACACCAGATTGACTCGGCCGACGACTCAGAGTCATTGTCCCAGAACGTGAGTGTGGGGTGGGGCAAGAGCGAGACACAGTTTAGGGGCAAGGGCGCCAGGGCGCTCGAACGCGAGAAAACAGCCTTGCGCCACGCGGGCCTCAGCCTGGACGAATTGAGGGACCCCACGTTAAACGTGGTGGAGAGGGGCATCTTGAGTGACAATGATGACGCCTCGGCACACATTAGCTGGCGCGGCGACTCAGACTACGTCAGTGTGTCCAATCAGACCCAGGGCGCGCGAAGAATCCGCGTCTTTGACAGAGACGGCGCATTGTACTCAGTTTCTGAGCCTGTAGACGCCTTGGAGCCGCCCATCGCATGGAGACCGCTGGGCCCGCTCATTTCGGCAGTGAGAAAAGACGACGTTATCTTTTTCGAAAAGAATGGGTTGAGACACGGCGAGTTCCACGCTCCCAACGTTACAGCGTTGCACTGGTCGTGCGGCAGCGACGTTTTGGCGTTGCAGGGCCCCGATGCTGTGCTGTTTTGGACGTGCAAAAACGCACACTGGTACTTGAAGCAGACGGTTCGGGTCAAGGCGGACTTTGTCCGGTTCCACCCTGAAAAGCCGCTTCGGTGCTTGATTGGCTCCAGCGATACGCTCCATATTGTGGATTTCGCGTACACAACGAGCCACAACGGCGGCACCGTGGCGGTCATTGACGGAAAGGTTGCCAAAATCACCCCGTTTTCCGTGGCCAACGTCCCGCCTCCCATGGCGTTTGAAGAGGTGGATTTTGAGGACAGCATCACGGCCATTGCCACGAAAAAGGGCGCTGTAGCCGCCTTGACCAACGGTGTGTTGAAGCTCTGGACCGGTCTGATGAAGGACGTGGCTGCCGTTCCTGGCCGCCAGATTGCGTTTGTGGGCGACAAGATTGCCGTTTTGGGCGACGAGCTTTCCCTCGTGGGTGAATCTGGAGCAGAGAAGGTGGAGTTGCCCAAAAAAGCTGTCCTTCTCAAGTCTGGAGAAACGTCGTATGTGGAGCTCGTGGACGGGTCAGTTTACGAAATTGGGGAGTCCTTGCGGCATGTCGGGAAACTCCCCAGTCTCTGCGAGGATTTCGACGTGGAACCCCAAGGGTCTCTTGTTTTCGGGCTCACTTCCCGAGGCAAGCTCCACTGCAACAGCCAGCTCGTGGCCAGCGGTGTCTCCTCGTTCAGGCTCACGCTGAGCCATCTCCTCTTCACCTCGGTGCGCGGGCAGCTCTGTTTTGTGCACTTTAGCAACTGCGAGGACCCGGCGTACTACGATGAGTTGCTCAAAGTGCTGGAGACGGACGAGCGAGTCAGGGAGATTGAGCGCGGGCTGCTTTTGGTGACGTGCGTGGAGGAGAAGTCGCTTGTTGTTTTGCAGGCCCCTCGCGGCAACCTAGAGACTGTGAGTCCGCGGATCATGCTTTTGAACCAGGTGAGACGCTTCATTGACGCGGGCAACTACAACAAGGCGTTCCACATTTGCAGGACGCACAGAATCGACTTGGATCTCTTGCACGACTACGACCCGGCCAGGTTTGCCAGCAGCGTCGAGGAGTTTGTTGTCCAGATTGACAAGGCGGAGTACATTGACCTATTCCTTTCGTGTCTCATTGACGAGAATGTGGCGCAGACAAAGTACAAGGACTCGCTTGGGGACACCGATGCGGAGGCTGTGGAGGGCAAAGTGAATGCCGTGTGCAACGCTCTTCTTGAAGTTTTGAAGGACAAGCCGCATCTCTTGCAGTGCCGCTTCACTGCGTTGGCGTGTCAGAAACCGCCGAACTTGGAGGGGGCGCTTTCTCTTGTTGAGGAGATTGAGAGCGGGGTCGACGAGCTGGTGACGCATCTCTGCTTCCTCCTCGACTCTGAGCGGCTCTACACCGCCGCGTTGGAGCACTACAACCTCCGTTTGGCGCTCATGTTTGCGGAGAAGTCGCAGATGGACCCCAAGGAGTACATTCCTTTTTTGCAGGAGCTCGACCGGCAGGGCGAGGTGCGCCGCAAGTTCATGCTCGACGACCATTTGAAGCGGCGGGAGCGGGCGTTGCGGTGGGCGCTTGAGCTTGACTTTGGCGAGTTCAAGGAGTACACCGTGAAGCACGCCTTGTACAAGAGCGCGCTTGCGCTTGTGGAAGGGCAGCAGTTTGACGCGGTGATGGCGATGTACGCCGAGTGGCTCCGGGACCAGGGCAGCCACGTGGACGCTGCGCTTGCGTTTGAGTACCTTGGGCGGGACGAGGCGCTTGAGAGCTACGTTGCGGCGAAGCGGTGGCGCGAGGCGGTGTCGCTTTTGAAGCAGCGGGGGCAGCCGCTTGCGGAGAAGGCCGAGCAGATGGCGCGGGTTCTCGAAGGGGACCACAGGTACGGCGACGCTGCGGAGATCCGGCTCCACGTTTTGCACGAGCACGAGGCGGCCGTGGCGCTCTTCTGCAAGGCGTACCGGTTTGGCAGTGCGCTGCTTGTGGCGAGCGAGCAACCTGGGACGGTGCGGGTGTTGGACGAGGGGATCAACGAGCAGTTTGGCAACGTGGCGGAGTTTGCCGCGGACTGCAAGGCGCAGCTCGAGGCGCAGCTCAGGCGGTTGCGGGAGCTCCGCGAGAGGCGCGAGGAGCGTGGCGGCGAGGAGGTTGCAGACGACGTTTCCGTTGTTGCGTCGGAGGCGCTGACGGCGTCGTTTCTCACGCGGTACACGGGCAAGACGCGGGGCACGGCGCAGAGCGGGGCGCTGCGGCGGACGGCCAAGAACAAGCGGCGCGAGGAGCGCAAGCGCGCGCAGGGCCGCAAGGGCACTGTCTACGAGGAGGAGTACCTTTTGCAGAGCGTGGGGCGGTTGGCGGAGCGGCTCAACGGCACGGCGCCCGACGCGGCCGCGGTGGTGGAGGCGTTGGTGCGGCGGGGCCGGGTGACGCAGGCGCGGCGGCTCCAGCGGGACGTGGGCGGCTTGTTCGACTACTTGGGCACGCACATGGACGAGATCTACGCGCAGAGCGCCGCGAGCCGGCAGCGTGTCGGCGGCGACGGGCAGGAGTACTACGTGGAGGCGGTGGCGCGGCCCCGCTTGGCGGCGTTGCCCCGCGTTGGGGTGGTGGACTTTTGACCTGCACAGCCAATACATGTCGTACCTCACGGGCGTGCTCCTGCGGGGCACGCTGGAGGAGGAGACCATCAAGACGCTTGCGGACCGCTTGCAGCACGCGACGCTCGCCGCGGACCGGCGCTCGGCGGTGTTGGGGCTCAAGTCGTTCAGCCGGCAGTTTCGCGAGGCCGTGATTGAAAACGGCACGCGCGGCCTCATTGCGTGTCTCCACAGGGACACCGCCGATCTGGGCGTGGTGCGCGCGGTGCTCGAGACGTTTTTGGTGCTTTTGCTGCCGGAAAGGGAGAAGGCGCAGCGCGTGCAGAGCGGCAAGTACCCGCTGCCGCTCGCCGGCGGCGTTGCCACGGACCAGTTCCTGGTGTGGATCGCGGACGAGCTCCTTCTGAGCGCGGAGAACGTGGCGCTCCTCGTGGACGTGCTCGGCGACCACGGCGGCTTCCACGAGCGCATGTACGCGCTCCAGCTCCTCGAGGCGGTGGTGGCGCTCCGGCAGCTGCGGGCGCGGGCGAGCGTGGCCGCGGTGCCCACCGCGGTGGCCACGTTGGTGCTGTTGCTCGCGGACCGCAGCGAGGCGGTGCGGGACGAGGCGGTGTTGCTCCTCACGGCGTTGGCCCGCGGCAACTTTGGCATCCAGAAGTTGATTGCGTTCCAGAACTGCTTCGAGGCGCTTTTCGGCATTGTGCGCGAGGAGGGCGGCCTCCGCGGGTCGGTGGTGGTGCACGACTGCCTCGTGCTCGTGCACAGCTTGCTCGCCTTCAACGCGCTGAACCAGGTGTTCTTCCGCGAGGCCGGCTGCATCGCGCGCTTGGGCGCCTTGTTGGACGAGCTCGTCGACAGCTTCCACTGGACGCCGCAGCGCGTGCGCAACGCGGACATCGCCCTCGGCATCTGCAAGAGCCTCGTCGACGAGGGCAACCCGCACACTACCGCCAACCAGAACGCCCTCGCCCCCGTGTTCTTGACCGTCATGAGGGTGGCCTTCTCGCCCGAAACACACGGCGCCGTGCGCGACACGGCGCTCCGCGTGCTCGGCGACGTGATGGCGGGCAACGACGAGATGCAGCTCCGCTTCTGCAACGTCGACGTCCCTTACACGGACCCCAGCGCGCCCCTGGCCCGCGCCAGCGGGCCCTGCGCGGCGCCGCTCGTGCTTCTCAGGTGGGCGCTCGAGATCGACTCGGTCCACTTCTTCCGCCTCCGCCTCGCCGCGGCCTACTGCTTGGGCTGCGCCTTCAAAAACAACTCCGAGTACAAGCTCGCCTTCATCGCGGACCAGGCGGCCTTGGCGGACCAGGGGGACCTGGGGGACACCGCGCCCAACCTCTTCCGCATCCTCATGGCGTACGACCCAGACACCCGGCTCAACCCGTACAGGAGCTGGTTTGCCGCGGTGACGCTCATTGCCCTCTTCGAGGACTGCCCCGAGGCGCGCGCCAGAGCGTCCGCCGTCTCGACAGGCAACGAGAGCGCGGGCGAGGAGAGGTTGCTGGCGGTGCAGGCCGTGGCGGGCATCTTGACCACCACGCTCGACGGCGACCCGCGCATCGCCGCGGGGTACCTCATGCTCTTGACGATATGGCTCCACGAGGACCTGGACGCCGTGGACGAGTTCTCGCGCGACGTGTCCGTCGTCAAGAGCATCATTGCGTACCTCCACAAGGACCCGTCCGACGCGAGCGAGATGCTCCAGGGCATGTGCGCGACGCTTTTGGGCACCGCCACGGAGTTCTGCCGCGTCGAGGGCCCCGTGGGCCGCCCGCAGCTCCACAGCATGGTGGTGCACGGCGTGGGCGTGGCCAACTACGCCGTCAAGGTGGGCGCGTTGCGCGCGTGCGCCAGCTTCCGCCTCTTTGACGTGAGCTTGGACCCGGACTTCGAGTGGGGCCCCGACAGCCTCCCGGCGGTGTACTTTGTCGCGCAGTACGTCGACTTGGTCAAGTTGACCTACTCGCGCGTTAAGGCGGCGCTCCTCCACGACCCGGCGCTCCCGCCCAAGGTGGCGGTGGACTTCGAGCGCTTGGAGGCGTTGGAGAAGGCCAACGCGGCGTTGCACGGCGAGCTCGACGCCGCGCGCGGCCAGATCGACGCACTCCTGCTGAAAGTGGCCCAAAGGGATGAGCAAATCGCAGACGCGCAGCATCGGCTCGGCAGTGTTGTGGAAACAGAGGCCCGCCTCGTCCAGGCCGAGGACTTGGCCAAGGTGTTGGCCTTGGAGCGCGACGAGCTCCAGCGCGAGTGCGACGCGCTCCGCACCGAAAAGGCCAACATGGCACGAAGCGCCGCGGAAACTGAAAAGGCCACACGGAAAAGGGAGGCCCTCCTCAGCCAGGCGGAGGCGGCGCGGACCAAGGCCGAGGCCGGCATCAACAAAATGAGCCGCGAGCTCTTTGCATTGACCCTGGCCGAGGCAAGCCACACCAAGCAGTTGGATGACTACAGAAAGCAGTTGGATGACTACAAAAGACAGGTGGAGGACTACAAAAGACAGGTGGATGACTACAAAAGACAGGTGGCTGCCCGCAACACACAAGTGGCGGCGTTGGAGCAGCAGATTGGGGCGCTCGAAAAGAAACAGGACACGGAAAAGCATCAGGACACGGAAAAGAGACACCACACGGAAAACGCCCAGTTGCTCGATAAACTCAAGGTCGCGGCGCTGGTGGTGCAGAGCTTGCGCGAGGAGACCAAGGCGGCGGCGCGGCGCAGCGACGAGGCCACGCGGCGCGAGGTGGTGCTCTTGACCAAGTTGCACATTGCCTACGCCTACATTCTCGGGAAAACGGAGTCGCCCGAAACGGCTGATTGCGGCCTCGACACGGGGATCGAGGTGCCCCAGGACATCCGCGAGCACAAGCAGCGCATCCTCAGCGGCGGGCTGGAGCTCATCAGCCTCCTTGAGCGGCAGCAGAAGGACGCCTCAGGGGTCCGCAAGGCCTTGTCGTACTACCTTCTCTTCATCGACGCAGCCGTGGCCCCCGCAGACTTGACGGCGTACTTCAGCAAGGACAGCTTTCCCTTTGCCAATGTGGCGATTGAGACGCTCGGCGATACCCTCTTTAACGACTTGGAGCGGGACATTGTGGCGAGGTACCCCTTTTCGGAAAGGGAAAACGAGACACAGGCACTACGGCGCGAGTTGGAGGAGGTGATGCTTCTTTGGGAGGAGGAGGCACGGCGGGCCCAGAAATACGAGGCCATGTTGCACTAACACCTGCACGATGCCATCTCTGCAGTATTTTCACAATGGGGGTGCTCCTCATTGACTCGTACGACTCCTTCACCAACAACCTCCGCGCGCTCGTGGAGCAGAGCACGGGCAAGCAGGTGACCACGGTGCACAACGACGCCGTGGGCGACTTTGGCGCCTTTTTCGCGCTGTTGGCCCAGTACGAGTACATCGTCATTGGCCCTGGCCCCGGCCACCCCGCCGAGGCGCGCGACGTGGGGGTCATTCCGCGGCTCCTAAAGCAATTGCGCCGCGCTGAGCTGTGCGTGCCCGTGTTGGGCGTGTGTCTCGGTTTCCAGTGCTTGGGGCTCGAGTTTGGGCACCGCGTGGCGCGGCTCGGCGCCGTGCGCCACGGGCAGGTGGCGCGCGTCGAGCCCGTGCCGTGCGAGTTGTTTGGCGGCGCCGCCTTTGACAGCGTGCGCTACCACTCGCTCCATGTGGAGCTCGAGGGCGGGTTGGTGCCGTTGGCCACGTGCAGCGACAATGGCCAGACGGTGCTCATGGCGGGGAAGCACCCCGCGTTGCCCCTCTACGGCGTCCAGTACCACCCGGAGCTGGTGTGTTCGGCGGGCGGGGCACTGCTCATTGTCAATTTCGACAAGGTTGCCGCGGCGTGGAACACGCGGCGCCGGGCCGTTTCCGTGCCGCTCCCAAAGCCCCTAGAAGCGGGGCCAGCGCCGGCGTTCAACGGGAGCATCACCGTGGAGGACGTGGCGCTCGACGGCGACGCCATCGACGTGTGCGACCATCTCCACCGCCGCGGCACGCCGTTTTTCCTTCTCAACTCGGCGTCGGAGCCGGGCACGTGGTCGTTCATCGGCCTCCCCGTCAGTGGCGAGAGCGAGGAGGTGCTGCAGTGCAGCGGAGAACACGCCAAGGTGCGGGCGTTTGGCACCGCCCAGTGGCACACAACGGGCGAGTCCGTGTGGGAGCACACCGCCAGGGTGATGCGCGCGCGGCTCGTGAAGCGCACCACGCACATTCCCTTTGTGGGCGGCTACGTGGGCTTTTTCTCGTACGAAGAGGGCCGCCACGTCAACCTCGCCAAGTGCCCCGACAAGCGACCCGACACCCGCCTCGTCTTCATCGAGCGCACGCTCGCCCACGACACCAAGACAGGACGCTGGTACGCTGTCTCGATCCGGGAAAACGACGCTGGGTGGGCCGAGGGGCTCGACTTGAAGGTGGAGCGTCTCGACCGGGCGCGCGTCCCGCGCAGCGCCCAGGACTTGTGCCACGAGCGCATACGCTTCGAGTTCCCGGACCGGGGCGTCTACGCGGCGCAGTTTGCGCGGTGCCAGGAGCTTCTCAACTCGGGCAACCTGTACGAGCTCTGTCTCACGACGCAGCTGAAGGTGTTTGTGCCGCAGAGCGTCGAGCCGTGGGAGCTCTACAAGATCCTCGCCGTGCACCGCAACCCGTCGCCGTTCTCGCTGTTTATGCCCTTTGACGACTGCGTGCTCTTGCTGCTGTCGCCCGAGCGGTTTATGCTGTGGACCGGCGGCGCCCACAAGCGGGTGGAGTTCCGCCCCATCAAGGGCACCGTGCGCAAGAGCGAGCGTGTCGGGCTCGCCGAGGCCACGGCGTTGCTCCAGACGCCCAAGGAGAGGGGCGAGAACCTCATGATTGTCGACCTCATAAGGCACGATCTCCACGGTTTCTCGCACAATGTCACGGTGGACTCGCTCATGGCGGTGGAGGAGTACACCACGGTGTTCCAGTTGGTGAGCGTCATTCTGGGCGACTTGGGCACGGCAAGCGGGGCCGAGGTGCTCCGACAGTCGTTGCCGCCCGGGTCCATGACGGGCGCGCCCAAAAAGCGTTCCGTGGAGCTCTTGCAGGACATTGAGGCGATGCAGCCGAGCGGGGCACAGCGGGGCATATACTCGGGCGTGGCGGGGTACTGGACGGTGACGGACGAGGGCGACTGGCTGGTGACGATCCGCTCGCTCTACAGCTACGACAGACAGGAGTGGCGCATCGGCGCGGGAGGAGCAATTACAGTGTTGAGCGACTGCGCCAGCGAGTGGGAGGAGATGGCCACAAAGTTGGAGAGCACGTGCAGCATCTTTGGCGAAGTCAACTAGTTAATGCGTGCATAAACCGAAAACGTCCATGTCATTTTTAAACCCGGGCGCCACGGCGCCCACGGACGCGTACGACTTTCAGGACACGTACGAGGGCCTCGGCGAGGAGCACGATGCCAGAAACGACGAGACGTTTGGAGTGGGGGAGGTGCGCAGCGACTTTGGCTTTGGGAGTGCCCCGCACCCCGCGCCCAAATTGGACTACTCCCGCGTGGCGGCTGCCCCGCCGCAGTCCACCGACGACGACTTTGTCAAGGACTTGTGGGGCGAAAACCCAGAAAAGAAGGAGGAAAAGGTCATGAGCTTGGAGGAGATTGAGGCCCAGTTGACGTCAATTGGACAGCCCCAGTACGGCGGCTTTCCCCCGCAGTACGGCTACATGCCCCCTGGATACGTGCCGTACGGGTATCCAGTGCCCTACCAGTTCCAGGGCCAAATGTACCCGCCGCAATTCCAGGCTCCCGGCCAGTTTCCGCAGGTACCGGGACAGGCCCCAGGACAGGCCCCTGGACAAGCCCCAGGACAGGTCGCAGGACACGCTCCTGGGCAAATGCAAGGGCAGTTTCAGCCCGTTCCTGGATTCGCGCCCCAAGGGCAGGTGCCTCTGGGATTTCAGGCGCCAGGACAAATGCCGGGACAAATGCCCCGCGCGGGGCAAGTGAGTGAGGGGCACAGCGAGGGGCACAATGAGGGGCACAAAGAGGGGCAACCTCCAATTGGCCACATTGCGCAGGCTCCACAAGCGGAGCCCGTCGAAGACGTGCCCATTGCCGCCAAACCCGGAAACTTCCCTCCCCTCGGCTCCGCGCAGAGCCCGAAAAGGGAGCCCCGCCGCGAGGTGCGCATCGACGACCACGTCCGCATGGCGCGCCGGCAGGAGAAGGTGAATCGCATCATGCGGTACCTGGGTCTCATGAACCCGAAGGACAAGGACTTTGTCACGCGGCTCCAACTCTCGCAGTTTGTCACCGAGGACCCATACACCGAGGACTTTTATGCCCAGGTGTACAAGGTGATTCACCCTAAAAGCACACCCAGGGCCTTGGGGCTGAACACTCTGTCCCAGGCCAACGCCATTGCGCAGGCATACCTCGACCAGAGCGGGCACCGCTTGGGCGGGCGCCACAAGCGCGCGGACGTGGCGTTGCAGAGAATGCAGCAGCAGGTGCAAAGGGCCGTGCTGGTGGCCAAGGAGCGGCTGAAGTTGCCGGCGCACGACAAGGAAAACATTTTCGGCAAGGTGTCGAGTGTGCTGAGCAAAAAACCGCGGCAGCTGTTGGCGATTCTCTCGCGCGCTGCGGAGAAGGCCAAGGAGGGGTCGCATGTGCGGCGTCTCGCCAAGAAGGACATTATGGAAATCATAGAGGGCGCCATTGCCAACTTGATTGAGGTGGAGTCAACGGCACGAACCGCCACAACAGTGGACACGCTGCGTCTCTGGGAGCTGCTCCACGTTTTGGACAATGCTTACAACCGGGAAAACCTCGTCAATCCCTTTGTCGAGTGCCTCAACTACAGCAAAATGCTCAAGGTGTTGCCTCGTCTTGTCAAGTTCTTGCTGCGCGAGCAGGTGCTCACCGTGGTGACGCTCGTCATGGCCAACCTCGAGAACTTGGCTGTGGTGAAGAAGGGCTCGTACACCACGTATGCCGACCGCAAGGTGCCGCTGAGCGTGACCCGCTTGGTGGATCTCTACACACTAACCTTTTGCAAGATCCTCATGAATGCGGTCCAGGACTTCAAGTTCCACGAAATCATCGGGTTGCTCGTCATCACAACGCAGCACAATGCTGTCTCCTTTGTGAGCACGACAAAGATTGGTCTTTCTGTGCTCACGACATTGTTGTCGCGGGCGGAGCTCATCAAGGGCGAGGGCAAGATCCTGGCTACAGATCTCCTGGAGTGGACGTCGTGCTACGACGAGCTCTTCACGTCGCTCGAGCTGCGCATCGCTGCGGTGTTCCCGCCGGTGCGCGACGACGACGAGGATGGCTACGTGTGGCAGTTTTTGGCGACGCTCTCGTTGGGTGGCAAGTTGAGCCACCAGCGCATCATTGTGGACGAGGTGAAGGACGAAATCTTTGGCGTAATGGCTCGGGCCAAGGCCATTGACAATGCGGACTTGGCGCGGTTGCCCAAAAAGCAAAACATGTTGAACAACTTGAACATGTACTTGGTCGTCATGGGACTCGTGGCGGACGAGACGGAGATTGCCGAGTTGAAGACATAGACGCTGCGGTTGTAATGCATGGACAATGCCAAGAAGCTGAATTACGTTTTCGAGTGAGTAGCATACAGCAGGTACTTTGGAAGGTCAGGTAGAAGACTGGGCGCGGTCGCAATGGGATAGTTGAGGACGTGGTTGTCTCTGAATGCCGATTCGAGCAGATGTCAATCTGTGGTGCGAGGTCTGGATGTTCTAAGAGTGGGTTGAGGCGGGGTGCTAGCGTGGTATTGGTGGACACAAAAGGGGGAAGAGGGGCACAAGTGGGGCAAGAGGGGCAAGAGGGGCAAGAGGGGCACAAGAGGGGCAAGAGGGGCAAGAGGGGCACAAGAGGGGCAAGAGGGGCAGGAGGGACACACCGGGGGCACCTAAAGGCAAACTGTGGAGTAAACCGGCTCATTCAACCTGGATCGGAGTCTCCGAAACCCGCAGCCAAGCAGCGGCTGCTGCTATGCTGTGGGCGCTGTGGCGGAGGCCCCGTGGGCGCTGTGATGGGGCCGATGGTGGTGAGTCTCTGGTGCCTGCATACACAACCACCAAGGTATGCCCGAAGACGACCATGTCATGACCCATGGCTACGTCCACGGCCACATCCACCACCATGCGGACCACATGCACATTCACGGGCACATCCACAACCACGATCACCAAGAGCCCGAGGCGTGTGGTGACTTTAAGGACCTCTGCAACGACATTTTGTGCGAGAACCTCGACGACTGCTACTTTTACGACTGCGAGAACAGCGAGGAGCCGTGCGAGCAGATTGTGCATCTGGAGGCTGGGGAGTGCTGCGACGACCCCGCGTGCCCCGCGGAGTGTGCCGACCCCGCGTGTCTTGAGGAGAGCACCAACCACATGTGCGAGCAGCAGAAGCCCAAGTTGCACATGTTTGAGAATCTTCTCGCCAATGTGCAGCGGGGCTTTGGCGCGCCGAGCGACTTGCAGTTGCACTTCCCGCACCCGTGCCACGAGGAGCAGGTTGCGCTTGAAAACACGCACCAGCTGTGTTTCCACGCCAAGGCGCCGCTGAGTCTACGGGAGGAGCGGGACTTTGACTTTTACGTGCAGTTTGACAATTTCCCCGAGACGTATGCGTGCCAGTGGGAGCAGTGCCAGAAGCGGGTGGACGACAAGACGCTTGTGAGCCACCTCTTGGACAACCACATCCGGGACTTTGGCGACGAGAAGCTCTTCCAGTGCGAGTGGAGCCAGTGTCTGTACCACAATGCCAATCTCGGCGAGCTCATTTCGCACCTCGAGCTGCACAAGACGCCGCTGCGCCCTGT
This sequence comes from Tanozyma kutaoensis, assembly GCA_030562905.1. Lineage (NCBI taxonomy): Eukaryota > Fungi > Ascomycota > Pichiomycetes > Serinales > Metschnikowiaceae > Tanozyma > Tanozyma kutaoensis. The sequence goes on along the minus strand of JAKUAK010000046.1, from coordinate 5,530 downwards.
GCCGCTGCCGATGCTCACGCCGGCGCTGGCGGACGAGCTCAACATCACGCACATGGAGATTCTGCCGCGGGCGCCGGCCGCCAACGAGCGCTTCACGTGCATGTGGCAGGTGGGGCAGGCCGACGGCGAGCCCGTGGTGTGCCGCCGGCAGCACCTGAGCGCGGGGGAGCTCCAGCACCACCTCCAGGACGACCACATTGGGCTGGGCAAGCCGCTGTACAACTGCTGCTGGCTAGGGTGCGACCGCAACGGCGGCAAGCACTTTGTGCAGCGGCAGAAGCTCTTTCGGCACATCCACACGCACACGCACTACCGCCCGTGCAAGTGCGACGTTTGCGGCGCGGCGTTTGCCGTGCCGGCGACCCTCAAGCAGCACATGCGCACGCACCTGGGCGAAAAGCCCTTTGCGTGCGCCGTGTGCGGCAAGCGCTTCACCACGAGCCTGCTGTTGCTGGTGCACAACCGCGTGCACCTGGGCGAGCGGCCCTTGGAGTGCAAGTGGCCCGGGTGCGGCAAGCGCTTCAGCGAAAGCAGCAACTTGGCCAAGCACATGCGCTTGCACAGCAAGCAGTTCCGCTGCGAGTGCGGGGCAGTATTCGACAAGAAGGCACACTACACGAGACACAGACGCGAGCACAGACACGACAAGGTGGGGGCAGTGGGGTTGTAAGACGTACTGCAGGAAACGCGCCATGCCGGCAAAGCTTTTCACACTGCGGTTTGCCCCGCCCAGCCTCGCGTCGGTGGCGGCGGAGATGCTCCCCAACAACGCCTTCGAGCGGGGGCGCTGCTACGCCGTGCAGCGCACCCGCTTTGGCCACTGGCCCGTGTACCGCAAGGTGCAGAATATCCGCGTGTCCACCGAGGTGAAGCGTGTGGCGGGGAACGTGGAGCGGTTCGCCGAGGAGATCAAGGAGGTGGTGGCCGGCAAGATCCGCGTGAACAAGGCCACGGGCGAGGTGAATGTAGGGGGCGACCACGTGGCGGCCCTCGTCAAGTTTCTCGAGCAGCGCTACCCGAAGGATAGCTGAGAGCGGGGTAGTAGGCGCGCCGAGTCACGAATGAGTGGGATTGGGCATATATAAGACCACGCCCGGTTATATATGGGTACATAGCAGATGGATATTGCCTTTTGTTGGTGGAATAGGTGAGACCAGTTGGTTCGGTGACGGGGGTGTTGTGGAGACCTTTGAGATGGTCAAGGAGGACGTTCGTGTGAGTGTTGTAGTATGTGGTGGCCAAGGAGACGTTTCGTGTGAGTGTTGTAGTATGCGGGTAGCCAAGGCCTTAAGGCTCGCTATCTGCCCGCCCGGAGCCCCGAGTCTTAGCCCCACTCCTCCACTCCTTAGGCCTCCGGCCCCGTGCCCCACTGCCCCACTGCACTGCCCCTCACTGCCCCACATCACTGCCCCGCTTCACTGCCCTTCACTGCCCCACTTCACTGCCCCACTACCCCACTCCCACTGCCCCACTCAAGCCCACCCAAGCCCCCGACCCCGACTCCTCACACTACATTCCACTATCCCCCTGCGCGCCATGACCCTTCCCCAGCCTACACTTTCTACCCCACTTACACTGTCGTTTCGCCTACCAAACATCACTCGGACTCCTCGACAAACTCGGCCAACTCCAGCGAGGGCGTGCTGCTCTCGCCCCCGAACGCCGCCTGGCGAATCTGCACAATCCACGAGTCGTTGAGCAACTCCACCGCGGTGGGCCGCGTGGCCGGGTCGTGCTCGAGACACCGCAGCACAAACCTGATCCCCGCCTCGCTCAACTGGTCCGCCGCAGGGAGCGTCGGCTTGTTCCCCGCGGCAATGTGGTACATGATGGCCCACTCATTGTCCAAGTTGGCCCAGGGCCGGCGCCCGCTGGCCATTTCCGCCACGCAGCACCCGAGGGACCAAATGTCCACCGCGCCGTTGCGCGCCGTCAGCTGCCCCGTAATCACCTCGGGCAGCATGTACATGGGCGTGCCCGTCATCAGGTTGAGCGTCTCGGCCTCCAGCCGCGTCAGGTTGGCGGCAATCACCTTGGCGACACCAAAATCAACAAACTTGATCACGCCATTGTGGTCCAACAAGATGTTTTCGGGCTTCACGTCGCGGTGCACCACCCCGCTCTGGTGGAGGTACGCCAACCCTTCGAGCATCTGGAGCGTGTACACCTGCACCACCATCTCGTCCTCGATGCGGCCGTGCACGAGGAGGTTTGAAAGAGAGCCCCCCTCGCAAAACTCCATGAACATATACACCTTGTCGCGATGCACCTCCACGCCAAAGTACTGCACCACGTTGGGGTGGTTGAGCATCTCCAACACCGTCATCTCCTCCTTGATCGAGGGGATAATCTTGAGCAGGTGGCTGTCGTGGAAGCGAATCTCCTTCACCGCCATGACGCCGCCCGTGTCCAAGTTGACCGCGGCAAACACCTGCCCAAACGAGCCGCCGCCAATGAAGCGGCGCTTCTGCCAGCGTATCAGCACGCTCGAGAAGCTGCTCGCGAGCAACGTGACAAACTGGTACTCCAGGTCCAGCACGTCCAACACGCGGCCCACGCTGCTGAGCAGCGCCTGGACGTCGGTGCGGAACTTCTCAATCTCGGCAATGGCGCTCATGAGGTCCTCGCGGTACGCCTGCAAAATCAACTGGTCGTCCAGCGAGTTCTCAATGGTTTGCCGCTGCGCGGTCCACTTGAGCAACTTGCGCTTCTCCGCCTCGCTGCTGCGCGCGCCCATAATGTCAAAGTGCGAAATGAGAAGCGACATGCACCGCGCAACCTTGAGCCGGAGCCGGTCAAACTGCTCCTCGGTGAGCACAACCACATTGAAGCCCCGCGTCATCTCCATGGCAAACTCCAACGCCAACACGCACCACCGGAACGTCTTGCGGTCCGTGGGCGCGCACTCGTCGCACACAAAGCTCACCCACTCGATCGAAATGTGGATGAGCCGCATAATCACCGCGCTCTTGCGGCTCAGATCCAGCCACTTGACGCTGCTCTTGCCAAAGTCCCGCGCGTATATAAAGAACGAGTTCACGAGCTCCTGGTACCCGCCCGCGGGTATGAGCTCCTTGCACTTTTGCAGCACAACCTTCACCAGGTCCAACGTGTTGAGCGTCATGCGGAAAAAGAGCTTGTTGATGCGTGTGAGCACGTGGTGCACCTTGGTGATGGACGTGCGCTGCTCCACGGGCCGGAGCGTGGCGTCGTCCACCAACTCCACCATGTGGGTCTTGGCAGCGTGCAAGTTGAAATAGGCCATCTTGGTGATAATCATGAGCTGCCCGGGCTTCACGTCCGACACAGGCACCTCCTCCATCGCCAACGTGAGCGTCTCGCCCTCCCACACAATCGGCTTGGGCGGGCAAAACACAATCACGTACCCCGCGCCGAGCCCGGGCTCCTCCTCCACCGCAGGGTCCTCGAGCAACTGGCTAAACTCCACAAAGCGCTCCGTGGCATCGTAGCCGATATCCAGCCCGACGATTATGCGCAAAATGCTTTTTTCCTGGTCAGCCAACTCGGGGCTGGCGAAAAAATACATTCCCTGCGCCTCGCTGGCGCCGGTAAAGACCAACACGTGGTTCGTCGCCCGCAACGCCCCGAGAAGCAGCTTCGTGCCCGAGAGCTCGAAAAGCACGCTGTTGGTGAACGTTCGCGACACCTCGCCCGTGAAGCGCGCCAACTTGCGCCGGAGCTGCCCAAAGTTCTCCGTGGTGCTGTTGTACCAGCGCATGAGGTCCTGCAGCGTCGGCGTCTGCGAGGGCGGGTTCTGGAGCTGGTGCGTAAGGTACACCGACAACTTGTGGCAGAGCCGGAGCGTCAAGCTCGTGATGCTCTCCGCCACCACGGTGCTGCCGCCGTCGATGAAGTGGCCCAAGCCCTTGAGGAAGTTCCACGTGTCCTCGAGCTCCTCGGGCTCCTTGTTGGTGCGGAACGAAAACTGCAGCCGCGAGCTGTCCACGAGCTTGCGGCTGAGGAGCTGGAGAAAGTACCGCACGCAGCTGAGCACCGCCTGGTCGAAGCTCACAATCTCGCCGTCAAACAAGTCCTGCGTCACCCACGTGCGGTGCGCGTCGGGGCCACAGTAGCTCAAAATGCCCCGCTTCACCTCCAACGCAATGCTAATGTACAGCTTGAAGTCCTCGAGCATCTGGTCAATCATCATGAGCGTCGGGTTCTGGAGCTTGAGCGCGTACTTCATCCGGAGACTGATAATCTCCTTGATGAGCCGGATGGGCACGAGACAAAGCGAAATCATCTTGGACGTGTAGTCGGGGAGCTTGAGCGCCTCGAACGTCGTGCCGAGCGCAATGTACGTCTCCTTGCTCTTCACCATCCACGGCGCCAACGGGCGGAAAATGCGCTTCTGGAAAATCGCATGCACATCCTTCTCCTTCATGAGCCGCTCCGCGAGCAGCTTGCTGTCGTCGTCAAAGAGCTTCAGCGCGCTGTCGCCCTTGCCCCGCGCAATGTCGAGCTCGTCGTTGCCGATCCAGCGGCGAAAAAACCCGAGCTCCCGGTCCACGGCGTCGGTGATGGTGAGCCACGCCGTCAAGGCGTCGATCCGCTGCTGGAACTCCTCGCTGCGGCACGCGGGCTTGTCGTGGCGCATCTCCTCAAAGTCCCGCCACAAATCGCAAATGGCGTCGTACCGCAGCAACATCTGCGCCACCTGGTCCCGCGACGACACCTGCGTGTCGTACTTCACCTCGTAATTGAGAACATCCTCAATGACCGCGTCCGCAAGCGTGCGGCGGTAAGCAACAATCTTGCGCTCGTCGTCCTCGGTCCTACTTAGAAGCTTGGCCCGGATGCCAAACCACAAGTTCTCCTTGTAGTGCAGCTGGAGATACGTCTCGTAGCGCGCCAGCGCCGCGTCTATAATCTTGGTCTTCTCCAGCCGCACAACGTCCCCAGTAAGCACCAGCAGAAGCATCGCCTGCCACTCCAACCGCTCAACCACTGCGGGGTCCTGGACGTTTTCGCGGCTAATCTGCTTGTGCTCGTCAAGGCTGAGCTTGCCGTACGTGCGCTTCATCATGTCAAAGGCAACGGTGTAGTCTACCTGGTAGTCATTGTCCATGGGGAGGAGCTCGCCGTACTGCAGAAGCTCCTCGTCGTCGTCGTCATCGTCGTCAATCTCGGCGTCGTCGGCGCCGGATATGCCCTTGGTGTAGTAGTCGTCGGCCCACGGGTTGCGAATCTTTTTGAGATAGGCCTTCTCTTGCGCGAGGTACAGGCGCTTCTCGGCCTTGCCCCGCAGCGGCTTCCGCTCGCCGTTGCGCTTTGGCAGCGGGTAGCTCAGCGGGCTGCGCGGGAGGAGCGGCCGCCGTGACAGGCTCGCCCGCCGAAGCACCTCGGGTTTGTGGTCAGCCATTTGTGGTGCACGGGTGTGAAGGGCATTTGCGCGCTTGTTGGCGTTGGCGTAGTCCTGTGTGATGGAGGCGACGCCCATAAACCACTCGTGCGCCACGGTGCCAATGGGTGCCACGCCGTACTTTTTCGCCAAGTACACGTTGGAGGT